>CM062514.1:33096412-33696412 GCA_031439585.1 Pterocarpus macrocarpus | reverse complement strand
CTTCTTTGTGTCTTAGTAAGGTAAGACCTAGTGATTGATTATTTCTAAGGTTAAGACCCTAATTTGGGTGGTCCACTGGTTTGCTCTATTATGCATGGTTTCTTTGGACAGATCAAGACCCCTATAAGCTAAGGTCCCCGGATTGCCTTTATCCAGAAGATAATTAAGGACCTAATTTTGTGAGCATGGCCACAGGGACATAGAAGTCACAATATGGTAGCTCAGTTCAAGTAACAATCTAAGCGAAAGAATCAATGACTATTAGGGGAGCATAGGCCTCAAAATAACTTTGTCAAAGCCCCTTCCATTCTTGTGGATTTCCAAGGCATGAGTATAGAGCTCAAATGGTGTGTGAGGTAAGTGGTAGTGAAGTGCGCGAAGGGAGCAAGCAAACCTTACAATCCTAAAATTAGACCCAATCTTGCAAAAATAGATTCAAAATAATATACCTAAGGTTCAATATATACAAAAGGAAAAAAAAATTTTGCTACCTAAGGTTCGAGTGACAAATAATTACAAAAAAAAAAAACAACAAAGATTTACAAAAAATAATTATTTACAATAAGAAACAAAAAAATGAAAAGCAACAAGAAGAGGAAAATTAAATATTATTTTAGTTATATTATTTGCATAATTTACTCAAATGGGCTTGACTCTCTAACCATCTCTAGTGGAGTTACCAAACTGTCACAATGTACCTGAAGGGTGTCATAATGAGAGGCAACAAAATTTATTAAAATCATGGAGTTGTCATCAATATTTTATTTGAGGAAAAGTTATTGGAAAAACCTTTTAATGTGACAAAATTAATCCGTTGAAATTGAGATTGGATTCGGGAATCTAATTATATATAGGAAAGGGTGGAAACTTAATTCCATTGCACCCTTAATACATCCATCTCAAGATGATTATCCTAGAGCTTGTTATGCAAATTAATAATAACTTTAATAACATTTATTTTTCTATTAAAAAATGACAATATTTACAAAAAAAGCAAAATAACAGATGAAACAATATTTAATAAAATTTAACTTTTGGCTTGATGGGGGTTCCCGCTTCTATGTCATCCTTGTAGAAAATAAATTTGTATGTTAGGTTAGGTCGATTTTATTATAAAAATAATAAAAAATAAAAAAGAATGAATCCATTTTTGCATAGGATGCAGGATAACCTAAACTATACAATAAACCCTTATAATTCTCATAATCGTTGAGGATGGTCAAACCATACATCAATGTTAGAGATTGTTGCATGGATTTTAAAAAAAATAATCTGTTGTTTGGCTGAAAAAAGAAAGAACTTAAATTTGGGGTATACTTACCAAAAAGAGAATCAAAAGTAAGGAAAAAGGTACACCCTAAAAAAATAAGACAGACCCCAAAATCTTAAAAGAAAAAAAATAACAAAATATAGTAAACCCAAAAACAGTAAAATGAACAGGAACACAAGAATGCAATAATGATGGTAATGAACCATAGGCAACGCCCTTAGCAACCTAAAATGAATTGTGAACTCAAGGATTTGGCATGGCGATGACAGATTATGAACAAGATGGAGAGGAAGTGAATGAAGTCCAGTGACTTGGTAAGGTTGTGAATGGCATAATGACGGCACAGTCGGTGGGGGAAACTTGATATGGCGGCATATAATGTCAACGTCAAGGTTGCAACTGTGCGCTTCAATAGGTGTTAGTTGATGATGGTGGTGCGCGATTGGGTGAAGCTTGGTGGCAGTTTAATGGTTTCCTAGATGGTGGGTTGCAGGTTTGGTATTTAGTGATGATGGTTGGTGACAAAGGATGATGTGTGATGATGGTGAAGGATGTGATGAGGGTCTGGCAGGTCCAAGCTTATGGGCAAGTGTACAATGGTGGTGTGGCTGGTTGTTTTGTGGTGTTGACTTCGATGTCGTAGTCAATGTTGGCATTTGTGGTTGCTATGAGGGGCACTCCAAGATCGTAGGTAGTGGTGTTGACGGTGAGGATATGCAAGGTGATTGTTTAATGATTGTGAGCATGTCTCAAGTTTGGGCAGTGGCTGGGGGGCTTCAAGCTGCGGAATGATAGTTCTCGGCTTGATGGTTATTCTAGCTGGATATTGGCTTTTTGTGATGATGAAGATTGGTAGTGGGTAATGGTAAGGAATGGTGATAAGGATTTGAGAGACTGAGAATTAAGAATAGTTCCCCTTTTTTGCTGAGTAAGTAAAATAAGAAAGATCTTTGCTAACAAATTGATAAGAAATTTGAAAAGCACTTGAAAAATTTAAAAATTTGAGATAGGATAAGATTCTAGAAAGCTAATAGATAAATAAAAAATTTGAAAAATAGTTGAAAGGTTGAGATATGATGAGATTCTAGAAAGGCTATAGATAGATATAAATTTAAAAAGTAGTTGAAAGCTTGAGAAAGGATAAAATTTTAGAAGCTGAAAGAAAAGAATTTCTTTTAATTAAAAGAAAGGATAAAATAAGGTGTTCACACCAGGTATTTTGTTTCGATAATTGTAATACACACACACACACACACACACATATATGCCAAGAAACATAGTTCCAAAATAGAAAGACTCCTATACAAATATTCCCTCCAAAATGTATTGTCAGATCACAAGATACTATTTGTGGATTATGGCGAAACTCTAAAGTAGTAGATAGTCGAGAATCTCAAAATAGGGGATTACAAGAAGACCCTTACAAGAAGAGAGGTTATCCAAAGTGCCTACAACCTATAAAGCTGAAGGAATTGGTTCAAGAGCAGTGCTATCATCTAAAATAGGAAAGAAGAGTGGGTGAGTTAAACCAACTTAATGAGGGGTAATGAAACTATATCATATGAGGAAAAGCTCTACAAGTAAAAGCAAACTAGACATAAATAAACAATTAACATTAACCCATAACTTGAGAATATATTTCTCAAATATAAATACAATTAACATTATCTCATAACCTGAAAATATATTTCTCAATTATAAATGTCATAGCCGGGAGGCTTCCAATTCCAAGAAAATAAGGGTTAGTCCCTTTCAATCTGACTAAGTTGATGGTGTGCGTAAGCCTCACACACACACACCGAGCTAGTAACACCCTTGCTAGCTAGATTCGAATCAAGGTGCACCAAGGCCAGCGTTAGTAATTGCTGGCTACCGCTGAACTGAGAATCTTCTCACAAAGTATATAGAAACTAAAGTATTACATTAGTATAGACAACCAAAATATTAAATAGCAAATGAAATTTTCAATGAACAGAAGTAATTAGCAAGGTTTTAAAATCTAGGTTTTAAATTGCTCAATAATTTGATTTAGTAAACTCTAGTAATATTTCAGAGCTTGTCCTTTTATTCAAAAATGTTGTAATTTATACTTGACCAATATATATATGTATGTCCAAAAATCAAGCCAACATTAATGGATTAAACAATATATGCCATATAAGCACTGTCCACTCATAGAATGCTAGGGAACGTCCAATCTACGTCCTATGAGCTACTGAACTTGCTAGTTGATCTCCTGGGGAATTTGAAATCACACACAAAGGATTATTTTCAACTTTACCACCAATTTGGTTTAGAATCTACTTCCACCCGCTTTAGCTAACCTTATGTATAAATTCTAGGTACTCACTATTCTACCTATGGCCATTAACTTTCCAAAGATGAGAAATAAAGCGTAGAGAGAGAAGATGACTTACTACATTACAATGGTGTTTGGCTTGGGAGCAAAAATGGAGTCCTCTGCTGTAGGGAAGGTTGAACCATGGTGGAGTGAAGCACTCGCGGGGGAGAAAATAGTTGTATAGAGGGAGAGTGAACTGAGAGGGAGTCTAAGTCTTCTCCCAAGCTACCAGAACTTCCCTTCTCTTACTTTTAGATGCAAAATCAATCGGTAGAAAGGTTAGGAATATCACTGGGATAGAATGGGTAGGGATAAGCGGGGTATAAGATAGTGAAAATACCATATGTGAGTGATTTTGGGAGGGAAGAAGGAGGAAACTCAAGGGAAAAAAGAGATAGAGTTCATTTTTTTGTCACCCCCATTTTTTTTTTCCACCGACCTACTGTGCTCGAGAGCGTAGGCTGCTACATTCAAGCTTAGCCTATTTCCAGAGAGTTCCTCGGCTCTGGTTGATGGTATGCTCGAGCGTAAGGTGCTGTGCTCAAGCGTGCCTTCCCCTACTATTCAAATTTCCCAAATGAGTTCATTTGAATGTTTTTACCTCTATTACTGCCCAAGCCATGTCTTATACACTTGTTTACATTTTTAAATTTCAATTTAATGTCCCTTTCCAACTTAATTCTCCAAAGAAGAATAGGGTATTACATCATTCCTCCTTAAGAAATTCGGTCCCCAAATTTATGAAGAAGGTTACCTTGAGACAAGAACAAATGGGGATAAGAAGCGTGCAAAGTGTCTTTCGTTTCCTAAGTTGATTCCTTTACGAAGTGATTTTTCCAAATCATCTTGACAAAAGGTACTTCCTTTGAATGGAGTCTCTCCATTTATCTGTCCATAATGGCGACGGGCTCTTCTTCATATGACAAATTTTCCTCTAATTGAATATTAGGTGATAATAGAACATGTGAGGGATCTAGCAAATATTTACGAAGCATGGACATGTGAAACATGGGATGTATCATTGAAAGTTCAAGGGGTAGTGCTAAACGATATGCAGCAAGGCCCACTTTCTCCAAAATCTTAAAAGGCCCGATGTAATGAGTACTAAGTTTCCCTTCACCAAATCTTACAATCCCTTTCAAAAGAGAAACTCGCAAAAACACCTGATCGCCCACCAAGAATTCCAAATCCTTCCTCCGGTTATCAACATACGCCTTTTGTCTGCTTTGAGCTGCTAACAATCTTTCTCTAATTATCCGAACCTTGTCCATGGCATCTTGGATCAAGTCTGGCCCAATAATTCTTGCTTCTCCGAGTTCAAACCAGCCAATGGGGGACCTACAATGTCTTCCATATAAAGCTTCAAACAGGGCCATTTGAATACTAGCTTGATAGTTATTGTTGTAAGAAAATTCAATTAAAGCCAGATAATTACTCCAACTCCCACCAAAATCCATGACACACGCTCTTAGCATATCTTATAGAAGCTAAGTGGTTTGCTCTAATTGTCCATCAGTTTGTGGGTGGAAAGTTGTGCTAAGATTCAAGTGGGTCCTAAAGGCTTGTTGGAAGGCTCTGTAAGGTCCTACTCTATCTACTATATTTACTTAATTGTAGTATAGTATGTTAAAGGTTTTTATTTAAAATTTATTATTTATAGTCCCGACTATGATTTACACGACGAATCTTTCTTTTTATTTCGCGTGCAGAAGAACTTAAGCGTATAACGTGAAACAATAATTTCATACAAACTGAAATAATGAAAGGAATGCAGTAGAAATTTTTCTGAATTTATGCACATATACTGAAAGGTAAATATATATATATATATATATATATATATATATATATATATATATATATATATATATATATATATATATATATATATATCTGCATCCATAGAGGACATCCTCTGCTATATACACTGTAGGGAATACATGTAGAGGCAAGACATACCAAAAAGATCCTAGCCGATATCATAAAAGTGCAGTCCTAAGAGTCCTCATAGGACATTTGAGTACAAGTCAAAGTCCTAACAAAACTACTCCTATGGCCCAATACATCATCCTGTCAAAAGAGGGCCATCATGTACAACAGCTAGCCAAATATATCTACTACGGGGTCAGGTACCCGTTGGCCATAGCAGGCCCAGTCGGGGAGGAGTCATCAGGTCCGGATGAGGAGGATGAAGAGTCGGTGGCCTCGGACGGGTCATCCTCGGCATCCATCGGGTCTCCGGGAACCATCTGAAGAGGTGAGGCTGGTATGGGATCCGCCTGAGCCGCAGGTGCGGGAGGAGGTGCCGGATGCGCTACGGATATGGGGAAGGCGAAATATGGAACAGTGGGGTCGAACAAGGGGTGGAAGAGTGGCACCGTGAAGTCACTGCTGCTGAAAAAGTATACCCTAAATCGGCACGAGCCGACTATGTACAACGAGTCGTAGGTGGGGTTGTAATGAAGCTGCATATGCGGGAACTCAATGAACACCACCGCTGTCGCGTCCATCGTACTGATCTGAAAGTAAAATGGGTACTACATAGGGTGAGAATTCTTCAAACTCTCAAGAGGTTCTATATTCCTAAAGTTATCTCATCTTAACCCCTAATGGCTTCGGTCTTTTATTATGATAACTATGAACATGATCGGAGATAGTGAATAAGTCTAACTATTAACAGTAGAATAGCAGATTACAAAATATACATGCATAACTCAAGTACACAATTCCACAACATTTAATACCCTTAATGCGTGTAAAAAGGGAATATACTCATAACTTTACTCTTATCCTTCCTCTAAGCTTGACTCTTTCTTAAAATCTTTACACCCACTCAAAGATAAATGGTAATGAGCTCATACAGTGGCCGTCAGCCACCTTAAATATTCGATCTTACACTAGCTGGGTCTAATGCCATGCCTCATGTAAGACTCCATCCCTATACTCACACTAGCTGGGTCTAATGCCATGCCTCATGTGAGTCGTGGGTGAGGGGAACTTAAATAAGCTTATCCTCTTACTCGAGGATTATACATGTTCCATCTTAAACTTATAATCTCATAATCAATCATAATGCTTACCGAAATTTTGGGCAGCATAACGGATCACATCTGCTTCCCCATGAATAGTGCCAGCAGCAACAATTCCAGTAATTCTCAACAATAGTTCAATAATTTCTATAACAGTATATACAATGTTCATAACAATATAGGATTCTCATAATAATACTGGGCATGCATACTTGTTATAATCAAGAGAAGAGTAAACTAAAAATTTGGGTGCTGCCACCAAATGCTTCCTATTCTGCCCGGTTAGTGTTTTCTCTGAGTTTATTGCTGCACAACTCCAATGGATCTGAAATTTTAGTTGAAGCCCTATGTGTCTAGTTTCTAACCTTTTTGGTCCCGTTCAATTTTGATATCTACAACTCAAGATATTGTCATTTTATTCTGGCTTGGTCTATAACTAAATCAACAAAGACTCTAAAATGTTAAAATCTGTTAAAATTCGAATCCTAAGGGTATGGCTACCAAACCTATGTCGTTTTGAAGCTAGGATATGAAATTTTATCCAAGTCCCACATCATTTGGCCAACTACAGCTTAAGTAATAAAACCTCAAATTCAGGTGTTACAAACTACCCAGTTTTGGCCTAAGCAGAATCAAGGGTGACTTTAGAAAATTTCTGGGAATTACTCAAATTAGATCTGAATCCGAAATTTTTATGGCATAAACTACTGGATCTTAGATTTCTATAGAATCTTGTTCCACCTAAATCCAAGTTATATGGAGTGAGATATGGCTCACGTAAGCTTCCCTGCCCGAAATCAAATTCTGAAACTTAGGTCAAACTTGAAAAATTCATAACTAATTCTATACTGATCCAATGACTTAATAATTTATATGTATGGAAAGCTCTGGATGTCTAGTTTCATCTAAAAATATTTTCATAGAATTTAAACAGTGGGAACTGAGGGATAGAGGGCATTTCGTACGGAAACCCTAAGAGAACTCTGTTTCCAGACTTGCTGATTTCTCTCCTTTCTTGATCTACCCCATTGATCTATCACCTCTTCACTCATCCCATCATTTTTCCACCCATATTTCATCAAGATCAGCAAGAAGACAGATCAGAAACCATATCCAATCCAGATTTAATCAACAATACAAACATCTATTCAAAGCTTTAAACCCTACCTCCTTTGAGTTCCAACTTGATTCTTCAAAAGAACTTCAAATCTCCAAAGTGAAGAGTGTATGAAGTGAAGAGAGATGAAGAAGAGGAAAAGAAAAAAATGGAGGAGGGAGGAAGAAGGAGGGTGGCGGATGAGATAAGGAGAGGAGAGTGAGAGAGAAGATATTTTGAAGTGTAATAATTGAAGGGGTAAGTTGTCGCGGTGTGATTGGTCCTTTAATCTTGTGGCCTCAATTGAGCCACAAGGTGAATTGTGGATCGTCTGATGGTGGTGGGGTGGATGGCCTCCCCACCTTTGGATCCAGGGCCATTAATATTATTTTATTCCAGTAGTTTAAGTTATTGAAGTTTTATCGGATCTTCCCCCAACCGAAGATTCGGTATTTACCCGATTTCGCATTCGCCTTTACCTTAGTTCTACTTTAAATTTTCCATTCTAATCTACCTAACTAACATCCATTTGAATCCTAATAAATCTTAAATGGTTCATAGCTAACCTTACTCGCGTGAATTAATCGAGAAAATTGATTAATAACAGGTGATTGAATTTTCGGACGTCACAGGCTCTCTAGAAATGTGAACTAAATTGAGGGTCACAATCAAACACAATAGATATTGGAACACTGTGGAGTTTGAGGATCTCGTCAACGTATAGCTGAGCATATTAAGCTGCACTAAAAGTGGTTTTCACTAGAAGAAAATGAGCAGACTTAGTCATTCGATCAATAATTACCCAAATAGTGTCATGCCCCTTGGGGGTACATGGCAACCCGATCACAAAGTCTATGGTAATCCTTTCCCACTTGAGTATTAACCCAAAACGATTGATCTAGATATTCAAGCGATCTTCTAAACTGAGAAGCAAAGCATACTGATACATAGGAGTGTGTAGAAACTAGATCAATCAAAGCATGGGCATTGAAGGAACAAATAGATAGAATACCTGCCATCACCGCATTAGATCCCTGTGCATCCTGGCGAGTCAATGCATAAACCCTCGCCTATCCTCTATTGGCTGAACCGGAACCTCTGCCCCTAGAACTGCTACCTCTATTTCCTTTACCTACTAATCCGATGGCATCATTTCGGGGCTGATTGGTAAAAGATGATGATGAAGGAGCAATAGGCTGCATTAAGCCTTGGCCTTGACGTCTAGGTACTTGAGGGCAATCCCTCCTCAATTTTTCGATCTAACTGATAGATTATTCATTTATGCATTATTTTAGTGTTAATCCTAGCTTGTTTACATCATAATTGTGCTTTAATTGATGCAAATAAATGAGTTTGATGACATTGACCTTCATTGAAAACTTGTATAAATGTGTGCTAATTTTCGGATTTCATACTTATTTTGACCTTTCTATTTTCTGCAGCCCATATCTTCAGCTACAAATATCAGAATTAAGCAATCTTTAGCTCGTTGGAAAGATAACAAAAAATCCTACAACTTTACTGAAGACCTCAAGACCGAAATCTATTAGATTCTGGATGTAATTTTCGTTGCAAAGAGGCTATAGTAAACGGGCCTAGAATTAAGTCTTTCTTAGGCCAATTTGTTTCAGATGGGCTTGGCCCTCTTTTGAGGTTTTTTAGTTTTTTGAAAACACTATTAGATATATAATGGACGAGTGGGGAATTTTAGGGGGATTTTTTTTGGAATTTGAGGAGTTTAGGTTTTCATTAGAAAGTAAGTTTTCATTATTTTTATTTTTTGGTTTTGATATTTTTCTGGACGTTTCTGTTTTATTTGTCCATGGAGATGGAAGACTGAATTTTCTTTCAGCTTAGGAGATTCATCACTCAATGCATGGATTCTGAGGTTTAGTGTTTAATTAGATTCAATTTCAGTTTCTATTCTTCTCTTTCTCTCTACAATTCTGATTTTTCTTTTTGTCTCTCAAACATTGATCAATGCTTGATGAAGCTATTCTGATTAGAATAGAATTCTTTGTTTCAGAATTGAATCCTAATTAGATTTGGATTAGATTAAAATAGAGGCTAATCTCTGATTTGGGAATTAGGTTAAAATTGAATTAAAAACTTGAAGATCTTCTTGTGTTTAATTTGAAATTAACGGAATGGAACTTAATGTGAAATGCTTCTTGTGAATGTATGACGAATCCTAATTGATGTGAATGAATTTCCTAAGTTGATCCTTAGTCAAGTGATTTTTCTACAACTGTCCTTAATTCTATTTCACTTAGATTTTTGAATCTTGTTAATGAAACCCCCTCCCTACCTTGGTTATCCTAATGTATTCACGAAATTTAGAGTAATTCCTTGGGAAACGATCTAGGTTTGCATCTATTACTACATTCTTTCGTTCAAAACCTAATCAATTTGAGTGCATTGCGATAGTGAGCGTCAAATTTGGCACCGTTGTCGGGGAATTATTCTATTTTTCCATTACATTAGGATTTTCATCTATATTGTGTTTGCATTCTACATGTCTTGTATGCATTCTGTGCATCTATGTTCTACTTGTGCATGTGTTTATATTCTGCATCATACTGTGTGCACTTAATGCATTCTGCATATTTCAACATAATTCTGCATTGGTAATTCTGTGTGTTTTGAGTTTACAGTGCCTAATTCTATTACAGTTTCAGCTAGACAAGCTTTTCAATTTTACAATTCAGTGTTTAAAAAAAAAAATTCTGCAGTTCCTAATTCTATTCTATTTCTGCAGTTAGACAGTTTTCAATTTTACAATTCAATGTTTAAAAAAAAATTCTGCAGTTCCCAATTCTATTCTGTTTCTGCAGTTTATAATTAGGAAATTTAGATAGTCTTTGTATGCTAGGCAATTTTTCATAGTTTAGGCATTTCCCATTCTGCATAACTATTTCATAAACTGTTTAGTATAGAATCATTATTGCATCATATAGTTTCCATTTGATATACATTTTCTCTTTAGAGTAGTTATTCATATTAACATTGTTTTTAGTGTTACCTTGCATGGTAGGTAGAAGTAGCATTCTGTGCATCACCCAACAAAACAATATTTTTCTTTGTTTCTATAGACAACATTAATCATATTAGGATTGTTGCTAACCTTGTTTTAGAGTGCTAACACTGATTTTGTAGAATTACACCAAGGGAGCCAGATAGGAGTTGCTGAAGTAGATCCTACATTGGAGTTTGAAGCCAAGGATTTTTGTCCAAAGTTGTGCCATCATCTTGAGCAAAATTGACCCAAAGGGTCAGGTGACACCTATTTTTGCCAAATTCCATCATCTGGTATGATTTTGTTTTCAAAATTTTAGGCTAAAACTTTAAAGTGGTATAACTTTTTGCATACAACTCTGTTTGATGCAAATTATATGTCCATTTTATATAACTTTTTGAGATCTAGCTGTGCAAATGCCAAAGGCAGTTTGGGGCACAAACTTTTCAAAAAAACCCTCATTTAGGCCATTTTTTCTTAATTTTTAGGATTTTCTTATTTTTCTAATTAAATTTTTAGGTAGCAAACTAGCAAATTTTAATTTGAGTTTTTTTGTGCTTCATCTACATCCTAAAAATGATCTGATCCAATACCCCACTATCTGGTTTAAGTGTTTATGCATGTTGTTTTATGTGTTTTTGCATTTTTAGTGTTTTTCTTGCATTGCAAGTAATCTTGTTTGGTAGTGCATGACCAGGTCCAAGCCTGGGAATCTGATTGATATTGATCCTGAAATAGATAGAACATTTCATAGACTCATTAGGCTTCAAGGTAGTGTGCATAGTCATTTGCATAGCAGTAATTTGCATAGTAGAGATAGTTTTAGTAAGTTTGCATCTGAATTTACTGTTTCAAGTTCTGAAATTGAACATTTGCATCTAGAAAACATGGATAACAATTAGCATGGAGAACCCTTAAGGAGTTGACTGCACTTAATGTGACATATCAACCATTAGGCATTCAATATCCTGAAATTGAAGTCCCTTTTGAATTGAAGTCTGGACGAATCCATTTGCTGCCTAAGTTCAATGGTTCTACAGGTGAAGATCCTCATAAGTATTTGAAAGAGTTCCATATAGTCTGCTCAACCATGAGGCCTCAAGGAGTTCCTGAAGATCACATTAAGCTGAAGGCATTTCCATTCTTTTTAAATGTTACAGCAAAGGACTGGCTATACTACCTCCAACCAGGATCAGTTACTTGCTGGAATGACATGAAGAGGCTGTTCTTGGAGAAGTTTTTACCTACATTTAGAGCTGCAACAATCAGGAAGGAGATCAGTAGCATTAGACAACTTCCTCAAGAGAGGTTGTATGAGTACTGGGAGAGATTCAAGAAGCTATGTGCAACCTATCCAGACCACTAGATCAGTGATCAATTGCTCATCCAATATTTCTATGAAGGACTTGCTCCAATGGAGAGGAGTATGCTTGATGCAGCCAGTGGAGGAGCTCTCATGGATAAAACTCCTACCACAGCCAGGGCATTGATTGCCAATATGGCAAAGAATTCTCAGCAATTCAGCACAAGAGCCATGATGCCAACAAGAGAAGTCCATTAGTTAGGCCATCCAATTGCTCCTAGTAATTCATGGCCTCAAGTAATAGTGGAGAGTAATTCTGGCAAAACCCAATCTGGTTCCACTCCTGATCAAGTGATAGTGTAGAGTAGGCTAGAGAGTAGAATTAATGAGCTGACCACCTTTGTAAGGCAATTGGCTATTGCACAGCAAGATGCTCTACAAAAGATGATGGTGAGAGATTGTCTCATTTGCTATTCCCAAGAGCTTACCTCTGATTGTTGCCTTATTCTTCAAGAAAATAATCAGCAAGCTTCTATCTAAGGAGTTTATAGTGGAGCTCAGCAACAATTTAGGCAAAGAATAGCAATGTTAGAATGGCGTAATTTTCAACAATCTCTAAAGCAATGGTACTAATACCAATATCAGTCTCATGATCCTACATTAAGGAACCATCCAAATATGAGATATGTTCAACCTCTTCAGCAGCAATAGCAACCAGTTGGGCAGTATAGTAACAAATACCAGCCTTCTCCATTTAGGTAGCAGCAGTAGTAAAACATCCAACCAACTTAGCCAAGCCAAAATTCTGAACCATCGTTGGAGGATTTGATGAAGCAGATGGCCAAAAATAATCTGCAGTTCCAGCAAAATGTGAATGCTTCTATCCAAGACCTGCAAACACAAATTGGTCAGTTAGCTACTACTGTGAACTGACTGAAATCTCAAGGAAATGGTCAGTTGCCTTCTCAACCAGAAATTAACCCTCAAGGAAATGTGAGTGCAATAGCCTTGAGGAGTGGCAAGGAGCTGCCTACAAGAGAGCCAACTAAGAAGCTGCATAATGAGCATGAGAAGCTTAACAATTTGCTGCAGAATCAGTCTGATAAGCTGTAGAAAGATCATACAGATGATGATGCTGTACAAAAAATGGATTCTGCCCCAAGCACTTTAGATAATGCCACACAAAACCACCTCTTCCTTTTCCAAACAGAGTTACTAAACAAAAATCAGCAACTACAGATTCTGATAAGGAGCTTCTTGAAACTTTCAGAAGAATTGAAGTGAATATTCCTTTGCTGGATGCGATCAAATAGGTTCCCAAGTATGCCAAATTCCTCAAGGAGTTGTGTACCAACAAGAAGAACTGAAGGGAGATGAGAGGATTATCATGGGAAGAAATGTGTCAACCCTCATTCAACCCAATATGCCTGAGAAATGCAAGGATCCAGGAATGTTCACTGTCCCTTACACCATTAGGAATTCCACCTTCCAAAATGCATTGCTTGACCTTGGTATTTTGCAGCCAAGTCGTGTGATCATTACTCTAGCAAATAGAAGCATAGCACACCCTATTGGAGTTATGGAAGATGTACTAGTCAGAGTGGACAAACTGATATTTCCAGCAGATTTCTACATCCTAGACATAGAAGAGGGATCTTCTCCATGCAGTCCTACCTTGATCCTTGGGAGGCCATTTCTAAAAACAACAAGGACGAAAATTGATGTGTATTCCGGCATTCTATCCATGGAGTTTGGTGATGATGTAGTGTAGTTCAACATTTTTGAGGCCATGAAACACCCCATGGAAGATCATAGTGCATTTTAGTTGGATGTTATTGAGTTGCTGGTTGATGAATCTTGCTCAGAATTGTTCTTGGATGTGCTGCAACTTAGTTTTGCACTTCTCATTGATGACACCTTCACTTGTCCTGGTTGCACAGAAATAGAATTATGTAGTGTGTGTGTAGAAATTGAGGCATGTTTACAAAATAAAGATGGTGATTCTGATGCTGTTTCAGAGGATGATGCAACAAAGTCAGAATGTTTCGGCTAGATTACAGCAAGTACATCTAATTTTGATCTTGTTGCAGAATTAGATTCTTCCTCTAGACTACTTTCCTCCATTGTGCAGCCACCTAACTTGGAGCTCAAGCCTTTGCCCAAGCATTTGAAGCATGCATTTTTAGAAGCCAATGACAAGCTGCCAGTGATAATTTCAGCAGAGTTAGATGTCGAACAAGAGGAGAAGTTGCTGCAGACATTAAAGACTCATAAGCAGGCGATAGGTTGGACTTTGGTGGACATTCTAGGAATTAGTCCTTCCACATGCATGCATAGGATCCTGCTGAATGAGGATGCCAAGCCTATTAGATAGCCCCAAAAAAGACTTAACCCCACCATGCTGGAAGTAGTTAAGAAGGAAGTGAGCAAATTGTTAGCGACTAGCATGATTTACCCCATTTTAGATAGTGAATGGGTGAGTCCAGTCCATATGGTTCCAAAAAAGACTGGGGTGATAGTGATAAAGAACCAGCATGATGAGCTAGTTTCCACCAGAATTCAAAATGGTTGGCAAGTATGCATAGACTACAGGAAGCTAAATCTGGCGACTCGCAAGGACCATTTTCCCCTTCCTTTCATTGATCAAGTTTTGGAGCGAGTAGCGGGAAAGTCACATTACTATTTGCTGGATGGATTCTCTAGTTATTTCCAGATTCACATAGCCCCAGAGGACCAGCACAAGACCACTTTCACTTGCCCCTTCGGCACATTTGCCTACCGGAGGATGCCATTTGGTTTATGCAATGCACCTGGCACCTTCCAGAGGTGTATGATGAGCATCTTTGCTAACTTTCTAGAGGCTTCACTTGAGGAGTTCGATATTGAGATTAGAGATAGAAGTGGTGCAGAAAACTTAGTGGCAGATCACTTGAGTAGAATTCAACTGCCACTCAAGGATTTCCCCATTCGTGATATATTTCCAGATGAGCAGCTATACCAGATAGGAGGGCAGGAACCTTGGTATGCAGATGTAGTGAATTATCTTGCTGCCAAAGAGATCCCAACAAACTTTTCGAGAGCACAGGCTGCCAAGTTAAAGAGTGATTCCAAGTACTACATATGGGATGATCCTTACTTATGGAAGATGTGTAGTGACCAAATCATCAGACGATGTGTGCCAGACCATGAGTTTCAATCCGTACTTAGATTTTGTCATTCCTTAGCTTGTGGTGGTCATTTCAGGCCCCAACGCACAGCCCGGAAAGTCTTGGACTCTAGATTGTATTGGCCCACTGTGTTCCGAGATGCACACAGCTTCTGCAAGACATGTGAGCGATGCTAGTAGATAGGGAATATTTCGCACAGAAATGAGATGCCTCAACAACCTCTTTTTTTCTATGAGGTGTTTGATGTATGGGGTATAGATTTTATGGGTCCATTTCCTATTTCATTTGGCTTTGCCTATATACTGTTAGCTGTGGACTATGTCTCCAAGTGGGTGGAGGCAAAGGCCACTCGTACTAATGATGCTCGAGTTGTTATAGATTTTGTTAGATCACACATTTTCTGCAAGTTTGTATTTCCTAGAGTTTTGATCAGTGACCAAGGATCACATTTTCTGCAACCGCACCATGGATGCCTTGCTGCATAAGTTTGGGGTCATGCATAGAGTTTTTACACCATACCATCCCCAAACGAACGGGCAAGCAGAGATCTCCAACTGGAAAGAAGACAGTTCAGCCTAACAGGAGGGATTGGAGTTTTCGCTTAGAGGATGCCTTGTGGGCCTACAAGACTGCCTACAAAATGCCGATAGGGATGTCCCCTTATCGAGTTGTTTTTGGTAAGGCATGTCATCTTCTGGTGGAAGTAGAGCACAAGGCATTCTGGGCGGTAAAGCAATGCAATATGAATTTGGAAGCATGTGGTTTGCATAGGAAGCTTTAGCTGCAAGAGTTGGAGGAGATTCGTAAGGAAGCATCTGAGAACTCCAACATCTATAAGGAGCAGACTAGAGCATTTCATGACAAGATGATAGGGCGCGAAGAGTTCTAAATTGGTGAAAAAGTTCTTTTATACAATTCTAGACTTAAGTTGATGCCTGGTAAATTAAGATCTAGGTGGGATGGTCCTTTTCTTGTTGTTAACATTTTTCCTTATGTTGTAGTGGAGCTTCAAGACATAGGAACTAAGAAGAGCTTCAAGGTTAATGGGCATCGACTCAAGCACTTTCATGAGGACTTAAAGGAGCAAGCGCCAGAGGAAGCCACCTTTGGGTTGGCTATTTACCCCAATTGATCATAGGGGAGTGTTCTTACCCCACTTTCATTTTGATTGTTCTACATTGTCCATTATATCTCATGTTGTTTATATTGAGGGCAATGTAATCTTTAAAGGGTGGGGGGAGGCACAACATTTTTGTTGTTTTTGCTATTTTTGTTGTTACATTTTGTTTTGCATATTGTTTTGCATACTGTCTATTGGTTTTTAAGTGTTTTCAATTGTAAATGTCATAGCGAGGAGGCTTCCAATTCCAAGAAATTTCCAAATGAGGGTTAGTCCCCTTTAGATTTGACTGAGTCAGCAATGTGCGCAAGCCTTACACATACACGCACCTAGCTAGCAATAGCCCTACTAGCTGGGTTCGAACCAAGATACACCAAGACTAGTGTCAGCGACCGCTAACTGTCATTGAAATGAGAATCCTCCCACAAAGTATATAGAAACTAAAGTATTACATTAGTATAGACAACTAAAATATTAAATATCAAATCAAATTTTCAATGAACAGAAGTAATTAGCAAGGTTTTAAAATCTAGATAATTGTTTGATAATTTGATTTAGTAAACTTAGTAGTATTTCAGAGCTTGTCCTTTCATTCATAAATGTTGTAATTTAAACATGCCCAACATATATATGTATATATGAACTTCCGAAATATATATTTGTCCAAAAATCAAGCCAACATTAATGGACTAAACCAAATATGCCAAAGAAGTATTGTCTACTCAGAGAATGTTAGGAAGCATCCAATCTACATCTGTGGGGCCGCTGAACTTGCAGGTTAATCTCCAAGAGAATCTGAAATCACACACAAATGATTGTTTTCAACTTTACCACCAATTTGGTTTACTACTTCTACCTGCTTTAGCTAACCTTACA
Organism: Pterocarpus macrocarpus; assembly: GCA_031439585.1. NCBI lineage: Eukaryota > Viridiplantae > Streptophyta > Magnoliopsida > Fabales > Fabaceae > Pterocarpus > Pterocarpus macrocarpus. The sequence continues at coordinate 33,679,194 of CM062514.1, read as the reverse complement.
AATAAATTCCAAGTACTCACTGTTCTACTCATGGCCATTAACTTTCCAAAGATGAGAAACAAAGCATAGAGAGAGAAGATTGCTCACCACTACAGTTGCGGTTAGCTTGGAGAGCAAAACTAGAGTCCCCCATTGCTAGGAAGGTTGAATCGTGGCCGAGTGAAGCACTCATAGTAAAGAGAAGTTGTAAAGAGGATGAGTGAACTGAGAAAGAGTCTAAGTCTTCTCCTAGCTTCCAGAACTTCCCTTATTTTGCTTTTAAAGCAAAACCAATTGGTAGAAAGGTTAAGAATATCACTACGAAGGAGTGAGTAGGGATAAATGGGGTATAAGATGATAAAAATTCTGTATGTGAGTGATTTTGGGGAAAGAAGATGGAGGGAACTCAAGGGAGAGGAGAGATAGAAGTCTATTTCTATTTTAGGGGCAACATCGTCGTTTATTTTTTTTTCCACCTACTTACTGGGCTTGAGCGTAGCCTGTTTCTAGAGAATTACTCAGCTCTAGTTGATGGCATGCTTGAAAGTAAGATGCTGCAGTCGAGAGTGCCCTCCCTTGCTGTTCAAAGTGCCTAAATGAGTTCATTTGAATGTTTCTACCTCTACTACTACCCAAGCCAAGTGTTATACACTTGTTTACGTTTCTAAATTTCAATTCAATGTCCTTTTCTAAAGGGGCATAGAGTATTACATCCTCCCCCCTTAAGAATTTTGATCCTCAAATTTAAGAAGAAGGTTACTTTAAGATAGGAATGGATGGGGATAAGAAGTGCACATAGAGACTTCCATTTCCCAAGTTGCTTCCTTTATGGAGTGATTTTTCCAAATCACCTTGACTAGAGTAACTTCCTTTGAATGGAGTTTCTTCACTTGTCTATCCACACTAGCCATGGGCTTTTCTTCATATGACAAATTTTCCTCTAATTAAATATCATGTAAAGATAGAACATATGAAGGATCTAGCAAATATTTGCAAAGCATGGACACGTGAAATACGGGATGTATCATTGAAAGTTCAGGAGGTAGTGTTAAATGATATACAACAAGGCCTACTCTTTCCAAAATCTCAAAGGGGCCAATGTAATGAGGGCTAAGTTTCCCTAGTTCACTGAATCTCGTAACCCCCTTCATAATAGAAACTCACAAAAACACCTAATCGCCCACTAAGAATTCCAAATCCTTCCTCTGGTTATTAACATATGCATTTTGTCTACATTGAGCTGCCCACAATCTTTCTCTAATTATCCGAACCTTGTTTATGGCATCTCGGATCAAGTCTGGCCTAATAAGTCTTGTTTCTTCAAGTTCAAACCAGCCAATGGGGGACTTACAATGTTGTTGGAGTTTATTAAAATAAAAACATCTTGGAACAAGTTCCACATCGCCTAGGATTGCAAGGGAAGAGGGAAGCCAAGGCTATATATATGGACTCAAGTCCTTTGTTTCAAGCAGCACGAATCGAAAACATTTTAAGCTTGTATCTGACTTTCTTATTTCCTTTGTACTCTTGTCTTAGAGTGTTGTGAGATGTAGATCAAATATTTGCTTTGGAGAGTGTGGGTGTATTGAGGTCGTGGGTGTACTATGTGTTGTAAAATTTTTTACATGGTGTTATTCTACAACGATCGTGATTTTTCTCCAGTTTTGGAGTTTTCTATGTTAATTCTTGTGTTGTGATTGTGTTATTGGTATATTTTATTTCTTTATTTTAAGGAAGGTTCTCAAGGGGAAAATGGCATTTTTCCCAGCAAATGTCTCCCATATTAAGCTTCAAATAGGACCATTTGAATACTGACTTGATAGCCATTTTTGTACGAAAATTCAATCAAAGGTAGGTAATTACTCCAACTCCCACCAAAATCCATGACACATGTTCTTAGCATATCTTTTAGAACCTGAATGGTTCGCTTCGACTGTCCACCAATTTGTGGGTGGAAAGCTATGCTGAGGTCCAAGCGGGTCCATAAGGCCTGTTGGATTGCTCTCTGGAAATGTGAAGTGAATTGAGGGCCATGATAAGATATGATAAATATTGGAACATCGCAGAGTTTAAGGATCTCGTCAATGTATAGTTGAGCATATTGAGTAGCACTAAAAATGGTTTTCACTAGAAGAAAATGAGTAGACTTAGTCATCTGATTAACAATTACCCAAATAGGGTCATGCTCCTTGGGGGTGCATGGCAACCCCATCACAAAGTCCATAGTAATTCTTTACTACTTGAGTACCAACCCAAAATGGTTGATTTAGAGATTCAGCTAGTCCTCTAAACCAAGAAGCAAAGTATATTGACACATAAGAGTATGTAAAATAGGGATCAATTAAAGCATGGGCATTAAAGGAAAAAATAGAAAGAATACCTGCCATCACCGCAATAGAAACCTGTGCATCCTGGCAAGTCAATGCATAAACCCTCAGCTATCCTCTACTGGCTGAACTAGAACCTTTACCTCTATTTCCTTTACCTGCTAATCCGACAACATCTCGTTGGGGCTAATTAGCAAAAGATAATGATGAAAGAGCAACATGCTACACTAAGCCCTAGCCTTGACTCCTAGGTACTTTAGGGCAATCCTTCCTCAATGCCCTATCCTTGACTTCTAGGTACTTTAGGGCAATCTGTAACATCCCCACTTTCATAAACAGAACGTAATGAAAACTTTGAATTATTTCCCTTAGCTAGTATAAGAATTTCTCAGGCAGCGCTGTGCCATGATGATCCTCACACTTGGAATTATAGGGTAGCGTAATACTGCCATTGAACATATGGCACTGTCATATGTTAAAAATGATGAAATGACAAAAGTGCCCTGTAAACTTTTGTTAATTGCAGTGATGCCCAGAATTTTTAGAAATTCTATTTTGACCCTAAAGACTTATTCCCACAATAATCCTAGAGCTTTTCATAAAATGATCTTTATGTCCTCACATCTGTAGAATTAGCAGAATGAGATTTTAAATAGAGCAAAATCACGTGGTGAAACCGTAGAAGTTTAAATCTCTGTCGATTAGGCCATTGAGGCAGTCGGGTATGAAATGATGTGGGGCGTCTCTAGATTTGCTCAAAATTACAAAAATGCCATTAGTTACGAAAACCAAATAGAAAATGCTAAAGGATTTAGGAAAAAAGCGAAAATATAACACTTCAAAGAAATAGTGCGATTGATTTGTGCTACTAATCAACTTATCAGAAAAATAAGGATAAGTAGGGATGAATTATAAATGCTAGAGCTAAAGGAAATTTAGATTTTTATGTAAAATACTATGAGAAATTATTTAGTATAACGTCCAAAAATATTCTATCGTTTTTGTTTGGCAAGTTATTCGGTTTTATCAACTGAGATTAATTAAAATTCGATTAAGCATTCACTTAAAGCCAATTAAGTGTGATTTAGAAGGATTAGACTTGATGGAATTAGATTAGAACCATAGGAAACCTCATAGGATTTTTCTAAAACCGGTTTACCAATTTAAAAGAAACTGGTAAGATTTCGGTATTTTAAACTGCCGGAATCAGACCAATAGAAATTATACTGTGAGAACCTTAGGATGTATGGCCAAGATTTAGCCAACTCACCCATGCATGTGGGGCCACTAATCAGCCCAAAAGTGGGCAGCTATAGTAAATTGAAAGATGAGAAGGAATCCACCAATCATATGAAACTTGCTTCAAAAGTTTGTGACTTATTTCCCTCCTCCTTTAACCCATTCAGGCATCTAAAGGGGCAGACCCCTCATCATTCTCTTCCATCTCATCTTATGTTGACTCCTTCTCCCTCATCTCTTCAAGCTTCATCAAGGATTCCTTCAATTCAAGACACTAATTTAACAAGATTCCACCTTAGAGAGGTAGGATATCTATTTTCTGCTTCTTATTTTCATGGATTAAAGTTGTATGAGAATTCAACTCTCTTCACTTCTTTGATGATATACTTGATGTGTGTGATGGTTTATGGCTGGTTTATTAAGTATTTGGAGGGATTGAGATTGAATCTTGCATGGAACATAAGATAAAGAGCAAACCAGAATCTGAAAATCTAGGAGAACCTATGGCAGAGTGTACGGCTCTGCCTACAGTCATTTAAATTTGATGAATACATTTTTATATGAAACTAGGTATTCAGAGCTTTCCATACATGTAAAATATAAGGCCATTGGACTAGTATAGAATTAGTTACAAATTTTTGAAGTTTGACCTAGAATCCTAGATTCCCATCTAGGTAGTGTGAGTTGAGAAGGGTGTAACTCATCCTACACAACTCTAAATTGAGTGAAACTAATGTTTTTTTAAAGCTAACATGTAAGGGAATATCTCATAAAAACTTTAGATTCAGATTCATTGCCATTTTTCCTAGCACATCAATGAATTTACCTTAAGTTCAAACCAGGCTAAAATAGGGTAGTCCAGTAGGGTCAAGTTACAAGGCTTATATCTCAAAATATACTCATGCAAATGATATGAAACTTATTTCATTTGAAATCTTGTCCTGTTAGCTTTAATTTGATATTTCATATGATATCATCTAGTTTCCTATTTTTAGTGGATTTTTACTTCTAAGAGTGCAATTCTGGCTAATTGTAGGGCAGACAGAAGTAAACTTTGAATAACTTGAGCTACATAAATCAAAATGAGATGGGACCAAAAGGGTTGGAAACTAGACACATAGCACTATAACATACTCAAAATTTAGGTCCAAATGAATTGAATAGAAATTATGGTGAATTTTACAAAATCAGGCATAATTGAGTAAAATGACCAGAAAACCTAAGTTATGTATTTATGTTGACATGTTATATGATTGATATTATTGCTATAAAACTTGATGCTCTATGTTGGTTTTGCTGCTTGATTGATCCTTCTGGTAATCTGGCACTGTTCATGGGGAAGCGGACTTGATCCGTTATGCTGCCAAAATTCCTACAGAAATATGTGAATTATATGAATGTTATATATTTATATGTTATGCTCATAAGATTCATATATGCAAGAATGATTTAAGCATGATATGAAGTATAAGAATGAATGCATGTATAATCATGTCCAAAAAGGAATAAGATTTATGAGAACTTGCAAGAAAGACATACCAAGCTACCATGTGAGGCATGGCATAGACCCAACTAGTGTGTGGGCGAGGCAGATCTTGTCTAAGACTTGGGCCAGCCCTCGACCAGATTTAAGGGGAATAGACCGGTGTGAGGGTTGGGGAAAGTAAACCCGTCACTCATATATAGGTACGAGCTTGGACCTGAAAAGCAGGCTATTACCCAGGGATGAGAGCGGCCATTCACCTTTGGGGAACCAAGAACAGAAAAGCAAGGTTAAGTTGCAAGTTAAAGAAAGATACGAATTAAGTCAAGTGCACTTGCATACAGTCAATTATAAGCATCTATATGCGCATCTTCAATTATCTCATTAAGTCGTAATGTTATTATGATTCTTGTTGAAGCATATTATACTATTTGTATTTCTATGTTTGTCATATGATATGGCAAGTGGTCATTAAAATATAACCCGCTTCGAGAAAGGTGTTTTCAACTTAAAATTGAATCACTATTTGAGTATATGTGCTCATATTTTCATAATAAACCGAAGTAGCTGGAATGTTTATGATAGCACTGTAAGATTGGTTTGAGCTTACCTACTGAGAACCTTAGGTTCTCACTGCCTACTTGTATGTTTTTCTTTTCCGTAAACATTCTAACACCCAAGTTGGAAATCAAGTGAGAGGCGGAGTACAAGGACATTCATTGAGCAAGTCTCAGGTGCAAACCAGACCAAGAGACTATTGAAGCTAGCTAGCGACTAGTCGAAAGCAAGTTTTGTGTATTATGTTAGTCACAATTTCTTTTAAATTGTAATTATTTTATTCTCTATGTATCAGAGATGACGAAATTTGTGAACTATTATTCAGTAATAAAGTGTCCAGTTAAAGGGCCATGTATTATATTTTTCCATTTTTTAAAGCTTTCTTAGCACAGTGACAAGCTCTTAATATAACTCCATGACTCGAGCATGGCTTATATGATAGAGGATGTTACATAATCCTTCCTTAAGCGTCCAATCTGACCATATTGAAAACAAGCTCTTGCTACTTAGTGGCACAACCTAGAATACATCCTATTCGGAGGTGGTTGAGATAAGGTTCGAACTTCAATTTTGGGCCCCAAATGTCGTTCCAACGTTGAGCTTATTATGGTTAAAGTTGAATTCCCGCGGTGGTGGTGGCGTACTTGCAAGGACTCTGACGCTCAAGTTAGAAGATGCTAGAGCTACTATATTAGGTGTATATTGCGTACCTAATTTCAATGATTGGATTAATATTTATAGTAGATGATTTAAGATGACTCAGGTCATTCCACAAATCCAAGAAATATCTTGGACCCCTAAACGGTGTGATGCCTATCGTTTAGTTCGAGTTAGGTGGTAACGCATTAGGCGGATACTGTTCGAGAGAGGTTGTAGATGTCATTCAAACCACTTCCTAGTTAATGGGTTCTGACATGCGCCTTGAAATAGTATTTATGGGTTCCGAATTGGGCCTTTGGATTTGCCGGAGACCAATCCAATATGGGCTCCTAATATCCAGCTGAAGTGGGCTTCATGTCGTTAGTCTATAACAATGCCCCCCAACTTGATAATCAAAGTGGCGACTTCGGTTGCCGAGTTCTTTGAGGTTGGAGATGGGATGATGACTCTGATTATGGTCCAATCTCTTCCTAGGGATGCTTTTTCTTCCATTTTTGGTTGAATCATCACGTCAAAGGTCACTTTAATTCATCTCAAGGAGACACTTGGCATTTTGGCACCTCGTTTCGTGTGCTTCCATCGTTTAAATGGGGGCACTTTTTCCATTTTGCCTCCAGCTTTTTGCAATAAAAGGACAGGGTATGCCCTTGGTGACGTTTAGGGTGCACGGTAAAGGACGTGTGAGTCCATTTAAATATCCTCCCTGTCTCGTCTTCCCTATTTCTTCCACCTTTACCCAAAGCTGTAGCATTCACGCAAGGGAGTTCTACTTTTTTTGAAGAGAGGTTTTTCGGAGGGCTTTCAAATGGTGTTATTGTTTTCCCTCTTCGACCAACACTAGAGGTATGTACTTCTCTCTTCCTTTTCCAGTATTTTCGCTATTTTTGCGGCGTAATGTAGTTTGGCAATGTCAAATTTGGTTCTCTGCCACCATGCTTTCGTTTTTTTGGGTCATGAGGTAGTGGTTGTTTTCCACTTCCTTTTTCTCTTTCGTTTGCTAGCGGCTTAATCCATTAGAGAGGAAACTACCATAAGCTTGTCTTCCATTTTGTCCAATTTCTTTCCAACCTTTATTTTTCGAGTTCATGATTTATAGGTGGTTTCCTTTGTAAGTGTAACTTGGATCCTGTGATGGCAAGAAAACAGAAAAACACTCGTCTTTCCTCCATCAATTGCATGGATATATAGATGGGTGGACCCAGAGGTGCTAAGAGTTCCTTCAGTCGTAACCCCCAAGTTTTTGCAACACTTCCAAGAGGAAAATTTGATCACTCCGGAAGGTGAATATGAGGAGGAGTACATTCTAGAGGCTCCAGGCCCGAGCGAGAAGGTGTACGACATCAACCATGATGGGGGTCTGAGGTAGCTCTGGTTGTACCAAATCCTCATCACAAAATTGGGCATCCAAATTCCATTTACCTATTTCCTAGTTACCATATTGTAGCAAACCAAAGCGGCTCCTACTCAACTACACCCGAATAGCTAGGCCATGATGCGGGGCTTCGAGATCGTGTGCTAATATCTCGGCATGCCGCCTTCACCCAATGTGTTTTTCTTCCTTTTTACCTTGACCCACCCTACTAGTGGGGGTTTAACCACGGGTTGGCTGTCATTTTGGGTGCATACTAACAGGAAGTTGTTCCTTCTTTATAAGGAGTCTTTCTACCACTTTAAACCTATGTTCTTCAAAGTTTTTGGAGCTCAGCGTTCGATTCCATTCTGGGAGATTTTAGAAAGCAAGCTCCTATTTAATTGCTTCTAGTGCAAGCATACTAGTGCACCTCAGGGCGAGGAGAATAACTTCAAACCCAAGGAACAAGTTATAGCATAATTTTTTCTTCAATGTTTTGGGAAAAATCACTTGAATTTGAAGAACCTTGTTGGCGTAAATCTCGAGAGGTAAGAAGATATTTAGGTCTTTACCCTTGTTTTTATTAATTGTTTTCTCTTCTTAATTCGTCATTTCTAACTTGGATTTCCTTTTGTAGATGAAATAGCACCTCCAAAGTCCATTTTGGCCGAGTTCTGTTCTCGTCCCCTAAAAAGTCCATTAGAAGGAGACGGGAGCAAGAGCTCGGTATCCCCCGAATTAGGAGAGTGAATTTTTACTACTGCTCCTGAATCCTCTATTCCTAAGGCTAATCCCCCCAAAAACATAAGAGGAAGAAGGGGGCAAAGGAAAAAACCATCATCGTCAATCTAAAAGATCATTCGACATCAAAGGAAAAGTCGGGGTTTCACGTGATGGAGAGGGAATTTCCTTATCCTTAGTTCATGGATAACGAACTTATGGTCCCTGCCCTTCTTGAGCGCCTCCAAGGTGACAAAGAGAATTTGGCAAACAAATTTCAATGGGCCGGCCACACGATGCTGAGGTCGGCGGCCTTACTTAGATATTCCGAGTCAGTAATTAGTTCCGGTGTTTGAGCTCTGGCTGAGGTCAAAGAATTGAAGAAGAGGCTCTACCTTCTTCAAGGCAAAAAAATCGACCCTAGATAACACTAAAATTGAGGGACAAATAGCTGGATGAATCTCAGGCTCGAATATCAGAACTGGAGAAGGCTTGTGTCGAGTCGGCTAAAGCCGCTGACAAAGCAAAGGCCAAAGTGGCGCACATGGAGCAGCTATGGGGGCAATCGGCTCATGAGATCAAAAACAACCTTCTAGAATAATGTCAAAGCATATGCTCGGGTGTCAATTTCAATGAGATTGAGCTGGACAAGATCATCATCAATGGTCGTACCGAGGTTACTCCCGATGATGACAATGAAGGTATTGGAGATCCAGAATCCAATCATGTAGATCTGATGACTAACCCTTAACATCTTATGCTTTTGTATTTCTCAGTTGCCCTACATGGGCTTTTGTAATTTGACATTTCCCAGCTTTCAAATTAATGGAACTAACGTTAGCAATTGTATGTGCTTTTCTTTTCGCCTATGTTTAATAACTTGAAAGGAATATTGACAACATTTTAATTGGCTTGTCAACTTGCTTAAAATTTAACCCAAGGCTAAAAAAATCCTTGCCTTTTTCGAATTGGTAATGTCCGAATTGGATTTTTCGAGGTTTTTAATAACCTGGCTTATATTTCATTTAAGCTTGGTATTTAAGGAATTTTAATTTCATAATAGTTGAAACAATCTGTGATTAAAATATGGATTCTATGAGGTCATAACTCCCGAGGTGCTGGGCATGGGTTTTTAATCCGGCCAAGGGGTGATCAGTCCCTTAGGGAATAATCGGAATGCTAAAGCAAAGAATAAAATGGCAAAGTTGCTAAAGCAATGGATAAAGCTGTAAAGTTAGAAAAACTTTAAATATAAAATGGAATAGTGAAATATGATGGAGTATTATTAAAAGCTAAGCAGAAGCGAGTGAATACTCCTTCGGCCAACGAAGTCCTGCCTCGTTAAAACCTCCTCGGGAAAACCTAGTATGACAAAACCCAAGGTAGGAAAAAGAGTACGGTTACTTGCATTGTTTACATCAAACAAAAAATCTCTGGAGGTTGGAGGAATTCCACAACCTCGAAATCTCAGATCCTGACAATATAAAAAGCTTGTATGCCCCCTTTCCCAATACTTCAGCAATTCAATAAGGGCCTTCTTAATTGGCCACTAATTTTCCTTGCCCAGGGGGAAGTGGCCCGATGTTGGCATGTCAAAGGACCAAATCCCCTCTTTCGAACTTTCAGGGAATGACCTCGACATTATATCGATTGGCTATTCGATATTTTAATGCCTTTTCTCATAGATGTGCCATTTCGTTTGCTTCATTGGCAAGGTCAACCTCTACTAGCAGAGCCTGTGAATTCATGTGTTCGAACATTACCTACAGACTGGGCTTTTCGACTTCAATTGGTATCATTGCCTCCACCCTATAGGTTAATTTGAAAGGAGTTTCACCTGTCGTGGACTGTGGGGTGGTCTGATAGGACCATAGGACACTACCGAGTTCATCAGCCTATGCCCCTTTTGCTTCACCAAGTCTTTTTCTCAACCCTTGGAGTATGACCTTGTTTGCTACCTTAACTTGACCGTTGGCTTGAGGGTGCTCAATGGAGGTAAAGTGATGTTTAACTTTGTAGCTTGCGAGGAAACCTCGAAACTTTTGGTTGATGAATTAAGTTCTGTTGTCGGTTACCATGGAATCCAAAATACCAAATCGAGTAAACAAATTTCTCCAAACAAACTTCTAGGCCTGGGCGGCCGTAATGGAAGATAATGGCTCCGCTTCCACCCACTTCGTGAAATAATCTATTACCACGATCAAATATTTTACTTGTCCCAAGGCAAGTAGGAAAGGACTTAGGAGGTCGATTTCGTATTTGCTGAATAGCTAGGGGGACATGATAGATGAGAGTTCTTTGGCAGGAACGACATGGAGCGGGGCATTCTTTTGGCACATCGAACATTTCTTCACATATCCCACCGAATCTTTGTTCATTGACAACCAATAATAGCTGGCTCGCAAGACTTTTAGAGCTAATGAGGTGGTGGCCACAGGATCCTTCATGAACCTCTTCAAGAATGAGAGAAATACGATCTAGCCCTAAACACTTTAATAGCAGTTAAGACAAACCTCTCGTATACAATTGTCCATCAATAATTGTGTAGTAGGAGGCTTCTTTACTCAATCTCTTAGCCTCTACGGGGTCTTCTAGTCTCGGTCCATTCCAAAGGAACTAAATGATCGGACTCATCCAGCTCGGAATTAATTCGATGGCCAAAGTCGGAAGGGACTCAACTATCGACGGAGATATTAATGTCTCCTGAATCAACGACTGGTTGTTCCCCCCAAGTTTCATGCTAGCCAATTTAGAAAGGATATTGGCCTTTACATTTTCCTCTCTAGGGACATGTCGAACCTCTATGTCATCAAGTGGCTTCATTAACTCCTTGGCTTTCACTAGGTACCTTTGGAGTAATGTGTCCTTAGCCTGATATGTCCCGTTGATTTGTGATGTCATGATTTGGGAGTCACTGTAAATTGTGAGTGGGATTGCACTGATGTCATTGCTAGGTTGAATTCGGCTATCAGGGCTTCGTACTCAGCCTGGTTATTTGAAATAGGGAAGTCAAACTTTATGGAAAGCTTGACTATAATCTCTCCTTCCTTTTCGAGTATTACTTTGGCCCTATTTCCTTCGAATCTGGATGCGCCATCAACATAAAGGGTCCAACTCGGCTCCTGAGACTACCTATCTTCCACCATCTCTGCCAAAAAATCCGCCAAGACTTGGGCTTTGATGGTCATTCTTGGCTTGTAGTGAATGTCAAATTCTGATAGCTCGACCGACCATGACACTATCCATCTAGCCAAGTACGGCTTTTGGAGGATTTGTCAAATTAGCTAGTCGGTTCTAACCATGATGGTGTAAGCCTGGAAGTACTTGTGAAGCCTTTGCGCAATAATGACTATATTCAAGGTGACTTTTTCTATCTTCTAGTATCTAACTTCAGGTTCCTGTAGTACTTTGCTCACGAAGTATACAAGGCATTGTTGCTGGGCTTCATCCTTGACTAGAGCCTTGGCTACCACCACATTACTTACAAAAAGATACAAGATCAATGGCTTTGCGATGTCCGGTTTGCTCAATATCAGAGTGCTAGAAAGGTATCTTTGGAACTCGGTGAATGTGGCCTCACACTCTGGCATCCATTCAAAGGTGCTTTCCATTTTCAATAGAGAGAAAAGGGTAAGGCCTTTCGAGCTGATGTTGCAATAAATTTGGAGAGAAAGGTTATCCTTCCAGTTAGTCGTTGAACTTCCTTAACCGACATCGCGATCTTTATTTCCAGTATTGCTTGACATTTACCAAGGTTTGCTTTAATGCCCCGATGCATGAGCATAAACCCCAAAAATTTCCAGGCCTCAATGTACATTTATAAGGGTTGAGCCGCATATTGTGCCATTGTAGGCATTTGAAAATGACTTCAATATCGAACAGAAGATTGTTTACGTCTTTCATCTTGACCAACATGTCGTCAATGTAGACTTCCTTGAAGCTTCTGATATGCTCTGAGAAAACTTTGTTCATGAGTCTTTGATAGGTAGCTCCTGCGTTTTTCAACCCAAACGGCATAACCTTGTAATAGTTGTTAGCCATGGGTGTTATGAATGCCATTTTTTCTTTGTCAAGCGGGTGTATCGGGATTTGGTTTTATCCCGAGTAGGCATTCATAAAAGTGAAAAATTGGAAATCAGAGGCAACATCTACAAGACCATCTATACTCAATAATGGGTAGAGGTCCTTTAAGTAGGCTTTATTTAGGTTGGAGTAATCTACACACATCGCCACTTTCCCCTCTGATCCTTTACCATTAAGACATTGGAGAGCCATGTCGGGCAGAGGATTTCCCGAATGATTTAGTCATTTGGCTTGGCTCTTTCAGATTTGGATTTCGTCTAGCTCACCATCAGGCTCTGGCCTTTTTCTTCCCTCATTGAATCAAGGTTAACCATCATGACCTTTGACGATTCAAAGGTCAGGGATTGCATCTTCCTTTCCTTTCCTCCGAATTTCAAGACTAGCATTATAACATCTTCGGGCTGCGGCTTAGTCAGCCTTCATAGAGGTGATTTCTTCATTATCGGCAAAAAACTTCATCATCAAACATGCCTTCGATATAACGGCCCCGATTTTATTTAGCTTTGGCCTACCGAGGATGACATTATAGGCCGAAGGGCAATCAACGACTAAAAAATCAACTTTAATTGTTCGATGACGTGGTTGGCTACCCAATGTGAAATGGAGGGTTACAAACTCGTCCAGAGGATCTTTTCCCCATAAAAACGAATAAGTTCGTCTTTGTAAGTTTGTAAGTCGGAATTATTCAATCCAAGTTTATCAAATGCATCTCGAAAGATAGTATCATCTGAGCTCCCTTGGTCTACAAATACCCTTTTCATCTCAGCATTAACCATCACCGCTGAGATGATCATCGGATCATCATGCCCTAGGATCACTCCTTCAAAATCTGAATAGGAAAAGGTAATCTTGGGCATGGGGGAAGCTTCTAGGTCTTCATTTTCTTGGAGGACAAGTTGAGGACTTCCTGGAGGTGCTTCTTTCATTGTGCCTCTACTGCAAAGCCTCCGGCAATGACATTGATGATCCTAGTGACATGTTCCTTATTCTTGTCTTCTCCTTGGATCTTTTTAGGTTCCAAGGCTCTCTGATTCCTTAGATTTTGTTTCTCCTTATCCCTTATAGGGGATGTTTTTCTTCTTTTTAGACTCCTTTTTGAAGCAACATACTTTGCCAGCCTTCCTTCCCTTATCAGCTCCTCTATGGCGTCCCGCAGGTCATAACAATCTTCTGTTCTATGCCCATAGCCATTATGATACTCACAAAATAGGGACTTAGTTGTGCTAGCCCTATTTTTCAGGACTTTTGACTTCGGGAATCTCTCTAGTTGTCTGACTTCTCGGAACAAATTGGCGAGGGACACGTTGAAGGGGTGTACTCACTGTACTTACCTAACCTCGAACGTGATTCCCTTCTCGATCACTCATTCTAACCGGCATGCTTTTCTTGGGGTGATTTCTTTCTGGGTTGGCAATTGCTGTCTCGATTTCTTCGAGGAAAATATACTTTTCTACTCTTATCTGAATTCCCTTAGGAGTCTAGGCAGGATGCTTAGACAATGAGCTCTTAAAAGGCCTAGGTCGTAGTCCATTAAGCAAAGTGAGGACTGTCGCCTGGATCTGTAATTCTTCCACCAGCAATGTTTCAGCCTTGTATCACTCGAGAAAATCTTCGACCAATTCACCTTACCGTTAGGATATTCCGAGTAAACTAGAGACTATTTTTGGCTTAAACTTTCGAGTTATAAAATGGGCCAAAAATATTGACGAGAGATCAGAGAATCAGTTGATGGGCCTCGGAGGAAGGGAATTGAATCATTTTAAGGCTGCTTTCTTAAACGTGATTGAGAATGCATGGCACTTGACAGGATTACGCCCCGGCCAAGGCCATTCTAGACTTGAATGCATCCAAGTGCTCTTGGTGTTCGGTGCTCCCATCATAGGGGTCCATGTCGGTTAGTGACTTGAAATCCTTAGGTGGTTGGATACTCATGATATAGTCGGAGAACGGCATCTCGTCGCCATCCTTGAAATCTTCATACCTCTCAGAGCCATATGTCAGAAGCCATTCAACACTTTTGCCATAAGATGGCCTAACTTCAGAGTGCTCAGCCCGATGGCACGCGTGCTCTCTCTGAGGTTCTCCCTAAGATATCGATTTTTGGCACTGCGACTGCAATTCCAATAATGTCGATTTTCATCACGATTCAGACTCCTCCAATGTCGACAATGTCGCTCATGACGTCTCCTTTCATCTGGATCCCGGAAGCGCTCCATGTTGCATTCCTGCTGCTGGATGCGGGCAGCTTTTTCCCTCATCGGAGCTATAATCTCAATGAATAAGTCAGGGTTCCCCAGTGGGCAGACATCCAACTTGGATGATAGTATGCTACTTGCCTTTAGGATGAGAGAGTGGTGTAAATTCTAGGCGTGATGCTGATCCACGGCATCAGACATTGACTCAGAAGTTTTTCAGCCATCCACCTGCTCCAGGTGGAGAGAATGCTAGTTGTTGATAGGGCAATCAGATGGCATATGCTTGTGTCTATGTTGGGTGGACATTGGGTTAAAGATACCACGGAAGAGTCAGTGACGGCGCTTGGGTCCCCAAAGACGGCACCAATGTTCAGAGCTGGGTACCTGAGACGAGGTTTGAACTTCAATTTTGGGCCTAAAATGTCGTTCTGAAGTTGAGCTAATGGTGGTTGAAGTTGAATTCTTGCAATGGTGGTGGTGTACTTACAAAAACTTTGATGATTAAGTTAGAAGATGCTGGAGGTACTTTATTAGGTGTATATTGTGCACCTAATTTCAATGATTGGATGATTATTTATAGTAGATGATTTAAGATGGCTTAGGTTATTCCACGAATCCGGGAAATATCTTGGACCCCCAAACGGTGTGAAGCCTATCATTTAGTCTAAGTTAGGCAGTAACGTGTTGGCGAATACCGTTCCAGAGGGGTCGTGAATGTCCTTCAAACCACTTCCCGGTTAATGGGTTCTAACATGGGTCTCGGAGTGATATTTATGGGCTCCAAATTAGGCCTTTGGATTTGCCGGAGACCCATCCGATACGGGGTCGTAATATCCAGCCGAAGTGGGCTTCATGTTATTAGTCCATAACACATCCTTCCACATGTCTAGCACAACATAATAAAAGGAGCTTAATGCCAAAGATTGTGAAGACTAGATTGGAGTGTTCTCCCAACTTGAGAACCTAAGGCAAAAGCACTCATAAGGGGAGTTCGGAAGATATGACCCATTGTGGAGGAATATGCTGCACATCTTGGTAGCCAAGTGTTCCATTGAAGTTGGGGCGGCTAGAATATGAACTTTAAATTTTCACCTTCTTGGTTACCTCCCTAATAGCCTTCCGATCTACCTTGCCACTCTCAATCTGTAAGGCGGTATTCACTGTTTCTGCATGCATAAGCTACCCAATCTGAGGTGACAATGCTGTAAAATACGAGTTAGCCAACCCCTTGATAAATCTGGAAACTCTCATGTATTCAGTTTCCTCTAGAAATGAAGCATAAGGTGATAGCTAAGTAAACTTCATATCATACTTCATAATAGTCATCCCTAGAGCTTGCATCAATCTCTTAAACTTAGTGGCAAATCTTGCCCTTGTACTTGCAGAAGGAATCGCTTCATAAAAGCTTCAGTAAATTCTTCTCATGTCATAAGCAGCGACCTAGCTGGTCTCACTTGTAGTATATTCTTGTACCATTGTTCAGCCAAACCTTCTAACTGATAAACAACGAGTTTAATAGCTTTGGTGGTGGAACACTTGGAGGTTCTGATAGCTTTGTCCACCTTGTCTTTGAATAGATGTGGATCCTCCATCACCAAGTTACCATAAAATATGGGTGGCTTCAAGTTATAAAACAGCTACACGAACATCTCAACACTAGGAAAAGGCTGAGGTTATGGTCCACTTAGTTGTGGTCCTATGACAACGTCGACCAGAGTTTCAACAGCTTGTTGTAATTTGCACACTCCAGCAATTACCTCAACCATAACCCCTTCAAGGGCATAATTGCCTAATTGTTCTACCACGGCCTCTACCTCTGCATCTAGTCCTACTCGCTTTCTACCCCTATCCCTGCATGGGGATGAGGCCTATCTCGATCCAAAGATTCAAGGGCTCGTTTTCTTTAGCGCCCTACCTCTGGGGTTGCACCCAAGGTGGTATCTCCACCTATTCAAGAAAAGAAACATTTTAGATTCTAAACAAAGATCATAGGAATTCAATTTTTTAATGAAATCCAAAGACAATAGGAATAAGTTCCCTAAAGCCTATGGTGGCATTGCATTTTGTGGAAATGGGCCGGCTACCATTTACACAATCACAATAAAGGTCATTTGCTTCACCAAACACAGATAGGCCTGACCTAGTTCTGGTACCACCTTTGTCACGACCGACTCGGAGTTATGATCCGTGCTAGAAAGCAAGCCTAAGAGGTCAAATTCTTTCACGACAAACAAAAGGAGCTGCCTTTGTTTTCTAGCTTTTTCATAGCAACCAAACCTGTGTCAATCAGTTAACCAGCATATATCCCAAAATTAAGGATTTCAAAGCCTTCTCATATAATTTGCATACATTCTAGGCATTCCATTTCCATAGTTGTAACACATTTACATATATATACATATCCATTACACCTTTATATGCCAGGAAACATGGTTCCAAAATAAAAAGACTCCTATATAGATATTCCCTCCAAAATGCATTGTCAGATCACAAGACCCTATCTATGGATTGTGGAGCAACTCTAAAGCAGTAGATATGTCCAAAATCTCAACATAGGGGAATACAAGAAGACCCTCACGAGAAGAAGGGTTATCCAAAGTGTTTGCAACGTACGAAGCTAAAGGAACCAGTTCAAAAGCAGTACTATCATCTAAAATAGGAAGGGAGAGTGGGTGAGTCAAATTGACTTAGTGAAGGGCAAAGAAAGCATATAAGGACAAGCTCTAAAAGTAAAGTAAACAACACATAAATAAGGAATTAACATTAACCCATAACTTGAAAATATATTTCTCAAATATAAATAGAATTAACATTATCTCATAACCTGAAAATATATTTCTCAATTGTAAATGTCACAGCAAGAGGCTTCCAATTCTAAGAAATTTCCAAATAAGGGTTTGCCCCCTTCAAATCTGACTAAGTTGGTGGTGCCTTAGGTCTCACACATACACATACATCGAGCTAGCAACACTCCTGCTAGCTGGGTTCGAACCAAGGTGCACCAAGGCTAGCATCAACGATCATTGGCTATCGTTGAACTAAGAATCTTCCTACAAAGTATATAGAAGCTAAAGTATTACATTAGTACAAACAGCCAAAACATTAGATAGTAAATCAAAATTCAACGAATAGAAGTAATCAGCAAGGTTTTAAAATCCATATTTTAAATTGTTCAATAATTTGATTTAGTAAACTCTAGTAATATTTCAGAGCTTGTCCTTTCATTCATAAATGTTATATATATATATGAATATCTGAAAGATATGTGTCTGGAGATTAAGCCAACACTAATGGATTAAACCACATATGCCATAAAAGCATTATCCACTCACAGAATGTTAGGGATTGTCCAACCTACGTCCTGGGGGCCACCGAACTTGCGGGTTGATCTCTTGGGGAATCTTGAAATTACACACAAATGATTATTTTCAACTTTACCATCAATTTGGTTTAGAATATACTTTTACTTGCTTTAGCTAACCTTACGAATAAATTCGTAGTACTCACTTTTCTACCTATGGCCATTAACTTTCCAAAGATGAGGAAAAAAGCACAAGGACAGAAGATGGCTTGCCACTACAATGGTAGTTGACTTAGGGAGCAAAATTAGAGTCCTTTACTGCCAAGAAGGTTGAGCCGTGGCAAAGTGAAGCACCTGCAATAGAAAGAAGTTATAGAGAATAAGAGTGAACTAAGAGAGAGTCTAAGTCTTCTCCTAGGCTTTTAGAACTTCCCTTCTCTTGCTTTTCAGATGCAAAATAAATCAGTAGAAAGGTTAGGAATATGACTAGGAAAGAGTGGAAATGGATAAATAGGGTATAAGACAATGAAAATATAGTATGAGTGTGATTTTGGGGAAGGAAAAAAGAAAGAACTCCAGGGTAAGGAAAGAGAGGGGTCTTTTTTCTGTTTTGGGGGTGTTGCCCCCATTTTTTCTCCATCGAATTATTGCACTCGAGCGTGGCCTATTTCTAGAGTTCCTCAACTCTAGTCGATGGCATGCTCGAGCGTAAGGTGCTATGCTCGAGCATGCCCTCCCTTGCTATTCAAAGTGCCCAAATAAATTCATTTGAATGTTTCTACCTCTATTACTACCTAAGCCAAGTCTTATTCACATGTTTACATTATTAAATTTCAATTTAATGTCCCTTTCCGACTTAATTCTCCAAAGAGACATAAGGTATTATATCCTCCCCCCTTAAGAAATTTGGTCCCCGAATTTAAGAAAAGGATTACATTGAGACAATAACAGATGGGGATAAGAAGCGTAGATAAAGTCTTCTATTTCCCAAGTTACTTCCTCTACGAAGGGGATTTTTCTAAATCACCTTGACCAAAGCTACTTTCTTGGAAATAGAGATGGCAAAATAGGCTTAATCCGTCAGGTTGGCTTGCCTAACCCGCCAAAAATAGCAAGTTAGGTTGGTATTTTTAGCCCGCCAACAAATTTCAACCCATTTAACCTACCCTGCCTAACCCACAGGTTGAGGTGGGTCGAGGCGGGCTTCGCCTGTGGGCTGTAGAGTTCTTTCTTTTTTTTTTTCTTTAACGACTTCACTTTCAACAGAACAACACATATGGGATTTTTATTTTTTTTATAATTGGACCCATGGCCCATACCTACTTCAAACATGAGGCCTTATTTCACTTCTCTCATTCCCAAAGAAGTGAATGGAAAGAACACAATAGTGATGTAACGAGGGCTAAGTTTCCCTCGTTCACGAATCTCATAACCCCTTTCATAGTAGAAACTTGCAAAAAACACCTAATCGCCCACCAAGAATTCCAAATGCTTCCTCCGGTTATCAACATACGCTTTTTGTTTGCTTTGAGCTGCCAGTAATCTTTCTCTAATTATCCGAACTTTGTCCATGGCATCTTAGATCAAGTCTGGCCTAATAAGTCTCGCATCTCTGAGTTCACACCAACCAATAAGGGACCTACAATGTCTCCCATATAAAGCTTCAAATGGGGGCCATTTGAATACTAGCTTGATAGCTATTGTTGTAAGAAAATTCAATCAAAGGCAAGTAATTACTCCAACTCTTACCGAAATCCATGACACATGCTCTTAGCATATCTTCTAAAACCTGAATGTTTGCTCTGACTTTCCGTTAGTTTGTGGGTGGAAAGCTGTGCTAAGGTCCAAGCAGGTCCCTAAGGCCTATTGGAAAGCTTTCTAGAAATATGAAGTGAATTGAAGGCCACGATCAAATATGATAGATATTGAAACACCATGGAGTCTGAGAATCTCGTCAATGTATAGCTGAGCATATTGAGCATCACTAAAAGTGATTTTCACTGAAAGAAAATGAGCATACTTATTCATTCGATCATCAATTACCCAAATAACATCATGCCCCTTAGGGGCGCATGGCAACCCCATAACAAAGTCCGTGTTAATCCTTTACCACTTGAGTACTAACCCAAAATGGTTAATCTAGAGATTGAAGAAGTCATCTAAACCAAGAACCAAGTATACTAACACATAGGAGTATAGAGAACCTAGATCTATCAAAGCATGGGCATTAAAGGAACAAATAGATAAAATACCTGCCACCATAGCATTAGACACCTGTCATCCTAGCGAGTCAATGTATAAACCCTCGACTGTCCTCTACTGGCTAGATCAGAACCTTTGTACTCGGAACCTCTACCTCTATTTCCTTTACCTATTGATCCAACGGCATTACCTTTAGGATGATTGGCAAAAGATCAATAAAGGAGCAACAAGTTGTATTAAGCCTCAGCCTTGACTTTGGGTACTTTATGGCAATCCCTGCGCAAGTGTCTAGTCTAACCATACTAAAAACAAGCTCCTATTGCTCGGTGGCATAGCCCAGAATGCATCCTTCCACATGTCTGGCACAACGAAATAGAAGGAGGTGAATGCCCAGGACTTCGAAGACTAGACTAGAGTGTACTCCCAACTTGGAAACCTAAGGTAAGAGCACTCACAAGGGGAGTTAAGAATATATGACCTCTTGTAGAGGAATATGCTATGTACCTAGGTGGCTAAGTGCTCTACTAAAGCTAAGCGGCCAAAATATGAACCTCGAATCTTCACCTTCTTTGTTGCCTCCTTAACAGCCTTCTAGTCTACCTTGCCACTCTCAATCTCTAAGGTGGTGTTCATTGCTTCTGCACACGCAATCTTCCCAATCTGAGGTGACAATGCTGTAAAATAGGGGTCAGCCAAGCCCCTAATAAATCTAGACACTCTTATGTGTTCAGTTTCCACTAGATGTGAAGCGTAGCGTGACAACTGAGCAAACTTCGTAATAGTGATCCCCGGAGCCTGTGTATCTTGCCTTTGTACTTGCAGGAAGAATTCTCTCCATAAAAACTTTAGTAAATTCTTCCTAAGTCATAGTCGACGACCCAACTAGTCTTACCTGTAGTATATTTTCATACCATCGTTTAGCCAAACCTACTAACTGATAGGCAGTGAGTTCAACAACTCTAGTGGCAGAACACCTGGAGGTTTTAATGGCTTTGGCCATCTTGTCTATAAACTTATGTGGACCCTCCATCACTAAGTTACCAGAAAATATGGGTAGCTTCAGGTTAAAAAACTCCTACATGGAGACCTCCACACCAGGAAAAGTTTGAGCCTGCCTTTGAGCACTTGGACCAAACCCCACCTGAGGTTTTGGTCCATCTGGTTATGGTCCTGTCGAAACCCCCACCAGAGTTTCAATAGCTTGCTGTAATCTGCATATTCCAGCAATTACCTCAGCCATACCCTTTCAGGGGATGGCTCTGTTACTCGCCTAGTTGTTCTACCACAATCTCTATCTCTGCCTTTGGTCCTGCCTCTGCTTCAACCCCTATCTCCAAGCATACGGGATGAGGCCCTATCTAATCTAGTATTTGAGGATTCGTTTTGCTCAGCCTGCTGCCTCTAAGGTTGCACCCTAGATGGCATCTTTGCCTATTCAAGAAAAAAAAAAATATTTTAGACTCTAAATAAAGATCACAGGAATTCAATTTTTCAAGGAAATCCAAAAATAATAGGAATAAGTTCCCTAAAGCCTCTAGTAGCACTGCATTTTGTGGAAATTGGATGGCTACCATTTACACAATTGCAATACTACAAAACTTCATTTGCTCTACTAACCACAGATAGACCTAACTTAGCTTTGATACCATATTTGTCACAACCCACCTCGCAATCGTGACCAGTGCTAGAGGCAACAGACCTCTAGCAAGCCTAAGAGGTCAAATTCTTTCATGACAAACTGACAAAATAGCCTTTGTTTTCTAGCTTTTTCATAGCAACCAAACCTCTGTCAATCAACTATATCCCAAAACGGAGGCTCTCAGAGTCCTATCATGTAATTTGCATACATACCAAGTATTCCATTTCCATAATTGTAACACATTTACATATATATACATATACATTACACCTCTATATGCCAGGAAACATAGTTCTAAAATAGAAAGAAGACTCCTATACAAATATTCCCTCCAAAATGCTTCAACTAATCACAAGACCATTTTTGTGGATTGTGGAGCAATTCTAAAGTGGCAGATATGCCCAGAATCTCAAAATAGGGGAAATAGGGGATTATGCCTCACAAGAAGAGGGGTTATCCAAAGTGCCTACAACCTACAAAGCTGAAGGAACCGGTTCAGAAGCAGTGCTATCATCTGAAATAGGAAGGAAGAGTGGGTGAGTCAAACCAACTCTGTGAGGGGCAATGAAATTATAACATACAAAGACAAGCTCTATAAGTCAAGCAAACTACACATAAATAAAGAATTAACATTAACCCATAACTTGAAAATATATTTCTCGAATATAAATAGAATTAACATTGTCTCATAACCTGAAAATATATTTTTCAATTGTAAATGTCACAGCCAGAGCCTTCTAATTCTAAGAAATTTCCGAATAAGGGTTAGCCCCCTTCAAATCTAACTAAGTCGGTGGTGTGCGTAGGCCTCATACACATACACCAAGCTAGCAATATCCCTGTTAGCTGGGTTCAAACGTGCACCAAAACTAGCATCAGTGATTGCTAACTATCGTTGAACTAAGAATCCTCCCACAAAATATATAGAAACAAAACTATTACATTAGTACAGATAGCCAAAATATTAAATATCAAATCAAATTTTCAATGAATAGAAGTAATCAGCAAGATTTTAAAATCCATATTTTAAATTGTTCAATAATTTGATTTAGTAAACTCCAATAATATTTTAGAGCTTGTTAATATATATATATATATATATATATATATATATATATATATATATATATATATATATGAACTTTTGAATTATATTTGTGTCCAAAAATCAAGCCAACACTAATGGATTAAACTACATATGCCATAAAAGTATTGTCCACTCACAAAATATTAGGAAATGTGTAATCTATATCCTGGGACCATTGAACTTATGAGTTGATCTCCTGGGGAATCTGAAATCACACACAAATGATTATTTTCAACTTTACCACTAATTTGGTTTAGAATCTACTTCCACCCACTTTAGCTAACCTTACGAATAAAATCCAAGTACTCACTATTCTACCTATGGCCATTAACTTTCCAAAGATGAGAAACAAAGCGTAAAGAGAGAACTGTGGCTTGGGAGCAAATTTAGAGTCCCTTGCCACCAGGAAGGTTGAACTATGGCAAAGTGAAGCACCCACAATGGAGAGAAGTTGTAGAGAAGGAGAGTGAATTGAGAGGGAGTCTAAGTCTTCTCCTAAGCTTCCATAACTTCCTTTCTCTTACTTTAAGATGCAAAATCAATTGATAGAAAGGTTAATAAAATCACTAGGAAGGAGCGGGTAGGGATAAACGGGTATAAGTGAAAATACCGTGTGTGAGTGATTCTAGGAGGGAAGAGAGAGGCAACTCGAGGGAGAAGAGAGAGAGAGAGAGAGAGAGAGAGAGAGAGGTCTTTTTTTCTATTTTTGGGGACATTGCCGCCATTTATTTTTCTTTCCAATGATTTACTATGCTCGACCATAGCTTTCTGCGCTCGAGCGTAGCCTGTTTCTAGAGAGTTCCTCGGCTCTGGTTGATGGCATGCTCGAGCGGAAGGTGCTACGCTCAAGCATGCCCTCCCTTGTTGTTCAAATTGCCCAAATGAGTTCATTTGAATGTTTCTACCTCTACCACTACCTAAGCCAAGTCTTTTACACTTGTTTACATTTCTAAATTTCAATTTAATGTCATTTTCTAACTTAATTCTCCAAAAAGGCAAAAGGTATTATAGGTAAATTATTGGGCCAATATACTGACAATGAAGAAGGCATACTATTGAAACCCAAATTTGTCTATGCCTACTAAAAATCATTTCAAAAAAGATTATTTAAGATCCTTTTTGTTTATTTATCTCATTATTATTGGTTTTTTTTTTTTTAGTGAAACAATAGAAAACGCCCTAACCAAAACAAAAACAACTAAGAAATCAGTCTAAGGAAAGCAATACCCTGAACATTATCTAAGAGAATCGAACTAAGGCCAACAGGAGGATCACAAAAAATAGTCATGCCTAGAGGTAGTTCCTGCCCCTTTGATGCCATAAAATCAGCAGCTCTATTAGCCTCCCGAAAAACATGATGCACCTGAACTACCCAATTTTGAGAAATCAAGCAGTGAATCTTCCGGATAAGCATAGCATAAGGATGGCGAATATCCAACTGCTTAAGGATAAGACTGATCGCACAGCTAGAATCCATCTCGAGAATGACTCTAGTGTATCCCAAAGACCAAGCAATTTTTAAACCATGATAAGTACCCCACAATTCTGCAACCACCACCGGACAGAAGCCAATATTAGCAGCAAAGGAGCGAATATGATTACCATCAGCATCTCTTAGAATTCCACCACATGCTGCTA
This sequence comes from Pterocarpus macrocarpus, assembly GCA_031439585.1. Classification (NCBI taxonomy): domain Eukaryota; kingdom Viridiplantae; phylum Streptophyta; class Magnoliopsida; order Fabales; family Fabaceae; genus Pterocarpus; species Pterocarpus macrocarpus. Next base: position 33,654,732 of record CM062514.1, on the reverse strand, counting down.
TATTGTGATTTCTCACTGAGCCATCACTGTTGATTTTTAACCAAGTGTCAGGAGGAGTTGTCCATGTAATATAAGAGAGGTTTCTAGTTCGACTAATTAAAATTGAGTCACCTGCAGTAATAGGAACAAGATTCCCCTTGAAATACTGCCAAAAGCAATCATAAATCTGGATAGGACTAGGAGTGCTTTGCTGAAACACCTCTTCATTCCTGACTCTCCAAAGATAGTGTAATGCTGAACCAAAAACATGGGACCAACAATGTCCCTCCACTTCCCAAACCGCAGCCAAGTTGAATCGAAGCCACCTAAGTAAATCAGTAGTGAAGAAATTCGGCCAATGAGTTGTTAGAAGGAGTTTGTGCCAGAACTCCCCTAGAATAGGGCAATCCTTCATAGTGACAAATGATGATTAAAGCACAGGTAATTGGTTGTAGAGCCTCATTAGCTACTAGCCAAAGAAAAGTCTTGATTCTTTCTAAACCAGGCCACTTCCAAATCAACGTGAATAATGGTCCAGTATTATTAAAATCAAGACCAGCAATCATGGCATGAGCAGACTTCACATCAAATTCACCATCCTTGCTAGGATACCAAATCAAAGAATTAGGTTTGGCATCTTGGAAAGGGGTGGAATAGCCGCAAGAATGTTTTGAACATAACCTAGAAGAAAGGGAGATATCATGTTCCATTCCCACTCACCCCTTTGGTTAACAAAATCACATACTCTAGCTCCCAATAGAATTTGCGGGATATCAGTGAAAGAGATATTCTGAAGTTTTAGATTTTTAGGTAGCCATTGATCAGTCCAAAAGTGAGTTGTATGCCCATCACCAATTCTCTAGCCCATATTATTTTCAACCTTGGACCAAGCAGCACAAGTCCCTTTCCAAGTATTTGAACAATTTCTGACAGATTGAACTCTTGGAATAACGTTTGTTTCGTAGTTGTAACGGCTTCGAAGAATCTAAACCCAAAGCTTATCCATTTTATGAATAAGCCCCCAACCAAGTTTACTCATAAAAGCCAAATTAACATTTCTAGCATGTCTTAAACCAAGACCACGCAATTGTTTGTCTTGACAAACCTTATTCCAAGGCGCAAGATGAAGCTTCCTCTTACCCGTTGATTCCCCCCACAAAAAGCTTCTACATATTTTGTCAATAGAATCACAAACTTTTGTTGGAAGATAAGAAGTTTGCATTGGATAAGAAGGAACTGTTGAAATGACTGACTTGCAAAGAGTCAAACGACCTGCAAGAGACAAAGAAGAAGCTTTCCAAGAACTGAGTTTCTGAAGTAACTTGTCAGTGACGAAACTGAAAGATCCAAGATTTACAGCTCTATGATGCAAAAGAGCCCCCAAATATTTACCAAGATCATTAGTAAGAGTGAAGTCAAAGGTAGAGGCAATTCCATTAGCTCGAACATGCCATACATTCTGAGAAAAATATATCTTAGTTTTCTCCTTACTAACTTTCTGACCTGAACTGTTACAAAATAACTCCAAGCAATTACCTCAACCTGATCCAAGGAAGCCTCAGCAAAAATGAAGAGGTCATCTGCAAAGCACAAATGAGTAATCTGAGGACCACCTCTAGATATTGAAATAGGCTTCCTGAGACCTTCAGAAACTACTTCATGAGTTAGATGTGAAAGTCTCTCCATGTAAATCACAAAAAGATAAGGAGACATGGGATCTCCTTGTTTTATTCCCCTACGAGGTTCAAAATTGCCTGTACGATCACCATTCCAGAGAATATTCATAGAGACTGTGGAAATATAGTTCCAAATCAATTTAATAAAATGACTATTCAATCCCAAGTCCTTCAAAGATTCGATAATAAAGCTCCAAGATAAACGGTCATAGGCCTTCTCTAAATCAAGTTTAATGGCCATAAACCTTTTTTTAACCTTTAGCATGACACATCTTGTGAATAATTTCTTGAGCCACAATGATATTGTTCCCTCTACATCTTCCTGGAATGAAGCCACACTGTGTTAAAGTTATAATCCTTGGCATAATCCTCTTTAATCAATTAGCCAAAATCTTAATAATTAACTTGTAACTCACATTACAAAGACCAATAGGTCTAAAATGTTTGACTAGCTCCAGTTTATCAATCTTCGGAATAAGATAAATATAGGTGTGATTGATAGAACGGATAGTTTCAGGCTCATCAAAAATCTTAAAAACCGACAAATACAATTACCCACAATATCTCATTAACTTTGGTAAAAGATAGCATGAAAACCGTCAGGACCAAGAGCTTTTAGTCCAGTCATATCGAAGAGAGTAGAATGAATCTCATCCATAGTCAAACTCCGGTACACAAAATTCTAGTCAGCCTCATCAACTCTAGGGAACCCCATAAATAGGGAATGGAACTGCTGCAACATCTTCACAATACAACTGAACAAAAAAGTCTTGAACCATGAGCTTAAGAACATCTTCCTCATGAATCCAAGAATTACTAGAATCTTTTAGAGCCAAAATTCTGTTCCTGCGCCTACGAGCCAGAGTAGATAAATGAAAGAATTTAGTGTTACGGTCCCCCATCATAAGCCAATCACACCTAGACTGTTGGGCCCATAATGATTCTTCTTCAAATAGAACTGTTCCATATTCAAGCCAAAGCTTAGACTGGAGCTCTTCAAGAAAAGGATTAGAACCATGAGATAAAGACATATGAATCCCATGAACCCTGTTCATCAATCTTTTTTTTCCCTTTTCTGAATAAAACCAAATACATCTCGGTTCCAAATAAAAGCAGATTGAGTAAAGTTCGAGACATTGGTATTCCAATCCGCATCTTTATTCCAGCAGTCTGCAACCGGAGGTTTGAATTCATTTTGATTTAGCCAAGCAGCAAGAAAACGGAATGGCTTAGGATTCCTTGAAACAAAAACGTCCCCAGCTCTCAACCATAGAGGGCAGTGATCAGAGTTGAAAGCTGGCAAGTGCACCACTCCAAAATCCTTAAAATGAAGAGCCCAGTCTTGATTCATGAGCGCCCTATCAAGCCTTTCTCGCAACGTATTCCTTTTCCGGGTGTAAAAACGGCCATTAAAACCTCCATCAATAAGAGTACAGTAAGTAATACAATCATGAAAATTTTGGCAGCCTCTACGTCTTCTTGTGGACCCCATCACTTCATGCTCGTGAAGAACCACATTAAAATCACCCACCGCACACCAAGGAGCAGATATGGAAGGAGCAATTTCTTTGAGACCTATCCACAGTTTAGAGCGCAGAAAAGCTTGGGCTGTCCCATAACAAGGAGTTAAAAACCAGCAACTGCCTTCGCTAGAAATGGAATCAATTTACATGTGAATAAATTGAGATTCTGACCTTAGAATATCCACTTGCCAAATGGTAGAGTCCCACAAAGCCCAAATACCACCAGCAAAGCCGTTAGCCTCTACTCTGAAAACACTATCAAAAGGAATCTCTACTTGATCATCACTAATCTTTGTCTCCAGTAAAATAAGGATTGAAAAACCATACTTCCTCTTGAGATCACTAATCAATGTGTGAAAAGAACGTTTAGCTGCACCCCTACAATTCCGGATAAGAATATTTGGGACTTCCATCATCTTTATAGAGAAAAAGAAGGAAAGAACCGTCAAACAACTCAAGAAAGCAGCTGGCAAGGCAAACCTTCCTCATTCACCAAATCTGTATTCTCTGCGTTCACAAATGGCTCTTCAACTTTTTTGGTGGTTACTTCTTGATCAATTGTGGCATGCCTATCAGGAGGATGGGTTTTAGGATTAATGGCTTCCACAGCCCCTTCCATATTCCTTTGGCTTGGGTGATGATTTGAATTTGAAAAATCAAGAAGTTCAAAAGATTGAAAAGCTAAATTCACAGGTACCACATCTTGTTGTTTCGTTTTTTGAAATTTTAGAACACCCATAAGTTTCTTAACTCCCCCAGTAGCTTCACAAAGAGATGAAATTTGAGCTTCACTGATCATAGCAATATTAGTAGGGGCGCTTGTCCTTCTTTGTTGTACATTGAATAAGACTTGTACTCCCCACATTTTTTCCTAAATTTTTGCTTGAAGAAGACCCTACCTCCTTTACTCCACTAGAGGGGCCCACAATTTTCTTTCTTGCCGAAACTAATTTAGTTTCATGAAGCACCTTCTTATTCTCCTTTGAAGAACTTTCTTTCTCTTTATTCTTGTCTCCAACAGGGCCCACAACTTGCACTGGCTTATATACCATTTTCCTGTTAATCTTTAAATCGCCCCCTTTCACTCCTTTATTTGCTGAATTGCCACTTTTCCCATGTATACGTGAAGAATCTTTAGCAACGTTCATTTCTGGATTTTGCTCCCCAGCACCTGTAACCGCATCACTCTCCTTGACCTCAAGATCACGTAAATGAGTCCCATTATTTCGCTCAGCATCTTTTAATTTCGGAACAGAATCAGGGTGAGATTTTGGTTTCTTCCTCCTGGTCACCGTCAACCATTCACCATGAGGAGCTATTGGAGTTTCTTTCACTTCTGCATCAACAATCATCTTGTTACCTTCCTGCGCTGGAACAGATTGAGATGCAGGCTTGATAATTTGCTCACATTCTCTAAGACATCTGTTGCACATTCCTTGGAGTAGTGACCGTAACAACCACAAGAAGAACATATAATGTGGAGGCCCTCATATTCAACCCGATACCGGTGCCCATCTAAACAAATTCTCCCCACCAGTGGTTCAATGAGATTAATTTCCACACATATCCTAGCAAACTTGCCACGGGCTGCCTTAGTTGTATTTTGATCAATCTTTACTGGCTTGCCAACCATCCTGGCCATGGAGATCAAAACATCTTCATCACAGTAACCAACATTCAATCCTGGAATCCGAATCCAAACCATAATAGTGTCTATTTTCTCGGAAGAAGGATTAAAATCCAAGGTCCAAGGACGAATCGATAAATAGTGATCAAACACCTTCCAAGGTATACCCTCCACCACCTTTGAACGATCATCTTCCCTATCGAACTTGATTAAGAAGAAACCCATTCTCAAGTCCATCATTTCGAAACCCCCACTCAGTTTCCGAGCCTTCTTAAGTCTGTCACGCATAGTGATGAATCCTACCTCCTTTCCCCGCAACTTGACTATCAAATCACCTTCCTATGGCGCGCTCAGCTCTTTCCGTAGAGATTGCTCTAGAAAATTTTTTGGAAAAAGACGATTCCCCTCTTCTAGTTCTGCCCTAGATAGGTTTAGTTCAAAAAGTTTCCCCCTTCTTCTTCTAGAAGCTACTATGGAATCACCCATGACCTTCTCTTTAAAGGAACTCTCAACCTTTTGGCCCCTCCATCTAGAGGAAACAGCGATTCAGGAGCTGCCATACATGGAACCTGTTTTCTCTATAACCCGTGAAAACCCTTTACTCCACTACAGATCGAACTCTATTATTATTGTTATTATTATGATCAGTCTAATTATTTTGTTTTAGGAAAAAAAAATCCAATGCCTAAATCATGGCCAGTTAAAAAAAAAAAAAGGAGGTTCTGAATTTCTTTTAAGAAAAAGTCTCAGCCCATTCATAAAATAAACAAACAAAATGATCAAATGTTTTTTTTGAAAAAAGAGAAAAAAGAAAAAGAATGAGGCCAACTGAATTTGTCAATTTGAGGCATCGAGCCCTTCCCCTGAAAACAATGCAGATAAGTAAAACCCAAATAAGGTCTCAAGATTGTAATGCACACAAGTAAAACACAATTTAGAAGCAAGTCATGAAAAGGGGAACGGGCGCAAAAATGCATACAGGCAAGATGATGGGAAAGGAAAATAATTTCAAATGAATAAAATTAACCATGTGAATAAAAGAAAGAGGTGAGGGAGCATACAGAGGCAGTAGAGAAGGAGGAAAAATAGCACAAAAAATAGAAGGGAGACTTCAATCAATTACGGAGATAGAACACAAGAGAGTTATGGGGTGGAGGAATTTGAGTCTTTGTTCAAGTCTACAATGATAAGCGTCAAACTCCTATCATTCAATTATACATTTGTTTCTTGCTAATCATGCTGCCAAAATAATTCTGAATGGATGCCTCAAAGCCATTAGTTTGTGTGGTATGCATTTTCTTATATGTTCGCTTGCTCTTTTCCAAGTAAAAAACTTGTTTCAATTGTCCCTTGCAGCCTACATTCCCTGCAAATAACCCAACCATACAAACACAATCCCTCAATCTCCCCAAAACATATTCAACCTCCTCACTGTGCAGCAACAAAACAGGATCAAACAAGACCGGAACACAGTCCACAAAATCAATCCAAAGAAATTGTGCTTTTTCTTGGTTAAGTGGCTTTTCTCATTCACATTTCAATTCTGCGAGTCTTGATAGCAGATTTAGTTTAGCCTTATATTAATATTATATCATATTGGTGTTGGCCAAACACAAAATGCTAATGTATTAATATGAAATGCCAAAGCATACATTATGGAATGAAATTAGTATCTATTATTTATTTAATTATTTAAAGAAAATAATATTTAGTATCTTTTAAAAAAATTTAAAGTAATAAATAATCATCTTATTATTATTAAGGGTATCCACGACTAATTTAGTTTAATTTTGAAAGAAAATTCAACCAAACTAAACTAATTAATTTTCATATGATATTATCCAATCCGTTAAGTTGTTTTTGAAGAACCGAACTAAACTTAATCACTTCTAATTAGTTCCATTAAGTTATTTGATTTAAAAAAAGATAAAAAAAAAATTAGATATATTATTTTCCCCTCAAAGTCTCTTTTTTTATTTCCCTCCAAATTGGGTGGAATGAAAGGGAAAGGAGACAACTAGAAAGTATAACTTCTAAATAATATAAATATTTAATTTTATTTTAAATTCCATCCAGCTTCGCTATTAATATTCCTAACAAGAAGGAATGTAATTTTGTTCCTTGCCGACACTTTCCTTTCCAATCCATTCCCATTAGTTTTGTACCATTCCATTGATGAAGAATTCCAAACATAATGTAAATAATAGGATGCCTAATGTGGTAATATTTTATTATATATTGATTCTAGAATATTTCTAAGAATACAGTACAATTTAATTCTAATATATTCTAAAATTATTTTATTAGCTTATAATTTGAGGTTTCAATAGATTTGTTTTTAAAATGTTAACAATGGTCACATATCTCAAATATAAATGCACAATATATTCGAATATTAAAACACAAAATATCTCCATTAAAACATTAATCATTTTAGCAAAGATATCTATTCAAATATAAAAATATTTCTTGTTATTAAAATATTAACAATTGCTACATGTGTCAAATATTGAAAAGATAAAATGTCTCCCCATTAAAAACACTAGATATTTCAGCTAAATATTTATATAAAAGCACAAATATTTTTGGTTATTAAAATATTTTATATTATAAAAATATTAACATTTTTTATGAAATTAAAATATTAACAATTGCATTTGTCTCAAATATAAAACAATACAAAAAAATTTATCAAAATACTAAACGTTTTTACAAACTATTTTTATTTTCATATTAATTAACATATGACAAAATTCTACACCGTATTATTGTCACATGGCAGAATTTTAGGCCACATTATTTTCTTTTAATATTAATTATCTTTGTATATATTGATTAGAGTCAAGATTACAGAAAAAAAAAAAAAACAAAAGAAGAACGACGATGAAATATTCATGTCCATAACGCATTAGTCAATTAAACCAACCAATTAACCCATTAATATAAAATTGGGGACATAAATGCAGTTGATAAGCCCATGTCAAAGTTCAGCACCCTGACACTTATTCATTACCCATTCCCCATTAAAAAGTCCATTAGCTCATTTTCGAAAAAAAAAAAAGCGTTGTCGCCAAACGGCCTCGGCCCCTCCTTCCTTCATCGCGCAACGGCCGCACAGCATAGCTGTATACCTGTGAGTCACCTAAATTCTTGCCTTTAATATTTTGCTTTCAACGAAGATGTTAAATCTTAATTATCCAACTTGATTCAACTATTGAGAATATTTAACTATTTTTTAAGGATGAGTTTTTTTAGGGAGTGCAAATATGTCTATTGAATTGGTTCGAACCAATTTACTTATATTAAACGGATTTGTCTGTGCCCTAGTGATTAGGGAAGATCTTATAACAAATGTAGCTTCCGTGCATTGGAAGGCCATATTTAATCAAAAAAGGGATAGAACATCGTTCTTGTTGGCGATATTAACCATATGGAACCAAAAGCTGAAAGTTATATACATAAACAAACACACAGACACGTAATTACGTATATATTTAATCTTAGATGATTTCAGTAACTCAGAAATAAGCTCTGATAGAATCTCTCGTGATTAAACTGCAAACTTTGGTAAAAGCTTATTCCTTTGTTCATTCTATAATTCTGTTAGTTTTTGCCTTTTGCTTTTGAATGGGTTTATTGTGTATGATGCTACTGCTCTGGTATGTTGAGATCTCAGCGCAAACGAGATTGTCCTAATAATATCTAGGCTAAGTCAGAATTAAATTCTTTAACATGGGGTTAATCTGAAATATTTGCTACTGGGAATATAGCTATGAAGTTGAGAGATCATGGAGTTGAAAAGTGGGAGGACAGAAACCATAGATCATAGATGGGATTATAGATCATAGATGGGATTTTATTTGATAGAAGTGCTATACAAAGTACAATTTTTTTTTTGTTTTTTTTTTTGTGTGGAAGACAGAGGGCTTTTATTTGATTTTACATGTTAATATACTAATCTTAAACATACATGATTAACTGCATTTTGAGGGTGGTATTTGATTTTGCTCCTTAAGATCCGATGTAACGAAATTCATCTTTCTACTCCTCGTAAGAGCAAGACAGCAAGTAATGCGAGCCAAGAGTTTTCCTTTTACTCGTATTTGGCCTCTACTTGCTTTCAATCTCATATCTAAGTGTTTTTGACTTCTCTTGGTGCACTTTAATCATTTAATATGATGATGATTTTGGGACCCTTGATATGAACACTGGGGTATGATTCTGTTTATTATTCTTGCAGATTGAAATCGAATGGAGATATTAAATGAAAAAATGGCTGCATTGAACAAGATTAGTCATAATTTACCCGATGATCTTGCACTGAACATTCTGTCAAAATTGCCTGTGAAATCTCTAAAGCGATTTCAGTGCGTAAAGAAATCTTGGGCAAATTTACTTGAAGATCTGCATTTCAAGAGCATGTATTATGAGGATTTAATATCGAAAATGAAAAATGATGATTCATGTCTCCTCCTAAAGCAACAAATGCCAAGTACTACTGAAGAAAATCTGTATTTGCTTTCCGGAGAAAGTCATGAGAACAAGGTCAAATTAAATTGGCCACCTCCATTTCAAGAGAATAGCAGTGGTCTATGCATATTTGGTTCTTGTGTCAATAGTATAATTCAAGTCGAACGCAAAGTAATATTATGGAACCCAACAATCGAGGAATTTAAGGTTATTCCTCTTGGTCTCATTGTTGTGCCTGCTTTAGATGTTTCAAAGCGTTATTATGGATTTGGTTACGGTCATATGACCGATGACTATAAGCTGATTCGACAAGTACATTTCTTTTTAGATACATTTGATTCTCCTGAAGAACTTCCAAGTCTTCCAGAGCCCTGTTGGTTTTGGCAAATATATAGCCTAAAAAGTGATTGCAGAAGGAAACTTGACTTTGAAATGCTAGATGTTGTGTTACAACCAGTTGGTTTTGCAATTTACTTGAATGGAGTATGCCATTGGTGGGGCATTGCAGGACCTTTTCAAGGAATAGAAGAAGTAGAAGACTTACTTGTGCCATTTGACTTGAGCAATGAGCGGCTCCATACTACACTAATAGATCGACATAGTTGTCATGAATTTGCTAATAGATACTTGATGGTGTTCAATGGGTTTATTGCTACAACTTCGATGGTTTCCCAGAATAAATGCTTTGTTATATCAATTTTGGATAAAGTTGGTGTGAAGGAATCATGGGTCAAACTTTTCACCATTGGACCCTTACCTTGTGTCGAGCATCCTATTGGTGTTGGGAATAAGGGCGATATATTCTTCAGAAAGAATTGTGATGAATTGGCTTGGTTTGATTTAAATACTCAGATGATTGAGGAGATTGGTATCAAAGGAGCAGGACTCTATCAAATAATAATTTATAAGGAAAGCTTTCTCGCTATTGGTGGAATGAATTAGTAATTCTTATTTTCTAGTTTATGGCACAAAATTTTATCATGGGAGACTTTAGATTATTGTTATTGAGATCTATTTAATAGTTAAATGTTGTGAAATTAAGATTTGATCAATGGTATGATCTTATTGTTTACCAACTATTGTGAAATGACAGTTCTCATGTTTGAACTCGTTGGTTTTTTTATTTAAAAAAAAAAGAAGAAATCCTCTGCTATATTGTGTAAATTGGTTGAGAACACTTTACATACTCATTACGAATCAAAATCTATTTTCTTTTATTCTTTTTTTTTTTTTTTTGGTGTGGAATAAACATATCAATCTTCATGGATGATACCTTTCATTCCATTTCCAATTCCTATGTTGATAGGGGTAGGACTTCTACTTATTCCCACATCAACAAAATATCTCCACCGTATGTGGGCTTTTCCAAGTATTTTATTGTTAGATATAGTTACGCTTTTTTTGGTTGATCTATCAATTGATTAAATCAATAACAATAAGGCTTCCATATGTCATTACGTGGTCTTGGACTACAAATAATGATCTTTTTTCAGAGTTTGGTTACATAATCGATTCACTTATATCTATTATGTTAATATTAATCACTACTGTTGGCATTTTAGTTCTTATTTATAGTAATAATTATATGTCTCATGATCAAGAATATTTGAGATTATTTGCTTATATGAGTTTTTTTAATACTTCAATGTTGGGATTAGTTACTAGTTCTAATTTGATAAAGAGTTATATTTTTTACGAATTGGTTGGGATGTATTCTTATCTACTAATAGGTTATTGGTTCAATTTATGTATTCCTAAGTGCAAATATTGTATTCAATTGGCTATGATTCTTGTGTAATGCTCTTCCTGACAAGCCACCCTGCTTGACATAGAAATTCCAGAAAGCATGATATTAATTTAGAATATGGGGCTGTTTGGAAAGTATTTTGTAAAACAATTTTCAATTTTTAAAAACAAAAAACAAAAAACCAAAAAAGCTTGTTTGGTATGTTATTTTTTTCTGTTGTTTTTAAACATTAAAAAATAGAGACTGAGTCTTAGAAATAGAAACTAAAAAATAGGTTAGAGTTGTTTTGGTTTTTTAATTTTAAAAAACATTGAAAACACAGCGGCATCATATGTAATTTTGTTGTTTTATTGGTTTTGTCCTCCGTTCGATTCCTATCAACAAGATTGAAACTGAGAATACAGAGCCGTGGCACAAATCCAATAAAAAGTGATGGTCCCAACGATGTATGCATACGATTGGTTGGTGCACAAAAACTATTTTGTGAGTATCCAAACAAATTTTTTGTTTTTTACTTTTAAAAACTATTTTGTGAGTATTGCTGCCAAACAAAATTTTTTTATTTTTTATTTTTAAAAATTGAATTTAAACTTATTTTTTAAAATTGTTTTAGAAAACTAAAAACAAAAATAATTTCAAACAAGCCTTTAATGTTTTTATTTTGTGCTTTTGGCGTGGGGTGGTCTTCAAGCTGGTCAATTCTCTGGTGTCTTTGCATTCTTATACATTTGGTGCATTTTTTGTTTCTAACCAATAGAAAAATGATTTGTGTGGTTGTGCGTGGTGCACATTAGACAAGTATGATATACAGTAGAAACCTCTCAAAATGAATTCTTGTTGATCCAATCTTCGGGTTCAACCTCTCAAATTGAATTCTTGCTGACCTAATCTCCGGATTCAACTTCTCAAACTGAATTCTTGTTGACTCGATCTCTAGCTTCAACCTCTCAAAATAAATTCTTGTTGACTCGACCTCCGGCTTCAACCTCTCAAAATGAGTTCTTACTGACCTAATCTCCGGCTTCAGCCCCAACTCGTAGTGGGTTTGCATTAGTTGAGACTCTTCTAATATACCATACTTTTCTAATGTGCACCCTTCTAAGGACACATATCATCTTTCCAATGGTTAGCAACAAAAAAATGGGCCAAATGTATAACAATGCAAAGGCACCATAGCACTCACCCTTCAAGATATTGTATAAGTCCAAATGATAGTATGGAGGTATTAAGTTAGGATGGGCCATGTAATACCCGATACAAAGATTAAGTGCTAGAGACGTAAATTTCAAGTTTGTCTGATTTATGCACTTTGGTATGATCTCCTAAATTGGGATTATTGAATATTTGGAAGTTATTAGAGTGGAAGAAAGGTTAACAAAAGTGATAGAGGCTTGAATTTTGCCCCCAAAACAAAAAAAATTTGGAGAGCTAGCGCTTAGGCGCCAGCTTTTGCTGTCTGGATGAGCTTCAAGTAGTTGGACACTCAAGTGCCAAAAAGTGGCGTTCGAGCACTAGCTGTGAGATAGAGTCTTTGGAGTTTTAGGTGGTTGGGCGCTCGAGCGCCAGGAATTGCCTGCTCGAGTTCTAGACGTCAGAATCAAAAATTGGGCGTTTCCAATTGTTGGGTGCTTAGGAGCTCAGAAGTAGGCGCTCAAGCGTCCACTGCACGAAATAAAATTGGGGTTTCAATCCCCTTTCTCATTTCAACCCCAAATCTCTCTCTCTCTTCCTTCTCTCTTTTCTTTCTCTCCCTCCACACGAGCTCCATTAATTCTTCACCAAATTTTTACTCAAATCCACCACCCAAATCCATCTTATTCTCATCATCATCATCATTCTAATTGGGATTTTCTCTCTTGGAGCTTTCTCTCTCCTCCTCTAGTGAGAGAAAATCATGGTGGGAGGAGACCCACCGCTCTCCTTGCCTTCCACCGCCTTTCTCCACTCTCTAAGGTAATTCTTGAGCTTAACCCTCCTTATTTTTACCGTAGATTAGCTAGCTTTTCAATGGATTCAAAGTTTGAGCTCATGAGGGGGGTTAGAGTTCAGGAATTAGGGGTTTTTGCTCTATGAAGCTAATCTGAGCAAATACCTATAATAGTTGAGTTATGGAAGTCTAATCCACATATTTTGTCATGTTAGATACTCTCCGGAATCCCTTGGCAGCTCCGAGGCTTTGCAAAGCTTGAGTTCTTTCCTTCCAGATTTGATCTGTGAGTGATATCATATCTATAACTAGTTTCTTATCCTTGATTTCCTAAGTACATGCCTAAAATGTATTTTAGTAAAGTTTTATGAAAGTATTGAATTATTATGTTTTATTCCGTATTTATAGAACCCTTGACATAATCATGTTAGTTATGTGTGTATGTGTGTGTGTGTGTGTGTGTGTGTGTGTGTATTATGTGGGACAAGCTCTTATAGAAATTGATTTAAGATATTTGAGTAATATGATAGAAAGATATAAAGTCTTAAGTTATTAGAAGTTGTTATGCTCTTAAAGCTAGTACTTGAGCTTGGAATGTATTTCACTAAATTATGATGGAATATGATCAATTGCTTATCCTCTGTTTATGAAGTTCTTGAAAGCTAAGTGTGTGTGTGTGGGTGTGTGTGTGTGTGTGTGTGTATGTATGTATGTATGTATGTATGTATATATGTATGTATAGTTGTGGGACAAGCTAACTTGAAAGCTAATTTCCGGTATTTGAGTAATTTGATAGAAAAGATGAAGTTTCATGTTTTTAGAACTTGTAATGCTTTAAAACTAGTTTGAATTTAGAAATGTTTTAAAGAAAGGAAATGTGTTTCCAAGTAATCTAAGCCAAGGACTCACATGAGGCATGGCGAAGATCCAGCAAGTGCGAGTGCCTTCCTAAGCAGAGGAAAAGGTAACAAAAACTGTTTGCTAATGGCAACAGCATTAGCCTTGGTGCACCTCAAATAACCCAGCTAGCAGGGTGATTTCTAGCCTAGCATATTTGGCCGACATATCTGGAAGACATAGGCATGCACAGGGGTGACGTTACCTTTTATTGCTAGGGTTAGACCACAGGGCCACCTAGTCAGACAGCTATTTTCTGAAATAAGATCCTCCCTTAAGTTTTATTATGACATTGAAGCAAGTAATTATTATTTATATTTTTTGAAGTATTTCGATCTTATGCAGTTATGTTTAAAATCCCTATTTACTAGTTGAAACTATATTATGTTTATGCTGAACAATATAAGTACGAGATAAGATTTGATAACTATATTTGTTGAATTTTATTATGTATTGAAGTCATGAGTAAGAATGCATATGAATTAATATAAAGAAGTTTATATTCAGCTAAATTAAAAAGTACTCCAATGAGCTATAGAGGGTTCAAAGATAGATTAGACATCAGATATGTTTTACTAGAAATTTTATGGCATTTTGAAATATAAACAAAGTACTTTACTTGAGAAATGATGTATGAGCTTTTATAAAGCTATATTTTTGTTAAAAGCTTACATTCAAGCTTGTCCCACTCCTGTTATAGGTATATTATCCCTCACTGAGTCTGTATGACTCACTCCTTCTTCCTTTCTATGTTTTTAGACAAGTGCAAGCTCATACTCAAGCTTTAATAGTCGGCCAGAGGTGTTGGACTCTTAGTCAATCCACACTTTGTTCGTGTGGTTCCCAAAGGTTGTTGTATTTTCGAAGTATATTCTTGAATGTAATTGCATGGTTTTTAGTAACGCTCCATTGGCCTACAGGCAGGGTCCTTCCTGTGTTGGTCTTGCATAGTAGTAATTGTATAATTATTTTATTTATGAATAGTTGAATCTTAATGATTATGGATATGTTTACATATTTTTATAAGCATGTAAATGTTTTAAACTCTTATGATGTGTGCTATGGGGTGCATTTTGAGAATGCCTGGATCCCTAATAATTTTTCATGTTTGTATGTTTTACGCAAGGCAAGGATCCTTATTTGGGAATAGTCATAAATACAAAGGAGACTGCCTGAGTATTTTTAGAGAAAGATCTTATGCAGGCTTACTGGGGACATGTCCCTGTTCGTCGATCACATCCTGAGTTCGGTCGTGACAGGGCATGTGTATGTGTAATAGAGTTTCTACTCACGACTGATGCAAATGAAGACTTTACAACAGTACAATATAACAGTAGTTGAAATACTATAGAAAAAGATTCAATTGTAGTAGGAAATACAGTAGTATAATTTCCCATGGTATAGTACTAAAGATAATAAAGGAGAACAACAATTATATTAGCAAATAAACACTTAACATGAGTCTGAGACAATGAACTATAAGAAAGACTGGAAAATCAAATATGCAACAATTCAAGAAGCTTGTACACCTTAATTGCTTAAGCAATTTATTTATAGATTGATCACTTATATTATACTCCTTGATTGTTCGTTATAAAGATAATGTTCATTTACAGGGTGGCAGACTCAAAGATCAATGTGTGCATCATTAGAAGTATGGCTTCTGCTAAATTTTGAGTTCCACTTACAAATTTTATGACCAATAAAATAAATGTCAGTGGCTTTGTACGAAAATAAAACAACAAATGGAAGTTTGATATGATCTCTTTCATTTCTTGCTCCTTACACTGGATTTAATGATTTGATTTGTGTACCTTGCTGATGTTTTAACACTTAAGTGTTGTTCTATTGGAGGCATTAAAAACTTGTAAATTCCAACTTTTATTTTTTTCATCATTAACTTAAATTAGGAGGAGGTTGCATCTTTCTGTGCAAAAGTTATTGTATTGGAGGAGGGCCTACGTAACCCAAAACAAGAGGCCTCTAATTATCGGAATCTTTGTCGATAGTTAGAAAGGCTATATGATTTAACAACTATTCAGAATAAAAATTGTGAATCAGAAGGTTGTTTTCTGAACCTTGAATTGTATCAAATCGTAAGACACAGCCGCAAATTGATAAATAGTTTCAACAACTGTGTTAATATCAAATATGGCATTTAATCAGTTATCAACAAGTAATCATAGATCTTACATGAAATTTAGATTCAAAGATAATTGAGTCTAAAAGTGATAAAATCATTTACAATACATTTAGAGTAGGAGAGGCAACTAGGCAGTTGGTATCGTGGAACTTTTCTATTTGTTGATAAAACAAAGGTCCTACCTGTTTCACATGCTCAGGTTTTTCCACCATAGAAACCTTATTCCACCTTTTTAAGTTTGAAAACAATGTGTACTTTTATATTTGTTGAAACTGGTTTGTTGGAACCTGACTGAAATATATTATGTAATCGTATCATAATAGCTTTGGAGTAATGTTGGTTTTCTATTCTTTTAATGCTTGATTTTGGCATGTGCAAAAGTTGTAGGACTTGACAAATCCTGAGTAGCAAATAATGCCAAAGGTGTGATATTTTTTAGCTTTGATTGCACGAAATGTTCTTCTGAATATACTCTGTAACAACTTTACAATTGATCAAATTGTTGAATTCCTTAAAAAGTTGGGGCCTTTTACTAGCAACTCATCAAAACAAACAATTTCTAATGATTTGTGAAGTAGGGGATTTATAACTACTCTATGTGTTCAAAAGCCTTTCTTTTTAATCTATATTGCTCTATCATGATTCAAAAAATGTTGATTGAGGCTATTATGCTACAATGTCAATAAATCATATGGCGTTTAATCATCCAATGAAATTATACTTACATCCTATTTTTGTATTGCCATTTAAGTCATTACCTCTTAGTTTTCATCCATTTCTACATTATTTCTCCTTTTTTCTGGAAGACTTGGTGTTTAATTCTTCTCTTGCACCAAGTTGGAGCTGCTTTCTTTTTTAGAGACTCTAGAGCCTAGAATTTTTTATATTGACTCCAAAACTTATGTTTTCTACAGTTTGTGCCTACTCTTTCATAGTTTTAATATTGATAGTGTTATTTGTCTTTTTATATTTTGTCTTATAATTCAATTTCTTTGAAATTATGGACCCCTTATTTTGGTATCTATTCATATTATAATAGATAATAGATTATAATAGATATTTGTGATATTATATTTTTCCATTTTTCCTTTAAGTTTCTGATTGTGTTCATGCATGTCAAATTGCAGGAATATATGCAATGCGGCTTTTTGTTTGCTATTGATACCTGTTGTTAATGGTTTTGTATACTGTACTTTTGGATATACACCTTTACCTTTTGCTTTTGTAGCTTCCTCTTAGTTTCTTATGTTATTTATGTATGTCAGGTTGCTGGAGGATATCGAATGCCACTTTTTCCAAACATTTTGTTTATAAATGTTTATTTTTAAATCTTTACATGTTATTTTAGTTAACTTTTAGTATGCCTTTCTGGGTTTTTTTTAATGCTTCATTTACATTGAAGTTCTTCCTGATATTGTGTATCACTTTTTAGTTAATCTTGATCTGGTTTGTTCTATATTAGTTTCCTTTTATTTTCAAATTTTGCTTCAAACTTTTTTTATTTAAATGCACTTTTATCCCTATGGGTTACAACTTGCCTTTAAACTTCTGAACTTCTTCATCTATTGGTTTGGTTTCATTTTGATTTTTGTCTTAATTGCTTAGAGTAAAAACCCAAATTGGTCTTCGAAAGAGTTGTGGAATATCAATTTAGGGCACATTTGTTTCAACTTTTTTTGACAAAAAGTGGTTTTTTTTTAGTTGAAAAAAAAATCACATTTTCTATCAAAATAAGCTGAACCAAATATACCATTGGTCCTCGAAAGAGTTGTGAAACATTAAATTGGTCCATGAAAGATTTGTGATTTCAATTTAGTTATCGAAAGATTCAAATTCATTTCAAGTTGGTCCAAATTTTTTTTTAATTTTTTGGACTAATTTGAAATAAATTTTAATCTTTCAAGAACTAAATTGATATCACAACTCTTTCAAGAATCAAATTGATGTCACAACTCTTTCGAAGATTAAATTAATGTCCCAGGACTCTTTTGGGATCAATATAAGATTTTACAACAATTTCTTATGTCCTTTTTTTTAAAATGTATATTGCAATGCAACATATGATTCTATGAACTAGACTCATTCCGTGAACATATATATTGTCATTTATGGTGTACTTAAGAACATTTGTCAAACTAAAATCATGTATAAGATTTTTCAAAAAAAAAAAAAAAACATAAAAGCAACGCTATCGATTGTCCTATGTACTGCACTTGTTTTTTTGGTTGGGGAGTGGGGATTTTGGGCTGGGGGGGGGGAGGGCAATGGGGCTTTGCCCCTATGACTCGAAGTCACACCCTTAAGGTGCACCTGCTTTTAAGGCCAACCGCATGATGATTCAACCAAGGCCTAGGGTACCTAAGTACTGCACTTTATGATATGTACTCTTTCCCTTGAGCAACAAAGATGAGATGATCTCAGGACTGGGCTGCTAACTCATTAACCCATAAATCGCTGACTGCGGGCTCCCCCCAAGACTTGGCCCTGATATGGTAGAGTTAAACATTGAGACCCAAATACTTAATCATACCAACAAAGTGGAAATAGTGGTTAGTTTTTTTTTTTTTAAGTCAAAAGTAATTTTAGGTCCGTATACATGTCCTAAATTTTGGTTTTACTCCCTATATTAAAAAATAATTTGGTTTAGGTCCTTACACTTCTATTCTATTAAGGAGTTATCCCTACTATTAGATAATCAATAGACAATGTTAGTTTTTACTGACATAGTTAATAGAATTTGACATAGATATAGTATGTTGTTAACATAGTTTTGAAATGACCTTTTAGGTATTTTTTTGGTTTGAAATAGTCTTTTTTAAAAATAGAACAAAAAATCAAAACAGTATCAAAATGATTTTTTTTAAGCCAAAACAATCTCAATCGAATTTTACTATGTCCTATGTAGCTCCTGTTAACAACATCAGCAGAAACTAATACTGTTTAATAATTTTCTAATGGTAGGGATTAACTCAATACTACTACAAGGTCCTAAACTAAAATTTTTTTAATGTATAAGGACTAAACCTAAAACATTTTATAGTGATTTGTTTGTGCTTTTTTAGGGTAAAAAATCACTTTTTTCATTGAAAAAATTAGTTTTTATATATTTGAATAATTTTTTAAAAAATAATCAGATTCTCAAAAAAATCTGTTTTCAGCTTTTTCGGAGAAGCTGAAAAGAGTAGTTTATGAAAAAAAAATCAATTTTTAACTTTTACAGTTATATATAAAATTTAAGTTTCAAAATCCAAAATAAACGCACCTTTAATGTAGAGATTAAAACCAAAATCTATAATACGTATAGAGACCAAAATTTAGTTTTAACTAAAAAATAATGTGGAAATAGTGGCAGAGTCTCTATGTGCCAAAGGGACTATTCCAGAAAATGCAAACCCAGAAGTAGGGGAAGTGGCAACAAGAATATTGATGAAGCAGGAATGAACATTGAAGCAGAAAGAACATGGGGGGTTTGGCAAATTATTGGGCCTATGCACTGATAATGAAGAAGGCATACTATTGATACCCAAATTTGTCTATACCCACTAAAAATCAATTCAAAAAAAAATTATTAAAGACATGAGAGGTCTAGCACAAGTGGCAAATGGCTTTGCCTTAGCACAAAGCATCCCGGGATAGAAATGGAGCTTGTTTAACTCTAGGGCAGAGCCCCCAAGTCCCTCCCTCCCCAACCCAAGGTGACCAAAAAAAATTATTGAAGATCCTTTTTGTTTGTTTATCTCATTATTATTATTATTATTATTATTAGTCGAATTGTTTTGTTTCAAAAGAAAAAATCCAAAAAACAAAAAGATCCAATGCCTATATCATGGCCCTTTTTTTTTTTTTTGAAAAAAAATGAGGTTCTGACTTTCTTTTAAGCAAAAGTCTTAGCCCATTTAGAAAATAAACAAACAAAATGATACATTTTTTGGGAAAAAAAAAAAGAAAGAGTGCGACTAAATTTGTCAATTTGAGGCGTCGAGCCCCTCCCCTGAAAGATTCAAATAAGTAAAACCCAAATAAGAAAGTCTCAAGACTGTAATGCACACAAGTAAAACACAATTTAGAAGCAAGTCATGAAAAAGGGAATAGGTGCAGAAATGCATACAGGCAAGATGATGGGAAAGGAAAATAATTTCAAATGAATAAATCTAAACCATGTGAATAAAAGGAAGAGGTGAGGGAGCAAACAGAGGCAGTAGAGAACGGGGGAAAATAGCACAAAAAACAGAAGAGAGACTTCGATCAACGGAGATAGAACACGAGAGTTATGGGGTGAAGGAATTTGAGTCTTTGTTCAAGTCTACAAAGATAAGCGTCAAACTCCTATCATTCAATTATACTTTTGTTTCTTGCTAATCATGCTGCCAAAATAATTCCGAATGGATGCCTCAAAGCTATTAATTTGTGTTGTATGCATTTTCTTATATGTTCTCTTGCTCTTTTCCAAGTAAAAAGCTTGTTTCAAATGTCCCTTGCAACCTCCATCCCCTGCAAATAACCCAACCATACAAACCCAATCCCTTCATCTCCCCAAAACATCAACTTCCTAACTGTGCAGCAACAGAACAGGATCAAACATCGAAAGAAATTGTGCTTTTTTGGTTAAGTGATTTTTCTCATTCACATTTCAATTTTGCGAGTCTTGGTAGCAGATTTTGTTTAGCCTTATGTTAATATTATATCATACTGGTGTTGGCCTAGCACAAAATGCTAATATATTAACACGGAATGCCAAAGGATACATTATGGAATGAAAATAGTATCAATTGTTTATTCTAATTATTTAAAGAAAATAATATTTAGTATTTTTCAAAAAAATTTAAAGTAATAAATAATCATCTTATTATTGAGGGTATCCACGATTAATTTAGTTTAATTTTGAAAGAAACTTCAACCAAACTAAACTTATAAATTTTCAGACGATATCAACCAATCTGTTAAGTTGCTTTTGAAGAACTGAACTAAACTTAATCACCTCTAATTAGTTCCATTACGTTATTTGGTTTTTTCTTTTTGTAAAAAAAGGATAAAAAATTAGACATATAATTTTTCCCTCAGTCTTTTTTTTTATTTCCCTCAAAATTGGGTGGAATGATATAACTTCTGAATAATATAAATATTTAATTTTATTTTTTAATATAACTTTCAAATAGAATTAATGAAATTCCATCCTGTTTCCTTATTAATATCCCTAACGAGAAGGAATGTAATTTTGTTGCTTTCCTACACTTTCCTTTCCAATTATGAAGAATTCCAAACATAATGTAAATAATAGGATGCCTAATGTGGTATATATTGATTCTAGAATATTTTTAAGAATATAGTACAATTTAATTCTAACATATTCTAAAATTATTTTATTAGCTTATAATTTATGGTTTCAATAGATTTTTTTTTAAAATGTTAACAGTGGTCACATATCTCAAATATAAATGCACAATATATTTGAGCATTAAAACACAAAATATCTACGTTAAAACATTAATCATTTTAACGAGAATTTCTTGTTATTAAAATATTAACAATTGCTACATGTGTCAAATATTGAAAAGATAAAATATCTCCCCATTAAAACATTAGATATTTCAGCTAAATGTTTATATAAAAACACAAATATTTCTGGATATTAAAATATTTTGTTATCAAAATATTAACAATTTTATGAAATAAAAAAAATTAACAATTGTCATATGTCCCAAATAAAAAAAGAAATACAAAAATTTATCAAAATACTAATTTTTTTTAAAAAAATATATTTATTTTCTTATTAATTAACATATGACAAAATTCTACACCGTATAATAGTCATATGGCAGAATTTTAGGCCATATTATTTTCTTTTAATATTAATTATCTTTGTATATTGATTAGAGTTCAGGAAAACAGAAAAAAAAAAAAAAATGACAGTGAATATATTCGTGTCCATAACGCACTACTCAATTAAACCAACTAATTAACCCATTATATAAAATCGGGGACACATGAATGCAGCTGATAAGCCCATATCAAAGTTCATCACGCTGACACAAGTATTCATTGCCCATTACCCATTACCCATTAAAAGACCATTAGCTCATTTTCAAATAAAAACAAAGCGTTGTCGCCAAACGGCCTCGGCTCCTCCTTCCTTCATCGCGCAACGGCTGCACAGCATAGCTGTATCCCTGTGAGTCAGCTAAAATCTTGCCTGTAATATTTCGCTTTCAACGAAGACGTTAAATCTTCGTTATCCAACTTGATTCAACTATTGAGAATATTTAATTATTTTTCAAGGATGAGGTTTTTTAGGGAGTGCAAATATGTCTATTGAATTGGTTCGAACCAATTTACTTATATTAAACGAATTTGTCTGTGCTTTAGCGATTGGGGAAGATCTTATAACAAATGCTGCTTCCATGCATTGGAAGGCCATATTAATTACAAAAGGGATAGAACATCGTTCTTCTTGGTGATGTTAACCATATGGAACCAAAAGCCGAAAGTTATATACATAAACAAACACACAGACACGTAATTACGCATATATTTAATCTAGATGATTTTAGTAGCGCAGAAATATGCTCTGATAGAATCTCTTTTGTGATTAAACTGCAAACATTGGTGAAAGCTTATTCCTTTGTTCATTCTATAATTCTGTTTGTCTTTGCCCTTTGCTTTTGAATGGGTTTATTGTGTGTGATGCTACTGCTCCGGTATGTTGAGATCTCAGCACAAACGAGATTGTCCTAATAATATCTAGGCTAAGTCAGAATTAAATTCTTTAACAGGGGGTTAATCTGAAATCTTTGTTCCTGGGAATATAGCTATAAAGTTGAGAGATCATAAAGTTGAAAAGTGGGAGAATAGAAATCATAGAATAGATGGGATTTTATTTTATAAAACTGGTACACAAAATACAATTGTTTTTTTTTTTTTTGTTTTTGGTGGAAGAGGGGATGCGTTTATTTGATTTTTCATGTTAATATACTAATCTTAAATGTACATGATTAACTGCATTTTGAGGGTGGTATTTGATTTTGCCCCTTAAGATACGATGTAACAAAATTCATCTTTCTGCTCCTCGAAAGAGCAAGACAGTAAGTAATGCGAGGCAAGAGTTTCCCTTTTACTCGTATTTGGCTTCTACTTGCTTTCAATCTCATATCTAAGTGTTTTTCACTTCTCTTGGTGCACTTTAACCATTTAATATGATGATGATTTTGGGACCCTTGATATGAACATTGGGGTATAATTCTGTTTATTATTATTGCAGATAGAATTCGAATGGAGATATTAAATGAAAAAATGGCTACATTGAACAAGATTAGTCAAAATATACCTGATGATCTTGCACTGAACATTCTGTCAAAATTGCCTGTGAAATCTTTAAAGCGATTTCAGTGTGTACGGAAATCCTGGGCAGATTTGCTTGAAGATCCTCATTTCAAGAGCATGTATTATGAGAATTTAATATCAAAAATGAAAAATGATGATTCATGTCTCCTCCTAAAGCAACAAATGCCAAGTTCTGGTCAAGAAAATCTGTTTTTGCTTTCCGGAGAAAGGTATGAGAACAAGGTCAAATTAGATTGGCCACCTCCATTTCAAGACAATAGCAATGGTCTATGCATTTTTGGTTCTTGTGTTAATGGTATAATTTGTCTCAATCAAGTCGAAGACAAAGTAGTATTATGGAACCCAATGATCGAGGAATTTAAGGTCATTCCTCTTGGTCTCATTGTTGTGCCTGGTTTAGATGTTTCAACAGGATATTTTGGATTTGGTTATGATCATGTGACGGAAGACTATAAGCTGATTCGACAAGTACATTTCTTTTTGGATACATTTGATTCTCCTGAAGAACTTCCAACTCTTCCAGAGCCCTGTTGGTTTTGGCAAATATATAGCCTAAAAAGTGATTGCTGGAGGAAACTTGACTTTGAAATGCTAGCTGTTGAGAGACAACCAGTTGGTTTTGCAATTTACTTGAATGGAGTATGCCATTGGTGGGGCATTACAGGACTTTTGCAAGGTACAGAAGATGTGGAAGACTTACTTGTGTCATTTGACATGAGCAATGAGCGGTTCCATACTACACTAATAGGTCGACATAGTTGTTATGAATTTGTTAATAGGTACTTGGTGGTGTTCAATGGGTTTATTGCTACAATTTCGATGGTTTCCCAAAATAAATGCTTTGTTATATCAATTTTGGGTGAAGTTGGCGTGAAGGAATCATGGGTCAAACTTTTTACCATTGGACCCTTACCTTGTGTTGAGCATCCTATTGGTGTTGGGAGTAAGGGCCATATGTTCTTCAGAAAGAGCGATGATGAATTGGCTTGGTTTGATTTAAGTACTCAGATGATTGAGGAGATTGGTATCAAAGGAGCAGGACTCTGTCAAATAGTAATTTATAAGGAAAGCTTTCTCTCTATTGGAGGAATAAATTAGTAATTCTTATTTTCTAGTTTGTGGCACAAAATTTTATCTTGGGAGACTTTAGACTATTGCTATTGGG
The DNA here is from genome assembly GCA_031439585.1 of Pterocarpus macrocarpus. Classification (NCBI taxonomy): domain Eukaryota; kingdom Viridiplantae; phylum Streptophyta; class Magnoliopsida; order Fabales; family Fabaceae; genus Pterocarpus; species Pterocarpus macrocarpus. The sequence continues at coordinate 33,630,240 of CM062514.1, read as the reverse complement.
ATCTATTTGATGGTTAAATGTTGTGAAATTAAAATCTGATCAATGGTTTGATCTTACTGTTTACCAACTATTGCGAAATGATAGTTCTCTTGTTTGAACCCGTTGGGTTTTTTATTTAAAAAAAAAAAAAAGAAATCCTCTGCTTCATTGTGTAAATTAGTTAAGAACACTTTACATACTCATTATCAATCAAAATCTATTTTGTTTTATCCATTTTTTTTTTTTGTGGAATAGACATATCAATCTTCATACCTTTCATTCCATTTTCAGTTCCTATGTTGAGAGGGGTAAGACTTCTACTTATTCCCACATCAACAAAATATCTTTGCTGTATGTGGGCTTTTCCAAGTGTTTTATTGTTAGATATAGTTATATTTTTTTTGGTTGATCTGTCAATTAATCAAATCAATAATAATAAGACTTCCATCTATCAATACATGTGGTCTTGGACTATAAATAATGATATTTTTTCAGAGTTTGGTTACATAATCGATTCACTTACCTATATTATGTTAATATTAATCGCTACTGTTGGTATTTTAATTCTTATTTATAGTAATAATTATATGTCTCATGATCAAGAATATTTGATATTTTTTGCTTATATGAGTTTTTTTAATACTTCAATATTGGGATTAGTTACTAGTTCTAATTTGATACAGATTTATATTTTTTAGGAATTGGTTGGAATGTATTCTTATCTATTAATAGGTTGTTGTTCAATATATGTATTCCTAAGTGCAAATATTGTAGTCAATTGGCTATGATTCTTGTGTAATGCTCTTCCTGATAAGCTACCCTACTTGACATAGAAATTCCAGAAAGCATGATATTAATTTAGAATATGGGGCTATTTGGAAAGTGTTTTGTAAAACAATTTTTAGTTTTTAACCAAAAAAGCTTGTTTGGTATGTTATTTTTTTGTGTTGTTTTTAAAAATTAAAAAACAGAGACTAAGTCTTAGAAATAGAAACTAGAAAATAGGTTAGAGTTGTTTTGATTTTTTTATTTTAAAAAACATTGAAAACACGGTGGCATCATATGTAATTTTGTTGTTTTATTGGTTTTGTCCTTCTTTCAATTCCTATCAACAAGATTGACACTAAGAATATAGAGCCGTGGCAAATATACAATAAAAAGTGAAGGTCCCAGCGATATATGCATACCATTGGTTGGTGCACAAAAACTGTTTTGTGAGTATCCAAACAAATTTTTTGTTTTTTATTTTTTTAAAATTGTTTTGCGAGTATTGTTGCCAAACAAATGTTTTTATTTTTTGTTTTTAAAAATTGAATTTAAACTAATTTTTTAAACTATTTTAGAAAATTAAAAAACAAAAATAATTTCAAACAAGCCCTTAATGTTTTTGTTTTGTGCTTTTTTGGGGGGGGTCTTCAAGATGGTCAATTCTCTGGTGTATCTACACTCTTATACATTTGGTGTATTTTTTGTTTCTAACCAATGAAAAAATGATTTGTGTGCTTGTACATGGTGCACATTAGACAAGTATGGTGCATAGTAAAAATCTCTCAAAATGAATTCTTGTTGATCCAATCTCCGGGTTCAACCTCTCAAATTGAATTCTTGCTAACCCAATCTTCGACTTCAACTTCTCAAAATGAACTCTTGCTGACCTAATCTCCAGCTTAAACCTCTCAAAATAAATTCTTGCTGACCCGACCTCCAGCTTCAACCTTTCAAAATGAGTTCTTGCTCACCCGATCTCTGGCTTCACCTCTAACTCGCGGTGGGTTTCCATTAGTTAAGACTCTTCTAATATGTATCATACTTTTCTAATGTGCACTCTTTTAAGGACACATGTCATCTTTCCAATTGTTAGCAACAAAAAAGTGTGCCAAATGTATAACAATGCAAAGGCACCACATCATTCACCCTTCAAGATACTGTATAAGTCCAAATGACGGTATGGAGGTATTAAGTTAGGATGGGCAATGTGTATGAGTAATAGAGTTTCTAATCAAGACTGATGCAAATGAAGACTTTACAACAGAACAATATAACAATAGTTGAAATACTATAGAAAAGGATTCAACTGTAGTAGGAAATACAGTAGTATAATTTCCCATGATAGTAAGTCTGAGACAATGATATATGAGAAAGACTGGAAAATCAAATATGCAACAATTCATGAAGCTTGTACACCTTAATTATAGATTGATCACTTATATTATACTCCTTGATTGTTGGTTATAAAGACAATGTTCATTTACAGGGTGGCGGACTCAAAGATCAATTTTGAAATGATAACTGTGCATCATTAGAAGTGTAGCTTCTGCTAAATTTTGAGTTCCACTTACAAATTTTATGACCAATAAAATAAATGTTGGTGGCTTTGTACGAAAATAAAACAACAAATGGAAGTTTGATATGATATCTTTCATTTCTTGCTCCTTACACTGGATTTAATGATTTGATTTGTGTACCTTGCTGATGCTTTAACACTTAAGTATTGTTCTATTGGAGGCATTAAAAACTTGTAAATTCCAACTTTTATTTTTTTTCATCATTAACTTAAATTAGGAGGAGGTTGCATCTTTCTGTGCAAAAGTTATTGTATTGGAGGAGGGCCTGTGTAGCCCAAAACAAGAGGCCTCTAATTATCAGAATCTTTGTCGATAGTTGGAAAGGCTATATGATTTAACAACTATTCAGAATAAAAATTGTGACTCAGAAGGTTGTTTTCTGAACCTTGAATTGTATCAAATCGTAAGACCCAGCCGCAAATTGATAAATAGTTTCAACAACTGTGTTAATATCAAATATGGCAATTAATCAGTTATCAACAACTAATCATAGATCTTACATGAAATTTAGATTCAAAGATAATTGAATCTAAAAGTGATAAAATCATTTACAATACATTTCGAGTAGGAGAGGCAACTAGGCAGTTGGTATTGTGGAACTTTTCTATTTGTTGATAAAACAAAGGTCCTGCCTATTTCACATGCTCAGGTTTTTCCACCATAGAAACCTTATTCCACCTTTTGTACTAGTCTTTTGAAGAAAATACATTTAAGTTTGAAAACAATGTGTACTTTTATATTTGTTGAAACTGGTTTGTTGGAACCTCACTGAAATATATTATGTAATCGTATCATAATAGCTTTGGAGTAATGTTGGTTTTCTATTCTTTTAATGCTTGATTTTGGCATGTGCAAAAGTTGTAGGACTTAACAAATCCTGAATAGCAAATAATGCCAAAGGTGTGATATTTTTTAGCTTTGATTGCACGAAATGTACTTTTGAATATACTTCGTAACAACTTTACAATTGATCAAATTATTGAATTCCTTAAAAAGTTGGGGCCTTTTACTAGCAACTCATCAAAACAAACAATTTCTAATGATTTGTGAAGTAGCGGATTTATAACTACTGTATGTGTTATAGAGCCTTTCTTTTTAATCTATATTGCTCTATCATGATTCAAAAAATGTTGATTGAGGCTATTATGCTACAATGCACAATAAATCATATGGCGTTTAATCATCCAAAGAAATTATGCTTGCATCCAAATTTTGTATTGCCATTTAAGGCATTACCTCTTAGTTTTCATCTATTTTTACAATAGTTCTCCTTTTTTCTGGAAGACTTGGTGTTTCATTCTTCTCTTGCACCAAGTTGGAACTGCTTTCCTTTTTAAGATTTAGACTCCAGAGCCTAGAATTTTTTATATTGACGCCAGAACTTTTGTTTTCTACAGTTTGTGCCTATTCTTTCATAGTTTTAATATTGATAGTGTTATTTGTGTTTTTAGATTTTGTCTTATGATACAATTTCTTTGAAATTATAGAACCCTTATTTTGGTATCTATTCATATTATAATAGATAATAGATTATAATAGATATTTGTGATATTAGACTTTTCCATTTTTCCTTTGAGTTTCTGATTGTGTTCATGTATGTCAGATTGCAGGAATATATGCAATGCGGCTTTTTGTTTGCTATTGATACCTGTTGTTAATGGTTCTGTATACTGTATTTTTTGATATACAACTTTACCTTTTGCTTTTGCAGCTTCCTTTGAGTTTCTTATGTTATTTATGCATGTCAGGTTGCAGGAGGATATCGAATGCCACTTTTTCCAAATGTTTTGTTTATAAATGTTTATTTTTAAATCTTTACTTGTTATTTTAGTTAACTTTTAGTATGCCTTTTCGGTTTTTTTAATCCTTCGTTTACATTGAAGTTGTTCTTGATATTGCCTATCACTTTTTAGTTAATCTTGATCTGGTTTGTGTTGTATTAGTTTCCTTTTATTTTCAAATTTTGCTTCAAACTTTTTTATTTAAATGCACTTTTATCCCTGTGGGTTACAACTTGCCTCTGAGCTTCTGAACTTCTTGATCTATTGGTTTGCTTTCATTTTGATTTTTGTTTTAATTGGTTAGAGTAAAACTCCAAATTGGTCTTCAAAAGAGTCGTGAGATATCAATTTAGGGCACATTTGTTTCAACTTTTTTCTGACAAAAAGTGATTTTTTTTAGTTGAAAAAAATCACTTTTTCTATCAAAATAAGCTGAACCTAAAATACCATTGGTCCTCGAAAAATTTGTAACATTAATTTGGTCCTTAAAAGAGTTGTAAGATATCAATTTGGTCCTTGAAAGATTTGTGAAATCAATTTGGTCATCAAAGGATTCAAATTTATTTCAAGTTAATCCAATTTTTTTTTCTTAATTTTTTAGACTAATTTGAAATAAATTTTAATTTTTCAATAATTAAATTGATATCATAATTCTTTCAAGGATCAAATTGATATTACAACTTTTTCGAAGATTAAATTGATGCCTCAAAACTCTTTTGAGGACCAATTTGAGGTTTTACTACAATTTCTTATTTCTTTTTTTTTTTAAAAAATATATATTGCAATGCAACATATGGTTCTATGAACTAGACTCATTCCGTAAACATATATATTGTCATTTATGGTATACTTAAGAACGATTGTCAAACTAAAATTATGTATAATGTAATGCCTTACCAGACAAGTACTATGCTTAAATCATAATAAATTATCTGATAAGTGATTACGTGTAGTGAGCTAAATTCAAAATGTTGTTTTTCTGAAAACGTTATTAATTACTCACAAGGGATGACTATTCATGTAATAACATGATCTACATAACGGCGGAATAAATACTAGTTAGTTAGCATACTATAAGTAACATGACATAAATAAAATTGAAATAAAGATGGAACTACTGTAAAATACATCTCAAATATATACATAGACATTTGCTTGCAAAGTTTGTCAAAATAATACAGGGTAAAAAAATATGAGGCCGCTGACACAAAATAAAACGGCCGGTCCCTAAGAACACTACCCTAGATGGTCCCCATGGGACATTTCATATACTCCTCCTAATCTATACCCATCTGTCCATGGCCCAGACTACCAAAAGAGGGTCATTCTATACATCTACTACCGCTACAGCATGTCCACTATCTAAACGAAATCCGAAGAAAGGAATCCGTTCACCATGATGGCATCTGTAGGAGGGTGGCCCGCGCTAGGAGCAAAGGCCGAGGACGAGGAACTCGCCACCTCAGACGGATCCTCCTCTGACACCGAGGCAGAAAGCATTTGCTGCGGTGGTGAAACAGGATGGGCCATAGGAGTTGGGGCTACTGCTGCCGCTGGTGCTGTTGCTGCTGCTGGTGGAGGTGGGAATGGATGGGCCATATGAAGGAAAATGGCAATATATGGGACAGCTGGGTCAAAAAGTGGGTGCATAATTGGTATGGCGAAGTCTCTCTGGAAAAAGAAATACAAACGGAACTAGCACCTGCCAGATATATATATAGAATCCAGGAACGGGTCGACGTGGATGTGGAGCTCGGGGAACTCAATAAACAGAACTCCTGTTGCTGTGTTCTCCATTGTCTGAGAATGACGCGGAAATATACAGTAGGGTGAGAAATAAAATTTCTCAGTAGGAATTCCTAGTTTCTACACATCTGTCATCGCTGTCATTCTCAGTTGTTTCGGTCTTTCAATAGTTTCCAGCGGTACAACACAATAATGATATTTAACTTAAATACTTGAAAAATGTACACTGAAACAAGCTTAATTTTTAATTAACAGATATACTTATGCAATTAAATAGTAATTGTAAAGGAGCAATGGCATATTACAAATAATAAACAGGTATCTAGCACAGTCAATTGATAAGCATTACACTATACATATGAATGTGCAATTAGAAAATGTATCTTATTCTTGAAGGCTTTCGCCTATTAGAACTTACTTCCATCCTTGGTCCCCTGGGAGTCATTGGCCATATACTCCTGGGTAATAGTCCGCTTTTCAGGACCGAGCTCGTTCCTATACAAGATTGCCGAGTTTACTTTCCCTGATCTTCCCACTAATCTATTCCCCTTAATTTGTTCCGGGGCTAGCCCAAGTAAAATGGAATCCTTTACAATATCATGAACTGAATGCATGTATAGCTTGATTCTTCAAGTATCATATATTCATGCTTTTTTAAATTACACAACGTATGAATCTCTTATCAAAAGTTCGGTAGAATAACGAATCGAGTCCGCTTCCCTATGAATAGTGCCAGACAACCAGTACATTTAAGTCAAATAGTAAACTCCATATAAGACATCATATTCATATCAAGAATATAACAATATTGATAAGTACAAGATTTAAAGTCTCAAGTATCAATCTAACTTGCAGGTTCTTAATTTTTATTAAGGCTCCCGAGTTCGACTTTCAATATCTAACGTGTTTCGAGTTCCGATATCATCTAGGTTCCGACTTCCCTATACTATGTTCAGTCTCTCGAGGTTACGTCATTTCCGATTTTTGGGTTGTGCGACTTCCGACCTTATCCCACCATTAGTCTTCTGATACTTTGATAGGTATGTTTCCTAAATCCCGAGCTTCCTAATTTCTAAATCCCGTGTTCAACACCAATATACTCTATCTAGCTCTCTCTACTAAGTTCCGAATACAGCCTTAAAACATACCCGATATGGATTCCTATTCACTACATCTGAGTTCAATCATTAAGTAAACCCCTCCGAGTCCAACCTTAAGTATATACTTCCGGGTTCATCCTTACACACTCTCGACCTAGCTTTCTGTTTTACTGAGTCCCGACTTCGACTTCAAACATTCTCGATCTAGTCTCTTATTTACTAAGTTTAGATTTCGATTCTAAGTGTAACGACCTAGCTTCCTATTCACTAAATCCCGACTTCCGACATTAACTCAAATTTCTTTGAGACTTGTCTTGCTTCTAACCCGAATTGCACTCTTACGGGGGAAAATTCACTAAAAATAGAAATATAGGTGAAATCATACAAAATTTATATCCATGTAAAGCTAACAGAACAAGCTTTCAAATGAATGAAGTTTTAAATCATTTGGATGAATATAATTTGAGTTATAGGCTTTGGAACTTGACCCTACTGATCTACCCTGTTCTAACTCGGATTGGACATAGGGCAATTTTCTCGACTCATTGGGAACAAATGGGACCTTATCAAATTCAGAAATTTTTATGGGGAATTCTCCTGTGTGTTAGCTTTCTAACAAAGTTAGTTTCACTCAATTTGGAGTTGTATAGAGTGAGTTACACCCTTCTCAACTCATGCTGTTCGGGTGGAAGTCCTGATTTCTAGGTTAAACTTCAAAAATTCATAACTTCCTCTTTACTAATCCAATGGTCTTATATTATATATGTATGAAAAGCTCTGAATGTCTAGTTTTATATAAAAGTAGAATCATCTAATTTGATCGGCTATAGGCGGAGCCGTACACTCCACCGTACGGACTGCCGAGGAAAACTCTAACAGCTTCTTAAGTTGTTCTCTATTCCCTAAGCTATTTGTTACCAATTCCAATTTTAATCACAATATGCATGTGAAACTAGTCATAAATCATCATCACCACTCTACATAACACCAAATCTTAATTATACATGACCAACATGCAGTCCCAAATTAAGGAAAAATAAGAAGAGAAGTAGGATCCCCTACCTTGTCTAGTTGAATTTGTGTTGATTTTGTGTCTTTGATGAGAGAAACTTGTGATGAGATTTGAAAATGGATGAGAATGGAGTGGAAATGGGAATAAGGAGAAGAGGAATGAAGAGAGCTTCAGCAAAAGGAAGTGGCCGAAATTCACAAAAGAAGAAGGAAAGAAAAGGTAGAGATATTTGGAAGCTAGATGCATGTGATTGGTGGACTTCTCGATGCTATCAATTTTGGTTTGGCTTCCACCATCAAGGGCTGCCCAAGGCGCCACTTGGGTGGGTTATTTGGCTAAATCTTAGCCGTTGATCCTAGGACACTCATGGCATAATTTCTATTGATCCAGTTTCGACAGTTTAAAACTCCGAAATCTTACCGATTGCTCTTAAATCGGTAAATCGGTTGAAATTTTTCTATGAGGTTTCCTACACTCCTAATCTAATTCCATCAAGCCTAATATCCTCAAATCACCCTTAATTGACTTTAAGTAAGTGTTTAATCAAATTTTGATTAAACCCTCTTATTCGATAAAAACAGAATAACTCAGTTGTTAACGATAGAATTTTTCGGACGTTATGTAACATCCCCAATTTTTGTCTAAGCTAATTAGCTCAGTGATCCTGGCTAATTAGAGAGGTTAACGATTAATTGAGAATTAATCGATTAATCTCGAGAGCAAGAGCTTAGTAAATTAAAAGCAAGTCAACAAGATAAGTAAAAGTCAACAATTGAAACATAATGCATTAAAAGTTACAATTAAAAGCCTAATGCCCAATCCTTATTAATCCATGATTTAGAACATAAAACCAAGGTGATCTAACCTAATTAACTAGGAGCATATAAGTATCACATCTTAATTACATGAAGATTAACCTTCACATCTTCTTACAAAATTAATGAGGAAAATCCTTCTTAGCTAAAATGTGCTAATGAGTAATTTAAACCAATTGAATTAATTAAAATTTAGATAATTACAACAATTATAAAGATGTAGAAACTTCCCTTTATTTATTGTTTGAAAGTTTGGTCAAAGCAAGAGCCACATCCAACCATTCAATTACTTTTTCATCATACACCACTAGATCAAGAGTCCATATTAGTAGCTTCCTTAAGTCATGACAAGAGTTGTACTCTCTTTCACCAAGATCATGACACTTGGTGTGATCCTAGCCATCCAATGCCAAATCCTAAGAGAGCTCATGCTTTTAACCACTTGACAAAAACACCTACAAGTCCTTACCCAAGTGCCAAGACTCAAGGAAAACACAACCCACCATTTTATCCCATGGTTGCTAGCCTCCTTGCTTGCAAAAGAAGCAAAATCACATCACTCTCTCCCTCCCCTTTATGCGCCAACCATCAGCCCTCTCTCTCGCTCATTTCATTTTTCACTTCCTCTCTCAAGACACACACACAAAGCTCTCACCTCTCTCTAAGCCTCTCTTGTTCTTCCTACTCTTCCTTTTGTTCTTCTTGTTTTTCTACCCTAAGTCCTCACTCTTCTACCACCATCACCCTCATCTCCTATCACCACCATCACTATCCCTTCAAGGACTACCATTTTTGGTCCTTGGAGAAACAAAGCCACTCATACACAAGCCTCACTATCAAGCTCAAGGAGAAGGAGGCCACCTCCAACATCTTTCTTTCTCTTCAAGCTTTCAAGAAATCCAATTGGTAGTGACTCTAACCCTTCCTCTCCATATATTTTTCAAGAACTAGAACCCCTAAGCTCTTCATAGCTAGGTGGTTTTAGGACTTGCTTCAAGGTCTCATGACCACATCTTGCCTTATGAGTGTTCTTGCCTTGATGAAAATGTTGTTTTAAAAAGAGATTTTGTGGTATGATGGTTTTTATGTATCTTGCTTTATTTTGGTTCAAAATACTGATTTGGTGACTCAAACTTTGAATATGATGAAGAGATAAAACATAAAAATGGTGTTTTGAAGTGATATAACAATTTTTCCATAAGCTTGAAGTGAAAAACTTAAAAACTAGTGAATCTGGAATTCTGGCAGTCTGTAAAGCGTGCGGTATGTTTATTGCTAAAAAACTCAAAATGCAACGAAACTATTTTTCTATGAAAGTAGACTCAAAGAGCTTTCCATACATATAAAATACATAAGATTCGGAGTTAAAATGAGTGAGATATGATTTTTCAAAGTGGACTGTTCTCGGATTGGTTTCTGTCTGGGCAGTCTACACTAAAATGTGTATAACTCGAGCTACAAAAATGATTTTTGAGTGAGACCAAGTTTAAATGAAAGCTAAGACATAGAGGAACAAACCCATAATTTTTCTCAGATTCCTTCTGAGTAATTATAATGAGAAGTAACAATCCACTGTACCGGGAGTGAACTTAGAAACTGAACAGTCAGAATAAAATATGCATAACTCAAGCTACAAAATGAGTTTTTAAGTGGGGTTTATTTTGTTTAAAAATAGACTCAGAGAAGTATATCCACACAAAAATTCGAAATAAAAGAGTAGAAAATGAAATTATGGTGAATTTTCAAAGTTACTGCCCCACCATAAAAGTAAAAACTGGTTATGGTAAAAGTTAAAGAATAAGGAGGAATAAGCTTTAAGACATTAATACCCTTACATTAAGTATTAGAAAACCTTCATAATTCAACTTAAAAGTGTCAAAAAGGATAATAGATGAAATTGGCACTATGCCCAATAAAAGAAGTTTACACAAGAGACAATCTCAATTAAAAGCTTGCACCAAATTTACTAAGCTAAGCTCATAAAACTTTGCTTGAGAATATGCCTATGTTTATGTGCAAGCATGATGCTATGATGATGATGAGTAATGATGATGATATGATATTATGATGATGATTATGATATGATGTGATGATGATGTAATATGATGATGATTATGATAGTGTTATGATGATGATAAGGATGATAATGATATGATAACGATATTATGATGAATCATGATGATATGAATGTGATATGTTGATAATATGATGCTTAATGATAAACATGAAGAGACTAATAAATATGAACACCCTAGGGACGGCGATACGTAACGCCCAGAGGTGATTAATAAAGGAACCACATTTGGGGACGGCGATACGTAACGCCTAAATGTGGAAGAGATTTAGAATAATCTTGCATCATAAGCTTTAATAAGAAAAGATAAACTAAGGGTATGATCCTTCAAAAGGGAAGGTGACCTAATTTAAGTTTCCCCTCACCCACGACTCACATGAGGCATGGCATGACCCAGCTAGTGTGAGTATAGGGGATAGGTCTTACATGAGGCATGGCATGACCCAGCTAGTGTAAGTACCGAAATTCTATGGTGGCGACGGCCACGGTATGAGCTTATTACCACTTATGTTTAGTGGGTGAAAAGATAAAGTTAAGTTAAGAAAAGAAAAGGGACCTAGGTCTAAACCCTAGCAAGGGAAGAAGTTAAGAAAAACTTATAGCACAGTCATGCATTTTTATATGATTATACTTGTGCCCATGTATGTTATGATGTAAATGATTAGAGATTATGTTAAAATTGAATCCACTTCGGATATTCATGTTTTCGAAAACCTAAGAGCGGAACCTTATGAATGTTCACTAGTTTCATTAATAAAACCGAAGTGGCTGGGACGATGACGATGACACTCTTGTGCTCAAGTTCGAGTCCCACTGAGAAATTCCATTTCTCACCCTAGTTGTTCTCCCGATCGCCACCGTAGATCTCGACAACAAGATCCGTGGAGTGGAGCGTGGATCCCCAACACCGTGAGCGGACGTGTGACGTGGGATGCAAGACTAAGTCAGAGCGACCATCGCTCTACATCTTCGCATATTTCTTTTGAGTTAGGCTTTGCCATTTAAACTTGTACTTAGTATTTAGTATTTGGATCATGGCTCAACCATGAGTCTCCCTTGTTGTAATGCTAAAATGTATGTGTATATATATTATGAACCCATATGAATGTAATGGTTAGTTATTTAATGCAATATATTTGTGAATTATTATTTGTTTACCTTATCCTTGTTTTATGATATTGGAGTATATATTTGATGCGACACGCTCTTTCTCTAGCTATCTTCTCGCTCAAGGCTTTACTTTTCAAAACACTGCTAAGCGACAACGTATTTCAAAGAAAAATCTTACCGTATTTTCGGCGTAATTTAATTTCAAGTGAAGTTTAGTTTTCCACGAGCATAAGTAACAACTAATAAAATGCCGTAATACGACTTAAGCGTAGTATGGGTTTATTAGGGTGTTACACGTTACATATAAGATTTTTCAAAAAAAAAAATATAAAAGCAATGCTATAGATTGTCCTATGTACTGTACGCTTTTTTCTTTTTTTTTGGTCGGAGAATGGGAATTTTGGGTCGGGGGCCTACGACTTGAAGTCACGCCCCCAAGGTGCACCTACTTTTAAGGCCAACCGCATGACCATTCAACCAAGGCCTCGGGTGCCTAAGTACTACACTTCATGATGTGTACTCTTTCTCTTGAGTAACGAAGATGAGAATATCTCGGGACTGGGCTGCTAACTCATTAACCCATAAATCTTTGAGTGTGGGTTCCCCCCAAGATTTGACCCTGATACGGTAGAGTTAAACATTGAGACCCAAATACCTAATCATACTAACAAAGTGAAAATTGTGGTTAGTTTTTTATAGAAAAAAAAAAGACAAAAGTAATTTTAGGTTCTTATACATGTCCTAAATTTTGGTTTTACTCCCTATATTAAAAAATAATTTGGTTTAGGTCCTTACACTTGTATTCTAGTAAGGAGTTATCCCTGTCGTTCGAAAATCAATAGACAGTGTTAGTTTTTACTAACATAGCTAACAAAATATGATATAAATACAATATATTGTTAATATAGTTTTGAAATGACCTTTTAGGTATTTTTTTTGGTTTGAAACATTCTTTTTTCAAAAATAGAAAAAAAATCAAAAAAATTTTTTTTAAGCCAAAACAATCTCAATTCTATGTCCTATGTAGCTCCTGTTAGTCACATTAGCAGAAACAAATATTGTCCAATAATTTTCTAATGATAGAGATTAACTCAATACTACTACAAGGTCCTAAACTAATTTTTTTTTTTTTTTTAATGTATAAGGACTAAGCCTAAAACATTTTAGTGTAAAGTGTAACACCCTCCCAAGTACAGTACTATGCTTAAATCATAGCACTACACTCAAGAGTTGTTACTATTACCTGAGCGGACCTTATTTCACAGCAACTTCAGCCGTCTTTGAAATCTTTAGAGCTATCTGGAGATAACAAAGAAATAGGAGTGAGAATTTTAAATTCTTAGTAGGATTCTCTAAACTATCACACATAGTGTCATCGTTATTATCTCCAGCTGCTTCGATTTATTATGAAGAAGGTAATCATGCCAAATAAATTGTTCAGTTTTATAGTTTGAAAATATATTGTCCGAAGTAGAGTTCTTTTTACTCATACACTTAAGATATAAGAGTTATTATAAAATAAATTTACAATTCATAACTTAAATAATAGTTGCAGTATATTCAAATATAATAATTCCAATACAATAAAGAAATAGAATAGATCATGCATATGCAAATACGTTCACTTGAGTTCATGCAAAATGCACTTGTGTTTCTTTAACTTTTTTTGACTTCCTTTCCTTGACACACCTAGATATTACATATCGTCGTCCCTAGGGTGCTTGCATATGTTTTAATCTTTAGTCTTTACTGCCCTTAGGTAGTCTGATTTAGAAGTGAGTTCAACTCGTGACCATTGTCACACAGTACTGACCTACAAGGGGACCTATGTGTCTCTAGTCTTAGAGGGATCTCATTTTGGTCACGTGCCTCTAAATTGAAGGAATCTCTCCTGGTCATGTGCCTCAAGAATAGAGGGATCTCAACTGATCACTTGCCTTCAATGTTGAGGGATCTCATCTGACCATGTACCTCCAAGGTAGAGGGATCTCATAGTTTTATACTGCCTTCACAGGGAGGGACCTAATTAACTGCCTCCAAGTGAAAGGACTCAATCTTATCTTATTTAACTGCCTTCACAAGGAGGGATCTCATAACTGTCTCCAGGTGAAAGGATCTACATTTAATATGTTCATATCCTTTCATTCTCATACATAATCATGCATAGACATGCTGAATGCACTCATACATATGCTTCATCATTTACTTTCATATATCTTTGCATATAGAATTTCATGTTTATATCATAAATATTCATAATAGAAACTATCATAATTTCATAAAATTCTGCCAAAAATTTGGCAGCATAACAGATCAAGTTTGCTTTCTGTGAATAGTATCAATCAACCAGATAGTCATTCATACAGAAAATCAATGCAAGGTATAGATGCTCCAATAATCAAACAAAGTTTCATAACCTTGACCTTGAATCAGTTTTCTGCCACTTCCTTTTGATTCTACCTGGTTTTTGTAACTTAGGCCATAAATTCATTTTAACTCATTTAAACCTGAAGTTTGGATATGTTGGAGTGTTATGTGTCTATTTTCTAACCTCTTTAGTCCCATCTAATTTTGATAAATGTAGTTCAAGTTATTAGGGTTCTACCTTGGCTTGCCCTATAGCTAGCCAGGATTACACACCTAAAAGTAAAAATTCACTAAAAATCGAAAACCAGTTCAAATCATACGAAATTGGTATCATATTAAAGCTAACAGAACAAACTTTCATTTGCAATAAGTCCCATTTCATTTACTTGAGTAGAGCTTGAGTTATAAGCTATGCTATTTGACCCTTCTGAGTTACGCTGTTCTAGCTCGGTTTGGACTCAGGGCGATTTCCTTGAATCACTAGGAGCAACTGAGACTAAATCTAACTTTGAAATTTTTATGGGATGTTCTTCTATGTGTAATCTAACAACGTTGGTTTCATTCAATTCCAAGTTGTATAGGGCAAGTTTTGCCCTGAACGACCTTTTCTGCCCAGAATCAAACTCAAAAACCTAGGTCAAACTTCCAAAATTCATATCTCCCTCAATACTAATCCAACGACCTTATAATTATATGGTTGGAAAGCCCTAGATGTCTAGTTTCACATAAAAATAGTTTCATTAAATTTAAATAGCTGTTGGTGGAGCCATACACTCCACCGTATGGATTGCTGTAGGGTTTCTCTTGGCTAACTCACTTTGGTTGCCTCCTTCTTTGATTCTTTAATCAATCAATCCACCAAAACCCACTAAACATCCAATAATCCAGCCATAAACATATACATAGACTCAATATAACATCAAATACATGAATATGGATGAGTCTCCAACAGCCACCAATTAACAAGAAACCAAATAAAGGGAGTGAATCCTACCTCCAATTGATGTAGAAACTAGCTAGAATTGAGCTCTTGGTGGAGGAAGTGGATGAGGCTTGGAGTTTTGAGCAAGATGAAGTGAAAATTGGAGAAGGAATAGTGAGAAATGGCCAGATGAAGAGGGAGCACGAAAATGAGGGGAGTTAGGAGAGATTTTGATGCTTTAAAACATGGTTAGTTAGGTTTTGTGGCTTGTGATTGGTGAAGGCTTTGGTGGTGGTGAGTGAGCTAAGTTTCTCCACTCTTTGGGCTGCTACTTGGCATCACTTAGGTGGAAAAATGGTGGCTAAATTTCAGCCACTTATTCTAGGGTTTTCATCATATAATCCTATTGATTCGGTTCTAACAGTTTAAAATACCGAAATTTTACCGATTTTCTTCAAATCGGCAAAACGATTATGAAGAATTTTATGAGGTTTACTATGTCTCTATTTTAATTGTTTCTAATCTAATTCTCTCTAATTAATATCTAATTAACTCCTAATTAACCTTTCATTAACTTCTAATTAATTCTACACATTCAATAAAGTAAGATAAATCGATTAATAATGTATATTAAACTTAGCGTAATTCCGGACATTATATTAAATAATTTCTCATAGTCTTTTACACAACAATCTAACTTCCCTTTAGCTTTAGTATTTATAATTCATCCCTAATTACTCTTATTTTTCTAGTAAATTGATTAACAGCACAAATCAATTGCACTGTTTCTTTGGGATTGTTATCTTTTCGCTTTTTCATAAATCCTTTAATATTTTCTGTTTGGTTTCCGTAACTAATGGCATTTTCGTAATTATGGGCAAACCTAGGGGCATCCCACGTCATTTCACATGTGGATACCTCCATGGCCCAATTGGCCAAGAATTGGATTTCTACATTTCCGCTATGTGATTCTGCTTCGTTTAAAACCTTATTCTGCTAATTCAATTGATATAAGGACCTAAATGTCATTTACAAAGATGTTCAGATACAAGGCTGTCAATAATAAAAGTTTGCCTAAGGACGTTTTCATTATTTCCTATAATGTTATATGGGGATGTTACATAAAGATTAAGACCAAAATCCATAATACGTATAGAGTCCAAAAATTAGTTTTAACTGAAAAAAAAAGGTGGAAATAGTGGCAGAGTCTCAATGTGCCAAAGGGACTATTCCAGAAAATGCAAACTGTAACATCCGAAGAATTTTATCGTTAGTAACTGACTTGTTCGGTTTTTATCGAATAAGTGAGTTTAATTGAAATTAGATTAAGCATTTACTTAAAGCCAATTAAGTGTGATTTAGAAGTGATTAGGCCTAATGGAATTGGATTAGGAACATAGGAAACCTCACAGAACTTTTCTAAAACCGGTTTACCGATTTAAGAGAAATCGGAAAGGTTTCGGTATTTTAAATTGTCGGAATCGGACCAATAGAAATTTTTCTATGAGTGCCCTAGGATTAATGGCTAAGATTTAGCGAAATTACCCCCTCATGTGGCGCCTTGATTAGCCATTGAGGGAGGGAAGCTAAGCAAAATTGGATGATGAAATGAAATCCACCAATCATCATGCATCTTGCTTCTAAAAATCTCCACCTTTTTCTTTCCTTCTCTTTTGTAAAAATTCGGCCACCCCACTTGCTGAAACTCTTCTCATTTCTCTTCTCCTCACTCTCATCTTCGCTCCATTTCCATCCTTTCTTCAAGTCTCAACACAAGTTGTTTCCATCAAAGCCACTAAATCAACTCAAATTCAACTAGACAAGATAGGAAATCCTACTTCTCTTCTTATTTTCTTTGATTTGGGGCTGCATGGTGGTCATGTATAACCTGAGATATTGATGTTATGTAGAGTGATGATGATGGTTTATGACCAATTTTACATGTATATTGTGATTAAAATTGGAATTGATAACAAATAGCTTGAAGAATAGAGAACAAGTTAAGAAGCTGTTAGGGTTTTCCTCGGCAGTCTATACGGCAGAGTGTACGGCTCCACCTATGGCTGATTAAAGTTGATGAATCTATTTTTATATGAAACTATATATTCAGGGCTTTCCATACATATATAATATAAGGCCATTGGATTAGTAAAAAGGAAGTTATGAATTTTTTAAGTTTAACCTAGAAATCAAGACTTTCATTCGAACAGTATGAGTTGAGAAGGGTTAACTCACCCTATACAACTCCAAATTGAGTGAAACTAACTTTGTTAGAAAGCTTACACATAGGAGAATATCCCATAAAAATTTCTAAATTTGATAAGGTCCCGTTTGTTCCCAGTGAATTGAGAAAATTGCCATATGTCCAATCCGAGTTAGAACAGGGTAGTCCAGTAGGGTCAAGTTTCAGAGCTTATATCTCAAATTATACTCATTCAAATGATATGAAACTTCCTTCATCTGAAAGCTTGTTCTGTTAGCTTTACATGGATATAAATTTTGCATGATTTCACTCAGATTTCTATTTTTAGTGAATTTTCCCTCATAAGGGTACAATTTTGGCTAGAAGTAGGACAAGTCTGGGATAAGACACAAACAACTTGAGTTAATGTCGGAAGTCAGGTTTGGTAAACAGAGAGCTAGGTCGGTATACTTAAAATCGAACTCTAAACTTACTAAATAAGGGACTAGGTCGGGAATACTTGAAGTTAAAGTCGGGACTCAGTAAAACAGAAAGCTAGGTTGGGAATATTTAAGGATGAACTCGGGAGGATACACTTAAGGATGAATCCGGAAGGGTATACTTAAGGTTGAACTTGGAAGGGGTTTACTTAATGATTGAACTCGGAGTTAGTGAATAGGAATCCATATTGGGTATGTTTAAGGCTGAACTCGGAACTTGGTAGAGAGAGCTAGATCATGCATATTTGATGTTGAACTCGGGACTTAGTAAATAGGAAGCTCGGAATTTAGGAAACATGTTTATCAAAGTCTCAGGAGACCAATGGTGGGGTAAGGTCGGAAATCGAACACAACCCCGGAAGTCGGGAATTATATAATCTCAGGAGACCGAACACAATGTAGGGAAGTCGGAACTTGTATAAGATCGGAACTCGAAAACCATTAAATCTTGAAAGTCAAACTCGGGAACCTTAATAGAAATTAAAAGATTGCAAGATAGATTAATACTTGAGATTCTAAATCTTGCACTTATCAATATTGTTATATTCTTGGTATGAATATGATGTTTTGTGTTGAGTTTACTGTTTGACTAAAATGTTTTGGTTGTCTGGCACTATTCATGGGGAAGCGGACATGATCCATTATGCTGCTGAGATTTCGGCAGAAAATGCAATTAATGTGAATTTACAAGTTATGCATGCATTGGTCAAAGTGTTAGACAAGCAATGCTACCCTATAAGCATGAGAAAGGATTTCCATGTGACTTGGGCCAGCCCCTGAACAAAGTTAAGGGGAATAGATCAGTGGGGAAGTTAGGGAAAGCAAACCCGACGATCCTATATAGGAACGAACTCAATCCTGAAAAGCGGACTATTACTCAGGAGTCTTATGGCCAATATACTCCTAGGGGACTAAGTATGGAAAAATATGAGTAAGATCAAGTGCATCATCTTTCATGCATATCCATAATTTTAGTTTTTATGCATTGAGTTAAATTGCACCATTGGATGTTATATACATATTATTGCTCACCTTATAACTGTCACTTATCTATATCAATACACAGATCTGGTTGTTTATTCTCTATTTAATTTCCTTTATTTCCTTAAGTAAAACAAGGCTGTGTTTTGGGCTATGATTTGCATAACTAATTGAGTAGAGAGTAGGACATCCTGGCGATGTAACATTTTCTCCTAATTAACCAAAAATTTGAAACACCTAAGAATGATAGTGATGATAGATATGCATAGATTTAGGAATTCCTACTGAGAAATCTTTATTTCTCACCCTATTATATACTCCTACATCATTCTCAGATCATGGAGAACGCGGCAACCGACATTCTGTTCATTGAGTTTCCAGAGCTCCACATCCATCTCGATCCGTTCATACATTCTGTGTACATATCTGGTAGATGTCAGTTTCGCCTTTACTTCTTTTTCCGGAGAGATTTTTTTGTACCCCTTATGCACCCGCTTTTTGACCTTGCTGTCCCTTACATCACCATCCCTCTCCATGTGGCTCATCCCTTTCCACCTCCACCCGCAGCAGCAGCACCAGCCATGGCTCTGCCAGTCGCACCACCGCAGCCGATCCCCTCTGCCTCTATGCTTGAGGAGGATCCATCGGAGGCAGCGAGCTCGTCGTCCTCATCTTCTACCTCGAATATAGACTACACCCCTGCTAATGCCGGTATGGCGAATGGATTCATTTCTTCGGAGTCCAACTAGAGTACCCGCCGTAGCAACAGTAAATGTATATGATGACCCTCTTTTGGCAGTTGGGTCATAGGAATACGGGTAGGAGTAAGTAGTTGTACATGAAATGTCCCATGGGGACCAGTAAGGGGATGTTCATATTGTCAGGCTGATTTATTTTGTGTCAGCGACCTCATTTCTTTTACCCTGTACTGTATTGTATTTCTTTTGATAACCTTGAAAACAAAGGTATAAGCATGTACATATATATATATATGATGCAATTTGTTTATTTCGCAATTTTGTTTGTGTTACTTTATTTCCGATACAATGACTGTTTAGTGTATATCTCGCTGCCAAACCGAAATTGATTAAAATGAATAGTTAACTCTTAGTGCACCCCACGTAATAACTTATCAAGTAATTTATTATGACTTAAGCATAGTATTTTGTCTGATAACGTGTTACACAAACCCAGAAGTAGGGGAAGTGGCAACGAGAATATTAATGAAGCAAGAATGAACTTTGAAGCAGAAAGAACATGGGGGGTTTGGCAAATTATTGGGCCTATATACTGACAATAAAGAGGGCATACTATTGAGGCGCCATCTACAGTGCTCTTTGCTGGGCAAGGAGTATGGTGTACTTTGCAATCTGATGGTGTGATTGTGAGGTGCATCGATGCACCGATCACCTATGATACACTTTAATAATATCTAATTTTAAGAAAATTTAAAAATATGATTAAATATATTTTAGAAATTAATTGTCATACATTGACAGAATAAAATTATTTTGGTATTATAAAATAATTTTATACTATTAGTGTAATAATTTTACTCTATTAGTGTAATTTTAAATTGATAGTGTAAAATTATTTTATATTGTCAGTGTAATTTTATACTATTAGTGTATGAAAATTAATTTCTAAAAATCAGAAAAATTCTGTTACTCAGTAAGTGTAAAATTATTCTATATTGTTAGTGTAATTTTATATTTTTAGTATATAAAAATTAATTTCTAAAATATATTTAATTATATTTTTAAATTTTCTCAAAATTAGTATATTACTACAGTGTATCATAGGTGATTGGTACATCGACACACCTCACAAATCTCTATCATTTGATGTGCTACAGTCACAAAGTGCACTAAATACCTTCAACCGCGAAGCGGATACCAGACAGCGCCTACTATTGATACCCAAATTTGTCTATGCCCGGTAAAAATCATTTAAAAAAAAAAACAATTATTGAAGGCATGAGAGGTCTAGCACAAGTGGCAAATGCCTTTGGCGTAGCACAAAGCATCCCGAGACAGAAATGTAGCATGTTTGACTCTAGGGCAGAGCGCAGAGCCACCAAGCCCCTCCCTCCCTAGCCCAAGGTGATTATTGAAGATCCTTTTTGTTTGTTTATCTCATTGTTATTGTTATTATTATTATTAGTCAAATTGTTTTGTTTCAAGAGAAAAAATCCAAAAAAAAAAAAAGCCAATGCCTAACCCCTTTTTTTTTTTTTTTTAAAAATGAGGTTCTGAGTTTCTTTTAAGCAAAAGTCTCAGCCCATTTAGAAAATAAACAAACGAAAATGATGAATTTTTTGGGAAAAAAAAAAAGAAAGAGTGCAGCTAAATTTGTCAATTTGAGGCGTCGAACCCCTCCCCTGAAAGCAATGCAAATAAGTAAAGCCCAAATAAGAAGGTTTGAAGACTGTAATGCACACAAGTAAAACACAATTTAGAAGCAAGTCATGAAAAAGGGAACAGGTGCGGAAATGCATACAGGCTAGATGATGGGAATGGAAAATAATTTCAAATGAATAAAATTAACCATGTGAATAAAAGGAAGAGGTGAGGGAGCAAACAGAGGCAGTAGAGAAGGGGGAAAATAGCACAAAAAACAGGAGAGAGACTTCAATCAACGGAGATACAACACAAGAGTTATGGGGAGGAGGAATTGAGTCTTTGTTCAACTCTACAAAGATAAGCGTCAAACTCCTATCATTCAATTATACATTTGTTTCTTGCTAAACATGCTGCAAAAATAATTCTGAATGGATGCCTCAAAGCTATTAGTTTGTGTTGTATGCATTTTCTTATATGTGCTTTTGCTCTTTTCCAAGTAAAAAACTTGTGTCAATTGTCCCTTGCAGCCTACATCCCCTGCAAATAACCCCACCAAACAAACCCAACCCCTTCATCTTCCCAAAACAGATTCAACTTCCTCGCTGTACAGCAACAAAACAGTATCAAACAAGACCAGAACAGTCCACAAAATCAATCCAAAGAAATTGTGCATTTTTGGTTAAGTGGTATTTCTCATTCACATTTCAATTCTGCGAATTTTGATAGAAGATTTTGTTTAGCCTTATGTTAATATTATATCATATTGGTGTTGGCCTAACACAAAATGCTAATGTATTAACATGAAATGCCAAAGCATACATTATGGAATGAAAATAGTATCTATTATTTATTCTAATTATTTAAAGAAAATAATATTTAGTATCTTTTTAAAAAAATTAAAGTAATAAATAATCATTTTATTATTAAGGGTATCCACGACTAATTTAGTTTATTTTGAAAGAAACTTCAACCAAACTAAACTAAACTAATTAATTTTCATACGATATCAACCAATCCGTTAAGTTGCTTTTGAAGAACTGAACTAAACTTAATCACTTCTAATTAGTTCCATTAAGTTATTTGATTTAAAAAAAAGATAAAAAAAATTAGATATATTGTTTTCCCCTTAAAATCTCTTTTTTTATTTTCCCTCAAAATTGGATGGAATGAAAGGGAAAGGAGAGAACTAAAAAGTATAACTTCTAAATAATATAAATATTTGATTTTATTTTAAATTCCATGCTGTTTCCTTATTAATATTCCTAACAAGAAGGAATGTAATTTTGTTCCGTTCCCACACTGTCCTTTCCAATCCATTCCCATTAGTTTTGTACCACTCTATTGATGAAGAATTCCAAACATAATGTAAATAATAGGATGCCTAACGTGGTAATATTTTATTATATATTGATTCTAGAATATTTTTAAGAATACAGTACAATTTAATTCTAATATATTCTAAAATTATTTTGTTAGCTTATAATTTGAGGTTTCAATAGATTTGTTTTTAAAATGTTAACAATGGTCACATATCTCAAATATAAATGCAAAATATATTCGAATATTAAAACACAAAATATCTCCATTAAAACATTAATCACTTTAACAAAGATTTCTATCAAATATAAAAATATTTCTTGTTATTAAAATATTAACAAATGCTACATCTTTCAAATATTGAAAAGATAAAATGTCTCCCCATTAAAACACTAGATATTTCAGCTAAATATTTATATAAAAACACAAATATTTCTGGTTATTAAAATATTTTATATTATAAAAATATTAACATTTTTTTATGAAATTAAAATATTGACAATTGCATTTGTCTCAAATATAAAACAATACAAAAAATTTTATCAAAATACTAAATTTTTTTACAAAATATTTTTATTTTCATATTAATTAACATATGACAAAATTCTACACCGTATAATTGTCACATGGCAGAACTTAGGCCACAATATTTTCTTTTAATATTAATTATCTTTGTATATATTGATTAGAGTTCAAGATTACAGAAAAAAACAAAAGAACGACGTACGATGAAGTATTCATGGCCATAACGCATTAATCAATTAAACCAACCAATTAACCCATTAATATAAAATCGGGGACATAAATGCAGTTGATAAGCCCATGTCAAAGTTCAGCACAGCATAAAAAAAAGCGTTGTCGCCAAACGGCGTCGGCCCCTACTTCCTTCATCGCGCAACGGCCGCACAGCATAGCTGTATCCCCGTGAGTCACCTAAATTCTTGCCTTTAATATTTTGCTTTCAACGAAGATGCTAAATCTTAAGAGAAACGTTATTTGGCCCACGTTTCATTCGACATATACGGTGGACACCGTATAAAGTTGTCACAAAACGACAAAATCAATAGACGGAGAGAGACTCATGATGGACTAGCGAGCAGCATATTTTTCAAATTCAATAACTTTCGTGTAGAAGAGAGAGAAATTTATAGAGGGAAAACAAACCAGTGAGAGAAAAAGAAACGTCTTTGCTCGACGCTTTCAGTGTCAAGTCCGACCATCACCAACACCACGCAGACGACAGTAGTTTCTCCAGTTACGGTGGCAATCCCTAATTTCTCACTCCCACATCTCTCACTCATACTGTTGCCATCATTCTCCATACCCCAAGTTAGGGACTTGGTTTGAATGAACAAACAGAAGGGGACTTGGGGCTGGAAAGATGGCAGGGCCGGCAAGGGAACGGTGGTTCGTGGTTTCAATGGCGAACACCGAACGCACAACGAGAAGGTGGTGGAGGCTCCATAGTTCATGTGCGACGCAAGCTTGACGACAATGTAACAGTGTTGCGACTTCAACAGCAACTTGCGGAGGTCATGGGCTACGGAGGTACGTGGTGGATATCCAAGCCGTGGTCAGCCTGTTGAGTGGAGGCATAGTGGCGGCTGACAGTTGGGCTAAGGCGTGCGGCTGTTACAGGGCACTCCAAGGGCACGGTGGCTGGGTTCAAAGGCAAAACAGAGCAAGACGTTGTGGTGATTTTTTGCATTGAACACCTTAATAGCATAAATTGATTTTTCTATTATTGTAGAATTTGTGGCTAATTAGTATTATGTGTAAGTGCTGCTTCACTTTCTATGTTTTGTGATTTGGACTTCAATTTGCTCTATTTAGCAGTTGGAAACTATTGCTTTCATATGACTGACTTTGGTTTCTAATGGTATGATGCTGAGCTGGTCAACTAACAGACGTTAAACTTGATCAACTGATGGCAGTGGAGCAAGGCTTGCAATCTATGAGCAATGGCTTTATTGGTGGTTGAAGGAAGGGTTAATGCTTTATTGAGTATAATGCCCCTCAGGTATACTTGTCGTTTCCATTTCTTCCTCAATTCCTCTTTACATTAACATTTTCATGGCTACAATTATGTTGAAAGAGAAATGGTTTATTGCCCCTTACGCAATTTTGTGGAGTCCTTGGTTTATAATGTAATTGAGCTAGCTTTGTGTTCATATGTTTTTATAATGTAATTGAGCTAGCTTTGTGTTCATCTGTTTTGGAATATCATTCTCTTTCTACTAGCTTAATATTTTTTGTGCAGTCTCACCGTAAAAAAAAGAAAAGAAAAGAAAAAAAAATGCATCTCAGCTATCTTTTTCCTGCTTCTAAGATTTGTGATGGAATATTTGAAGTGTAAAATCAAAGGTTAAATAAAGTTTATGAATATTAGGCTAGGCATTAACTCTAGAAAATGTTGATGAGAAATCAATGTCCCTTGCTTTATAGCTTCTATGTTCATTTCAATCCCTTTGAGATTGCATTACATTTGTCATTATTCATATGTATGATTCGTCATGTCAAGAATTGTGGTGTTAGCTGTGGAAGAACAAAAAACACTATGTATTCCTTTTAAACAGAATATTTATTCAGAGTTATATCTATTTTGCAGGTATGTTTTGGTTTCAGAATTTTATAAAATACCTTTGTCAAATGGGAGATGAGGTATTATAATGCTTATTTTAAATAGCATTGAAGAAACAATGTTTATTTCTTGGCTACAATTTTGAATGTGTTTTTTTTTCTTTTTGTGGGGGAAAACTTAAAGTTGCATATTCAGCAACTTAAAGCATTCAAAGGAGTTGAAGAGATCATTGCTGAACTCTGAAGTTAGGAAGCCTTCTAATGAAGACAGTGATACAAAAGAGGAAGATTTCTGGATGCCTCCAATTGGTGAACACTAGGACAATGATGTTGGGGGAGATCAATGGGGTTCAGATTGAGAGTCAGAGCAGGAAAGTGAACAAGGAGATGTGGTTAGTATGTATGCCTCTCGCCCTCTCCAATATGATTTAATATCGAAAGCACTTAGTTATTCAATATCATAGACTTTTATAATCTGATACTGAATTGCTATTGATAATAATAAATACTTTACAAGTGACATAAGTACATTCAAAATAAAGAACAAAGAAGTAAAGTAGGAATCTAGACTTCATCAAATTCTTGATTAGAAACTGGGACAATTAGATATTATCACTAAATTACGAACTAAAAATGAATTGCAAAGACAAAAATAGTTATTGAATTTGAGTTAATAGTTTTGATTAATGTGTGGGTGGCTCTCATATGTTATTTGAATTATTATATTATTCTTAATGTGTTTAGCTATTGACCGGTATATTTAATTGGATCAGCTGCAGACTAGTCTTTACTTTATCAGTAAGTCTAATGGATTGATATGCTATAAAGTTATTATGTGTATGCAAAAGTATAGGATGTAGGGCATATTTGAGTTCGTTCTTTTGTTCTTAGTAGTGATAGCCAATCAAGTGCATGTTGTGGTCCTTCAATGATGCACCAATACTGCAATAATTTTTCTTTTGATAAGTTGAACATCTTTTGTTTTAATTAATATCTTTTTTATATGATATCGGGTAATACTAGTTTACTAATATCTTTGATGAGAGATATAGTTGTGGAGTATTCTTTTATGTATTCATGTGACAGTATTAGTACGTCAATTTGGAATGCATCTTCATGCTTACATTGATCCATTCAATTTATATATCATACGGTATAAGCAAATGAAATGAAATTGTTTCATGCACGGGGATCACCATAGGCATCCTTATGCTTCCCACTTTGAAATTGAACTAGAAACACAATTTTGATCTTTATTTGATTAACTCTCCAAGAAAATTTAATTTCTTTTCTTTCCACATTTCAATTTAGGCTACGGTGATTTTATGCTTTGTGAAGATTTGCTTAATCATTATTATATATATTATGATTACAATTATGATGGAACATTACACTTGTCACAGGAAGCATGCATTATGATGGATGTGCTCGGATGGAATCTATAGGTGGCAATGATATTAGGACCAATGCACTATGTTAGAACTCCTCAACCTATGTAATACATGTCTCATAATGCTACTATACTGCTATAGTATATTCAGTAGAATTTGAAAACTGACATGGTGTCCACTTTTGTAAATTGAAACCCATAATAGATAATGTATTTAGGAGAGTCTTAGAGTGTAGAGGAAGTACCTCTTTTCTCAATATTTCTCAGCATATCAGTGAAATTTTACATGCTTATTATTTTTCCACAATTAGAGAAACACTTAACATTTTCAAATAATTGTCTCATTACCGTTAATTAGTTTCTTGAAGTTAAGGACTATTATGACATGCCCTTATAATCTTAGGGACTAAAGTGAGGATATGTCCTGTGTTATAGGTTACCTCATTAGCTTATCGTAGATTTGACTTCTTTAAAACAAGAAACTTATAAGTTGGACAATTCTTTAAGTAGAAACTTATAGGTTTACAAATTATGGACAATTTTAGGAGATGCGTTGACAATATCTGTTGGGTGGTTTCAGGGTACACTTTGATGTTATTTGCTAGATGATATTGCATTACTGATAAATTTTTATTTTTGTTTCATTGATTATCTATTGCTGTTCTTAAAATACTTGCTGATCAAATCATCTAATTCTTTATTTTCTATCCTGTTTCAGTTTTCCCTCAGTGCAGTTTGCTTCCTTTACGAAAGCTAAGGAAGTGGAGGAGTTCTTTGTTAACCATGCTAAGCTATCACTTGTTAGACGTTAAAGCAGAGCCTTAAGTGGATCAATATCAATGCAAATTGGTTCTACGGTATTAAGAATGAGAAAAGTCTTGTTGAAGTTGTGAAAGAGTTGACATACGAGAAATACTATGTTATGTTTCCTCTTGTTTACTATTTAGCACAAATTTCTATGAAATAGTTGTGGGACTAATAATGACTTTCTTTAGTATGTTAGTGTAATTGTGTTACTATTAAGCATAAAACTAATTATGCATCTTTTGATCTAGTATAAAAGTTAAGTGATCTTATATCTTTTATTTAGATTTGATAAAGGTTAGACTTACTTGGAGACGTTATGTTATTAATACATAAGATTATTGGAATAGCTAGTGTTTTATTTATTTATTTTAAATTTCGTACTATGATAACAAAATCGCAGCTTCAACATCCCAACTTGTATTATATCTTATTAAAATAATTCTCTATGATTTTGTGGCACTGGGATGAGGATAAGGTTTTGTGTCTTATGTGTTGGACACAACTTTTACAGGTTATGTGCATATAAAGTGAAAAAAATATGCACAAATTATGCAGAACTAGTAAATGTGTGTGCTATTCTTTTTCTTTTTAGCCAAATGTTGAGCGACAAGTTATGTGACAGTTAATTTTAATTGCACATTTACTAGAAACCTATGGTCTATTGGCAGTAAAATATGATCAAGTGAACGTAAATATAAGATGGAATTAGTGCTACACTAGAAAAGCCACTTCAAATTGTTGTGCATAAGGTTGGTAACTTTCAGCAAATGTTGGTAATTATAATTTAAGATATTGGTAACTGGTCAACAATGCTAGTAACTTAATGAGTTCAAAATTTGGAAGGTATTAGGGTTTTTTTAAACTATTTTTGTGATAGATAACAAGTTAAGAAAACTCCTTCGCAGTACTAATTGATGAAGTGTGTAACGTCCCGATTTCCGAGATCCGACTTCGCCCTCAGGACGGATCAATTTCAATTCCCGACTTCATCTTCGAATTCTACACGAAGTGGGATAAATTCCGAGTTCCGAGTTCGTCTTACGAAAGTACATGATTTCCGATTTCACGACATACGATTTCCGATTTCATCTAGTCTTGACTACTCCTGATTTCTGACTTCATCTTACATATTCTCCGATTTCCGATTTCGTCTCACCTATGTCAACGACTTCCGACTTCATCTTAATTACTTCTACATCTTCCGAGTTTAACATTCGAGTCCGAACAACATGAACGTGAGTCACCGGTATCTAACTTCATGTCTCAAAGACATTGTACCCGGTTTCCGATATCATCAAATGTAAGATACCGACTTCCGGGTTTAAGTACTTGGGTTTTGGAAATGTGATGAATCACCCGAGTTCCGATCTTAAGCATCCTCATTCCGACCTCATACCTCATGCTTCATCCGATCTCAGACGTTATAGATTAACACAACGGTACGAGAACCGAACTCCGAGATTAATGTAACGAGTTCCGGCCTTAGTGTTGAACTCCATTGGGATGGACACGAGTTCGGATCCTTGAGCTGATTTCCACAACACACGAGTTCCGATATACGATCTTATTACAAGGAGTCCCGACTTTGAACTGTGAGTTCCGAGATCAGTTGATTGTCAGCTGTATGTCTTCCGACCTCCGACCTTGATTCCAAGTCTCAACATAAACAAGATTTCCTCAAGTCACAAACAAGATGATTATTCCGAGTTCCGACTTAACTATGCACGAATTCCGATGTCATGTTCAGATACGCTGGAAGTGAGTTTCACTTCTCTGGTGACGTGGAGAGCAATTTTGACACAAAAGAAGGAGACATGGCTGAACCTTGCCCACAAAATTTCATCCAATCAAAGCCACTCATTCTAACTACCACTTCGAAGCTTTGTCTATATATACGTATCCTCCTCCTGCCTCTTCAGCTCATTTCTCACGTTGCTTTCCTTTCCTCACTTCAGCTCTCTTTCCTCTTCTCAACTCTCCCACTCTATCCAGCCTTCAAGTTTCAGCACTTAGCTCAAGTCATACTCCAAAGAGGTAGGATTCTACTTCTATTCTTAAATTCCTTGCACTATGATTGCATGAGATTGTACTCCCCTTTATGTATTTGATGAATTATTGGCTGTATTATGATGGATTATGATGAATTATGATTGAATTAATAGGAGATTTTGAGTTAGGATTATGATTAGAAGGAGAAAATTAGAAGGAATGGAGAAGTGGGATGCTGTCTGAGTGAGAATTCCACGGCAGTCCGTGCGGCGGAGTGTACGGCGCTGTCTACCACCAGTTAAATCCGATGGAACCATTTTTAGATGAAAGTAGACACCCAGGTCTTTCCATACATGTATCATATAAGGTCATTGGATTAATATTGAGAGAGATATGAATTTTTGAAGTTTGACCTAGGGTTCAGGACTTTCATCTGGGCAGGGTGACTTGAGGAGGGTATAACTCACCCTATACAACTCCAATTTGAGTGAAACTAATTTTGTTAGAAAGCTTAGACATAGGGAAACATCCCAATATAAGATTCCGAGTTTGTTATGGTCCCAATTGTTCCCAGTAATTCGAGGAAGTTACTCTATGTCCAAACCAAGCCCAAACAGAGTAGTTCAGGAAGGTCAACTTTCAGGACTTATAACTCGAGGTATACTTAAGCAAATGGGAGGCAACTTGTGGCAAATGAAAGGTTGTCCTGTTAGCTTCAATATGAGACCAATTTCGTGTGATTTGAGCTTAGTTTCGATTTTTAGTGAATTTATACTTCTAAGAGTGTAATTCGGGCTAGTGGCTGACAAGCTAAGGTAAAAGTTGAATATCTTGAGTTTTATAAATCAAAATGATATGGGACCAAAGAGGTTAGAAAGTAGACACATAGAGCTATGATATATCCAAATTTCAGATTTAAATGAGTTGAATAGTAATAAAAGTGGATCATATGAAATTCGGGCAGAACTGAATAGATGGGCAAAAGTGACCCAATTGATGATTTCACAGGTATTAGTAAAACATATAAGGTATGAGTTGAGAATTGCCAGTTTGACCTTGATATATATGCGTTAAGTTGATTATGTTGCTATGATTGAATTGTCTGTGAAGACTGGCACTATTCATGGGAAAACGGATATGATCCGTTATGCTGCCAATTTTACGGCAGAAGTTTATGAAACTAGGGATATGTATATGCAAGAATGATATAAGGGTGATATGAGATATATGAGAATAAATCAAGAAGCAGTATGATATGAGATATATGAGAGATAATGATGAAGCATATGTACAAGTACATTTAGCGTGACTATGCTTGACAATGCATGAGAATGAAAGGATATAAGTATATTAAATGTGAGTATAAAGATGTGAATCCCCTTGTGGGTGAGTCGGTGTGACAATGGTCACGAGTTGAGCTGACAAGCTCACTCCAAGGCCAGGCTACCCAAGGGCAGTAAAGGTTAAAGAGTAAAGACTTAAAGACCAAAGATTTAAGTATATGCCCCGCTCACATCAGGCATGGCATCGACCCAGCTAGTGTGAGTATATGGGGGGTAGCACTTACATGAGGCATGGCATGACCCAGCTAGTGTAAGTACCGAATGAAGGTCCTATATATCTAAGGAACGTGACATGGCGATCACGCTCTGATAGGGTATGACATGGCGATCATACTCTGGAATATAGCATGAAGATCCCATATTCCTAAGGGACGTGACATGGCGATCACGCTCCGATGGGTATGACATGGCGATCATACTCTGGAATGTGGCATGCAAAGATATGATGATGAGTCTATATTCCTAAGGAACGTGACATGGCGATCATACTCTGGGATGTGGTATGATGCTACACTTGAGGACGGCGATACGTAACGCTCAAGTGTAGACAGATGCAAGCACCCTAGGGACGGCGATACGTAACGCCTAGGTGTGTCAAATGAAAGAAAAGTAAAATTTTATGTATGTGTATGAATTCAAGTGCAAGTTAAGTTATGTACAGAGGTTATGTTCCCAGTAGATTAATGCTATGTGCGTTTTATATGTTGAAGTTATTATCCATGATATTATTCATGAATTAATCTTGTGTAGACTTCCCCAAATGACCAGTATATGAGTAAAAAATGAACTTTGCTTCGGATAAGACATTTTTTTTGAAATGTAAAATTAAACAGTTTGTGCAGCATGTTCACCTTTTCCATAATAAACCAAAGCAAATTGGAGACGTCAACGATGACATTACATGTGTATCATAGAGAATCCTACTGAGAATTTATGATTCTCACTCCTATTTTTCCGTGTTGTCTCCAGAAAGTTCAAGAGGTATCAGAGTAGCGCAATGAAGTTGTCGCCGATAAGGTCCGTTTCAGTAACCGTGAATAACTCAGGTGTGGTACTATGACTTAAGCATAGTACTGTATTTGGGAGGGTGTTACAAAGTGAGTCTAAATATAATATAGAATTATTACTACAATGGCCAAGTAGCTTCAAATATTTCTGCATTTGATTAGTAACTTAGCATCAAAAGCTAGTAACTTTAGTTCAAAATGATGGTAATTTCTCGAAAATGTTAGTAACTTTTTAGTTCTTGGAAATTTTGCAAGTATTGAGATTTTTGAATAAATTTATGTTACCGAACAAGTTACACTCTATGATTATAGATTAATAAAGGGACCCTGAAAACAGCATGAAAATAGTTACAATGCCATAAGAGGCATACCTTTTTTCCTGCACTAGGTTGGTAACTTGGACTCAAAAGCTGGTAACTTTAGTTCAAAAAACTAGTAACTTATCGAAAAAGCTAGTAATTTTTCAGGTCATAGGAATTTAGGAAGTATTAGGGTTTTCAAATCATGGGCATTTAGAAAATATTAGGAAGTATTTAGCAGGTGGCACCAAATCACATGGGGCGAGACTTGAAAAGCCTAAGTGGCCACCACTTCGAGCTGCACATAGTTGGTAACTTCGCCCAAAATGCTGGTAACTTTAGTTCAAAAAGCTGGTAACTTCAGCAAAAAGCTGATAACTTATCAGGAACTTGTAGTTTTGGTTCTATTGGACTTGCGGAATGGATTGACACATCCAAACAACTTGGTTGGTAACTTGACCGAAAAAGTTGGTAACTTCAGTTCAAAAAGATAGTAACTTTTACAAAAAGCTGGTAATTTTTCAGTTAGTTGATGTTTTGGTTCTATTGGCCTAAGAAATGGATTGATGCATCGAAACCACACCTATTCATGCTATATTGATGGGGGAACCCTCATTCACACATAGGGAGTGAATATCAAAGCCTAGGTGAGGATCTGCACTTGGTTGGTAACTTGACCCCAGAAGCTGGTAACTTTAGTTCAAAAAGCTAGTAACTTTATTAAAAAGCTGGTAACTTATCAGTTACTTATTGTCTTGGTCTAATGGCTTTGGGGATGGATTGGTGCATCCAAAACACACCCATTCATGCTATATTGGTGAGGGGAAGCCTTATCTTCATATGGAGAGTGAGTAGTAAAGCCTAAGTTAGGATCTGCACTTGGTTGGTAACTTGACCAAAAAAGCTGGTAACTTCAGTTCAAAAAACTAGTAACTTTTACAAAAAGCTGATAACTTATCAGTTAGTTGATGTTTTAGCTCTGTTGGCCTTAGGAATGGATTGGTGCATCCAAATCACACCTATTCATGCTATATTGATGGGTTAACCCTTATCCACACATGAGGAGTGAGTATCAAAACCTAAGTGAGGGCCTGCACTTAGTTGGTAACTTTACCCAAAAAGCTAGTAACTTTAGTTCAATAAGCTGGTAACTTTTACAAAAAGCTGGTAACTTATCAGTTAATTATAGGTGCAAATAAATTAAGGTAGCAAATAAATTAATAGATTGGTGCATCCAAACTACTCTTTGAGGTAGCAAATAAATTAAACATGCAATGTACAAACCCATTACAAGATACCAAGAAATGCTTCATAATCCAAATCATACTTTCTTATACAATATTCATTTTTATTACAAATCCAATTGAAATTACAAATAGTATATTTGAAGGTACATGAATATTATGCAAACTGAAATTACAAATTTAATGTTAAATCCATGCGCACACACAATATGAAACTGGCATTGGTCATATTCATTGTAGGTCCAACCTCGACCGAGGAATCTATGGAGAGGTTGCTTCCATGCAGCTAGATGACAAGTCCATTAATAGAGTCCTACAAGTTGCAATTGAAAATAACATTAAGATTTATCTCCATTTAGACCATTTCAATAAACACAAAAAAGAAGTTTAAGGCATTATCATAAATAATGTTTATTGTAAATGACCCATAAGTATTACATCACCATGAAATGTATTAAGCCCCTAGACACAAATTGGCCTTTGTTTTATGTATGAGGAAAAAACTGAGAAACTATTAGAGAACAACATGAACAAGAATAAAGATTGCCTCTAGCCTCATACAGACAAGCACAAGTCTTTCAAAAAGTCCTTCATGTACATCAGTAACATTAATAGAATAAGGGGCTTCCTTAAGTCCATGAGAGGCAAGGTACTCCTCAACTTTCTTAGTTAAAGAAAACCCTTTGCAAATGTAGTCACCTAACATGTACAAGTCCAAATGAGAATACAAAACTTCTATATTCCGACCAAATCCAAAACAATGATGAAAATATGGTGGTTTCCAGAATGCAAAAGCCAATTTTGAATAAGAAATGGGCCACTAGCAAGAAAAGTTTTTAGAATTTGGATAATTAGAATCTTCCAAATCAAAATAAATGCTCAAGATTGCTCGAATTCTCTACATACCACTAGAGCCGCTTCACTTTCCTATTATGGGCTAAAGAACTCCAAAAAATTAGCTTAACTTGCTAGCATCAGGAAAAGGGGCGTGCACTTGCAAAACCAGTAGGCAACCAACAAACTAACACAAAACCAGTAGGCAACCAGACAAACTAACATTGCAGCAAAAGCACATATCTTTTTGCTCATAAAGATTCCGTAAATCCAGTACCTTTTAACTAATGAACATGGCTTATGCCTAATTACGAAACTAAACATGGTTGGTAACTCCACCCAAAAAGTTGGTAACTTTAGTTCAAAAAGCTAGTAACTTTTTAAAAAAGCTGGTAACTTATCAAGTTCCTCATTTTTGGCTCTATTTCCCTTGGGGAAAAGGATGGGTGCATCCAAATAAGTTAAGACCACACCCCTTCATACTAGGTTGGTGAGGGGAGCTTCATTCCCACTTGGGGAGTGACTTGATATACTTAATTACGAAACTGAACATGGTTGATAACTTCACCCAAAAAGCTGGTAACTTTAGTTCAAAAAGCTGGTAACTTTTTTAAAAAGCTGGTAACTTATCAGGTTCCTCATTTTTGGTTCTATTTCCCTTAGGGGAAAGGATGGGTGTATCCAAACAAGTTAAGACCACACCCCTTCATACTAGGTTGGTGAGGGGAGCTTTATTCCCATTTGGAGAGTGACTTGATTTGCCTAATTCAGAAACTGAACATAGTTGGTAACTCCATCCAAAAAGCTGGTAACTTTAGTTCACAAGGTTAGTAACTTTTTTAAAAAGCTGGTAACTTATCAGGTTCCTCATTTTTGGTTCTATTTTCCTTGGGGGAAAGGATGGGTGCATCCAAATAAGTTAAGACCACATCCCTTCATACTAGGTTGGTTAGGGGGGCTTCACTCCCACTTGGGGAGTGAATTGATTTGCTTAATTCAGAAACTGAACATGGTTGGTAACTCCACCCAAAAAGCTGGTAACTTTAGTTCAAAAAGCTAGTAACTTTTACAAATAGCTAGTAACTTTTCAGTTACTTTGAGTTTCTTTCTATGCTACACTAGACATATATACAGCCACAAAATTTGACACATTTTAACAGTATTTCATGATCCAAAAATCTTGCGCACTACACATACGGCACATCTCGAAGCCTTTCGATTTTGTTTAATGGTCTAGAGACTCATGAGAGCTGAACCATCAACTTCTATGCAAGGCTGCATCTTCCAACTGAATTTGTTTGAATGGCGTAGCCATAAGTAACGCGATACACAACTAAAGCCTTATTATAGATATCATTGATATCCTCTATCTTGTCCGCACCATACAATTTCTACAAAGGGAGATTCCCATTAGCATATCAAACATGATGAAAAATCTGAAAGTAAAGACTGGGGGGAGGACCTGAAAAGTTCACCTGCTTATAAATTGAGGACTTTAGCTGCCTTATGTTTGACTTTATCTTTGGCCTTAGAATAGGCATTAGTCATATCTTTCCTATACTCCTCATATAATGCATCTCACTTTTCCATACAGCTCGTGGGTATTTCAATATCAAAACAAGGAAGTTTTCCATATAATAGTATATAAAGGCATGACTATCGAATAATAAAGAATCGCATTAGTGATATTCAATAAACTATAAGCATACATAGGTAATGTAAAGTGTAATTAAAAAGAAATAACCTCAAAACTGACATATCTATTTTATGTATATAGAAGAAACATGAAACAAAAGTAGCACGAGAAATTTAAAGATAGTACGAAGAGAATCAGGAATTTCCATAATTGAAAGCTAAGGGAATACTGATATGAATAACACATTCACATTTGGTTGGTTAAAAAGTTGGCTTCAGAATACTAATATGAATATCAAATCCAATTTGGTATTGTCAAAATAATGGCAATATGGAACCTATATCAAAGAAAGCATTGAAAAGATAATCTTAAAAGATATCAGCACAAAAAAATAGAAGTCAAAATCAATAGAAGCTTTAAAATGCTTTGTTCATAATTCATAACATTGAAAATAAGATCAAGTAAAAATAGTACATTAGCACATTTACAATGGAATGCACTTTATAAAGATACATATAACACATTTAAGAGACATAATTAGCAAAAAACATCGCAGTGTCATAAAAGAAAGATTGAACAACACTTGAGAGAAACATACAATCAAAACAAGCACAAGCAACAGTAAGATAAGGCCATACTAAAAGAACACCAAATAATTAGTACAAAAATTAACAGTACAAACACTAATATCTATCTGTGCCTCAGTGACATTAAATAAAGAAACTCATAAAGAAACTCATGATTAAGAGCATGGATTAGACTAACTCAAATTAAAAGCTTGGCAGGACTAAAACTTTGAAGGGATGAGGATTTAAAAGACCCAATGCAGAAAAATTCAAACAATAGCTTCAATGGAACAATTCAGAAACTAAATATAACAATCATTCAATTGACAAAGTGACCAAAAAAAAAAAAAAACCATGACAAAGTAAAGACTAGTCTGCAGCTGATCCAATTAAATATACCGGTCAATAGCTAAACACATTAAGAATAATATAATAATTCAAATAACACATGAGAGCCACCCACACATTAATCAAAACTGTTAACTCAAATTCAATTACTATTTTTGTCTTTGCAATTCATTTTTAGTTCGTAATTTAGTGATGATATCTAATTGTCCCAGTTTCTAATCAAGAATTTGATGAAGTCTAGATTCCTACTTTACTTCTTTGTTCTTCATTTTGAATGTACTTATGTCACTTGTAAAGCATTTATTATTATCAATAGCAATTCAATATCAGATTATAAAAGTCTATGATATTGAATAACTAAGTGCTTTCGATATTAAATCATATTGGAGAGGGCGAGAGGCATACATACTAACCACATCTCCTTGTTCACTTTCCTGCTCTGACTCTCAATCTGAACCCCATTGATCTCCCCCAATATCATTGTCCTAGTGTTCCCCAATTGGAGGCATCTAGAAATCTTCCTCTTTTGTATCACTGTCTTCATTAGAAGGCTTCCTAACTTCAGAGTTCAACAATGATCTCTTCAACTCCTTGTAAGCTTTAAGTTTCTGAACATGCAGCTTTAAGTCCCCCCCCCATAAAAAAACACATTCAAAATAGCAGCAAAGAAATAAACATTGTTTCTTCAATGCTATTTAAAATAAGCATTATAATACCTCATCTCCCATTTGACAAAGGTATTTTATAAAGCTCTAAAACCAAAACATACCTGCAAAATAGATATAACTTTGAATAAATATTCTGTTTCAAAGGAATACATAGTGTTTTTTTTTCTTCCACAGCTAACACCACAAGTCTTCACATGACGAATCATACACATGAATAATGACAAATGTAATGCAATCTCAAAGGGATTGAAATGAACATAGAAGCTATAAAGCAAGGGACATTGATTTCTCATCAACATTTTCTAGAGTTAATGCCTAGCCTAATATTCATAAAATTTATTTAACCTTTGATTTTACACTCCAAATATTCCATCACAAATCTTAGAAGCAGCAAAAGATAGCTGAGATGCATTTTTTTTCTTTTCTTTTCTTTTCTTTTTATGGTGAGATTGCACAAAAAATATTAAGCTAATAAAAAGAGAATGATATTCCAAAACAGATGAACACAAAGCTAGCTCAATTACATTATAAACCAAGGACTCCACAAAATTGCGTAAGGGGCAATAAACCGTTTCTCTTTCAACATAATTGTAGCCATGAAAATGTTAATGTAAAGAGGAATTGTGGAAGAAATGGAAAGGACAAGTATACCTGAGGGGCATTATACTCAATAAAGCATTAACCCTTCCTTCAACCACCAATAAAGCCATTGCTCATAGATTGCAAGCCTTGCTCCACTGCCATCAGTTGATCAAGTTTAACGTCTGTTAGTTGACCAGCTCAAAATCATACCATTAGAAACCAAAGTTAGTCATATGAAAGCAATAGTTTCCAACTGCTAAACAGAGCAAACTGAAGTCCAAATCACAAAACATAGAAAGTGAAGCAGCACTTACACATAATACTAATTAGCCACAAATTCTACAATAATAGAAAAATCAATTTATGCTATTAAGGTGTTCAATGCAAAAAATCACCACAACGTCTTGCTCTGTTTTGCCTTTGAACCCAGCCACCGTGCCCTTGGAGTGTAACACCCTCCCAAGTATAATACTATGCTTAAGTCATAGTACCACACCCTGGAGTTGTTACGGTTACCTGAACGGACCTTATCTGATAGCAACTTCCGCTGCGCTACTCTGATACCTCTTGGAACTCTCTGGAGACAACACGGAAAATAGGAGTGAGAATTATAAATTCTCAGTAGGATTCTCTATAATACACATGTAATGTCATCGTTGTCATCTCTAATTTGCTTCGGTTTATTATGAAAACGGTGAACATGCATGCATAAACTGTTTAATTTTACATTTCAGAAATATCTTATCCGGAGCAAAGTTCATTTTAATCATATGCTTAGCATTTGGGGAAAATCCATAAAATCCATTCAAATATAATACCATGAGCAATAACTGTGGCATATTAAACGCACACATAACATCTGCACCTAACTTTACTCATACTTAAATTTATGCCTATACATAAAACTTGCTTTTCTTTCTGCATCTTTCTTTTTCTTTGTCATCATAAAATCTTTATGTGCCACATTCCAGAGTATGATCACCATGTCATACTTCATCAGAGCGTGATCGCCATGTCACGTTCCTTAGGAATGTGGGATCTTCCTTTGGTACTTACACTAGCTGGGTCAAGCCATGCCTCATGTAAGTTCTGTCCCCTATACTCACACTAGCTGGGTCGATGCCATGTCTCATGTGAGTGGAGTACCTGCATAAGCTTTAATCTTTAATCTTTAGTCTTTAATCTTTAGCTTTTACTTGGCACACCTAGGCGTTACGTATCGCCGTCCCTAGGGTGCATTTATCGCTCTGGGTAGCCTAGCCTTGGAGTGAGCTCGTCAGCTTCACCCGTGACCGTCGTCACATCGGCTCACCCACAAGGGGACCCACGTGCCTCTAGGTTGGAGGGATCTCAATCTGGCCACGTGCCTCTAATATAGAGGGACCTCATCTGACCATGTGCCTCCAACATAGAGGGACCCAAATCTTAGCTGCCTTCATAAGGAGGGATTCAATGTGCAACTGCCTCCAGGTGAAGGGACCCATGTCTTTATCATTTAACTGCCTTCACAGGGAGGGATTTCAAATAATCGCCTCGAGTGAAGGGACCCACATTTTATCTTATTAAGCTGCCTTCACAAGGAGGGACCTCAAGTAACTGCCTCCAAGTGAAGGGACTCACATTCAATGTATTTACATTCTTTCATTCTCATGCTTATTCAAGCATAGTCATACTGAGTGTACTCATACATATACTTCATTTATTTTCATATATCTCATCTTATACTTATGTCATTCTCAAATATAGGGTTTCTATATACCCATTCATACTCTAATTCTTTCTTACATCGAAGCATTCATAGCTTCTTAGACTTTTGTCAGAATCCGGCAAAGATAACGGATCAGGTCCGTTTCCCCATGAATAGTGCCAGCCCTCACAGACAATTTAGTCATAGCAACATAAATCAATTTAACACATATATATCAATATCAAACTGGCCATCCTCAACTCAAACTTTATATGTTTCCCTAATACTTGTGAAATCTTCAATTGGGTCACTTTGTGAAACTATCACTTTGGCCATTCTGCTACCTTCTATTCGGTTCTGTCCGAATTTCATATGAACCACCTTTATTTCTATTCAACTCATTTAGATCTGAAATTTGGATATATCATAGCTCTATATGTCTACTTTCTAACCTCTTTAGTCCCATATCATTTTGATTCATAAAACTCAAGATATTCAACTTTTACCTCAGCCTGTCAGCCACTAGCCTGAATTACACTCTTAGAGGTATAAATTCACTAAAAATTGAAACTAAGCTCAAATCACATGAAATTGGTCTCATATTGAAGCTAACAGGACGACCTTTCATTTGCCAAAAGTTGCCTCCCATTTGCTTAAGTATACCTCGAGTTATAAGTCCTGAAAGTTGACCTTCCTGAACTACTCTATTTGGGCTTGGTTTGGACATAGAGTAATATCCTCGAATTACTGGGAACAATTGGGACCATAACAAACTCGGAAACTTATATTGGGATGTTCCCCTATGTCTAAGCTTTCTAACAAAATTGGTTTCACTCAATTTGGAGTTGTATAGGGTGAGTTATACCCTCCTCAAGTCACCCTGCCCGGATGAGAGTCCTGAACCTTAGGTCAAACTTCAAAAATTCATATCTCTCTCAATACTAATCCAATAACCTTATATGATATATCTATGGAAAGCCCTAAATGTCTACTTTCATCTAAAAATGGTTCCATCAGATTTAACCAGTGGTAGGCGGCGCCATACATTCCGCCGCACGGACTGCCGTGGAAGCATCCCACTTCTCCATTCCTTCTAATTTTCTCCTTCTAATCATAATCCTAACTCAAAATCTCCTATTAATTCAATCATAATTCATCATAATCCATCATAATACAGCCAATAATTCATCAAATACATAAAGGGGAGTACAATCTCATGCAATCATAGTGCAAGGAATTCAAGAATAGAAGTAGAATCCTACCTCTTTGGAGTATGACTTGAGCTAAGTGCTGAAACTTGAAGGCTGGATAGAGTGGGAGAGTTGAGAAGAGGAAAGAGAGCTGAAGTGAGGAAGGGAAAGCAACGTGAGAAATGAGCTGAAGAGGCAGGAGGAGGATACATATATATAGACAAAGCTTCGAAGTGGTAGTTAGAATGAGTGGCTTTGATTGGATGAAATTTTGTGGGCAAGGTTCAGCCATGTCTCCTTCTTTTGTGTCAAAATTGCTCTCCATGTCGCCAGAGAAGTGAAACTCATTTCCAGCGTATCTGAACATGACATCGGAATTCGTGCATGGTTAAGTCGGAACTCGGAATAATCATCTTGTTTGTGACTTGAGGAAATCTTGTTTATGTTGAGACTTGGAATCAAGGTCGGAGGTCGGAAGACATACAGCTGACAATCAACTGATCTCGGAACTCCCAGTTCAAGGTCGGGACTCCTTGTAATAAGATCGGATATCGAAACTCGTGTTGTGGAAATCAGCTCAAGGATCCGAACTCGTGTCCATCCCAATGGAGTTCAACACTAAGGCCGGAACTCGTTACATTAAACTCGGAGTTCGGTTCTCGTACCATTGTGTTAATCTATAACTTCTGAGATCGGATGAAGCATGAGGTCTAAGGTCGGAATGAGGATGCTTAAGATCGGAACTTGGGTGATTCATCACATTTCTAAACCCAAGTACTTAAACCCGGAAATCGGTATCTTACATTTGATGAGATCGGAAACCGGGTATAATGACATGAAGTCGGAAGTCGTAGACATTGGAAATCGGAGAATATCATAAGATAAAGTCGGAAATCAGGAGTTTGAGACTAGATGAAGTCGGAAATCTGAGGTCATGAAGTCGGAATTAATGCTGAAAGTTGAACACGAACACACAAATCGGGAATAGTCAAACTTAAACTAAATCGGAAGTCATACCAATACATGAAGTCGGGAATTCAGCCATGCAAACTCGGAAATCGGGAATAATATTCTAACTGATATCCCAAAATGAAGTCGGAAATCATGGGCTTGGAAGTGAAGTCGGAAATCGGAACTCGGATGTTACATGGAGTGCCCTGTAACAGCCGCACGCCTTAGCCCAACTGTCAGCCGCCACTATGCCTCCACTCAACAGGCTGACCACGGCTTGGATATCCGCCACGTACCTCCGTAGCCCATGACCTCCACAAGTTGCTGTTGAAGTCGCAACACTGCTACATTGCCGTCAAGCTCGCGTCGCACATGAACCATGGAGCCTCCACCACCTTCTCGTTGTGCATTTGGCGTTCGCCATTGAAGCCACGAACCACCGTTCCCTTGCTGGCCCTGCCATCTTTCTAGCCCCAAGTCCCCTTCTATTTGTTCATTCAAACCAAGTCCCTAACTTGGGGTATGGAGAATGATGGCAACAGTATGAGTGAGAGATGTGGGAGTGAGAAATTAGGGATTGCCATCGTAACCGGAGAAACTGTGATAAGCAATATTTTGGTACATTGATTAACCCTCATATTTAGTTTATTGAACCTCTTTTGTGCTTAATTGAATAATATTGGACACATTTTATAAGTTTGGACTCTAATTGGGCTTAATTGTATTTTCTAGCACTATTACAAATTTATACTATTTTTGTATTATGGCTGTATCTTGAGTTTTATATATCTAAAAATTACAAATTTTATATTGTAGGAAAGCTGAGAGAAAGATCTACAACTTTGATGAAGAAGTCAAAAACCAATTCAGATGTCTAGTGGGTCGAATTGGGCCACGAAGTCAGAACAGGGCTGTTACGCTGGAACCAGAACAGTGTGCACAAATTGGGCCATAACGTGAGTTGTAGACATTGGATTGAGGTGAAACCGGTGCCATTTGAAAGCTAAGACATAAAGCTTCAATTCATATGAAGATCATTCTCCAAAATAATGACATCTTCATGGACTTATTGGCTGTTAAAATGGACTAACGCGAATACACGTATAATCTGAATATGCTATAAAGATTGAGCCATAACTCTCTCATTTCAAGTCCAAATTAAGCAAATTGGGTGTCCACTTAAAGCTAAGAGGCAGAGGATTAAGTTGGGCTCAAGGGTATTTTTGAATTTTGACATTTGAGGTCTGATAAGAGGAGAGAAAACTGAGACGCGAAGAGGACTCATATATCTCCAACATTTTTCATTTTTCTTTCTTCTCTTCTCCTCTCCTCTTCTTTTCTTTTTCTTTTCCTTTCATTTTGTAAGATCCTTGTTTTGGGTTCTATTTTGTAACCTTCATTGCTATGGAGGAGTAGGATTTCAAGCTAGTTCAAGGAGACTCCAAGGGCATTATGGTTGTAATCTTGAAACCCTATGCTTGAATTTCAATCATGTTTATTTTCTTGATTC
The DNA here is from genome assembly GCA_031439585.1 of Pterocarpus macrocarpus. Classification (NCBI taxonomy): domain Eukaryota; kingdom Viridiplantae; phylum Streptophyta; class Magnoliopsida; order Fabales; family Fabaceae; genus Pterocarpus; species Pterocarpus macrocarpus. The sequence goes on along the minus strand of CM062514.1, from coordinate 33,587,036 downwards.
TTTGCCCTCTTTTATTTGTAAACTTGCATTGAATGGTATTGATATGTGAGTTTATGAATGAGGAATTAGTTGGGTGATTGCTAATTGGTCAATTGATATGAGCTTGATTAGTTAAAGAATTAGGAATTGGGTTTGGGTTCAAACCTAGGCTAATGCAATTGGGGATAGAAATCAACATAGGTTAATTAGAGTTGAGGTCTCAATTATCTAATCAATTATATGTTGGTTGAATTCCTAGAGTTATCTAGGTAGAATTGTGGGGTTGTTAGTAGAGGTCTCTCTAATAGCTCAAATTAGTCGCACTCCATGTGTTTGATATATTATGCGTTAATGATTGATTCATCTTATGCCTAAGGAACTCTTTGAACTAGTATTTTTATTTTCATCTAATTTTCTTTCGTAGCTTATTGACTGCATGTTTGCACATACCCCCTTGTTACTTAACTAGATAGCAAGAACATCCTTGTGAGACGACCTTGGTTGCACTATACTTCAAATTTAGTGTAATTAAGTATTTTAAAATTGTAATTTGGATGTGTCATGACACTTGTCGCTAAATTTTGGTGCTGCTGCTAGGGATGTTGATGCTATTTAGTTTGTAAATATATGTGTTTACTTGCTTTTGTTTGAGTTTTGCATGTTTTGGTCGTTTTCGATATTTTTAGGCTAATTTTGGGTGCTGTCCTGTACTATTTGTGCTCAGATCACCTTGAAACTTTTTAGTCCAAAGGTTTTCAGCATTCTAAGCAAGACTCACTGCTTGGCAGTTAGCCCCACCCTATTTTTGCCAAATTCAATCGTTTTGACCACTTTTTCTATTTATTTTGATTTTTCTTGCATTTTTTAATATTTTCTTTTATGTCTTCCCTTTTTGTTTCTTGTTTATATAACCCAAAACATCTTTTGCAGTATTTTCTTAGTTGTTTTAAGCCATTTTAGAGTAGTTTTTAGTTTCTTCTTCCATTTAGTTTACTCATTTCTACTTTTCTAATATGTTCACTAACTCATCTTTTAGTTCCCAGACATATGGTTATTGGAATGTTGCAGGAACTGGAGCGGTTGTTGACGAGTCTTACCAAAGAATGGAACAACAACTAGATGAGATAAAGTACCTAATAGAGCAATATGCCATGAGGAATCACATCCAGCAACCACAACAAGGATATGACCCAAGTTCTAGTATGTACCAGTTTGACTGGTATGATGGAGTTGATCAGGGATATGGGGGTGTTCCATCACAGCAACCCCCATATTTTCAGCAGCAGTTCCAACCTTCACTCCCCTTCAATCAACAGCACTTGCATCTGCTCCAGGAGTCATATGAGCAACCACAGCTTGAGTTAGCACCTGCATATCATCAGACCGATCCACTAGCCACCTCACTTGAGCCCTCTCTAGAAGATCTTGTGAACCAGTTGATGGAGAGTAATCTCCAATGGCAGCAGAGGACTGATGAAACCATTCAAGACTTGCAAACACAATTGAGCCAGTTAACTTCTACATTGAGCAAATTGCAAGTTCATGAGCGGAATATGCCAGATGTGCAATCACATGAGCTAGTTGAGGGGATTGGCGAGAGTCAAGATGTAGCTGGGCCACTAGATGAGATACCACAGGAGACATTGGTTAAGGAGATATCTCATGATCTTGTTGGTGCTGAGAAAATGAATATGTCTACAGGCATGGATATTTTCACTTCTTTAGAAAACCCCATGAGTGACCTCTCAACAGAATTCCCTGAGCTAACTGCTATTGACACTTTTGCTGGATTTACATGTGCTGACTATGAAGGTGAGTATATCTACCCTGTATGTGCAGAGATTGAGGCATGTCTGAGGGGAGATCCTCTCATGCTAGAAAATGGTGAAGTTGTAGCTGATATTCAAAGAGTTGAGCTATTGGAGGAACAAGTTAAAGAAACCACCCAGCCTCTCCCCTCCACTGTCCTTCTACCTGCAACTGAGACATACTCAAGTGGTTTAGAGTATGCACCTACAACTTTCTTGGGGCAGTTTGAATATGCCAACTTGGAGAATGATGCCCAACTCCAAACCATTTGTGACATGACAACTGGCTTACTTTATCCGGGTGCACGAAGGTGGTTGGATTATGCCTACACGAAAAACAAATCTTGGCCCCAAGCTGCTTGTTTCATCATTGTAGAGGTGCTACCTGGGGGGATGCTAAGGCCATCAACAGTGATCTATCAAGGCACCAATAGCAAGGATGGCAATGAATTCAAGATCACCTCATGGGATCCTGGAGGAGGCAAAAAATGCAAATCTTGGTGGAAATTCCTGGACCAGTTCAAGCATAAGCCACCATGAGGGAGTTCTCACCACTTTTTACCTTTTTAAATTTTTGTCTTGCATTTTTAATTTTTTTTGTCTTGAATTTTAATTTTAGAATAAAATATGTTTAGTATTAGTTTTCATATGCTATTTATGTTGTTTAGTTGGATGTTCCCCTATGGTGATTCTTTAGTTGTTAGCTTTAGGCAATAGACATTCATGGCTTGAGACTTCAATATGCTTGACTTTTCATCTCATTCTTTATGTTTTGCATGCTTGGTAGCTTGATCTTCAATTGCTTGGATTGAGTATGTTGGACATGACCATTGTGAGCTTTTGAGCCATATTTGGATGGCTATGTTACATGCCATTCTTTTCTTTCTTGTGTGTTTTGTTCCCTCATAGGATTTGTCACTCTAGAACTTGCTTTAATTCTTTTTGAGGCTACACCATTCATTTGCATACATGAACATGATTGAGGCATTTATTTTGTGATTAGCCACCTAGCCAAATAGCCACCCTTGCATTTTCCCCCTTGCTTAGCCCCTTTGAGCCTTTTTATCTATTCTTTGTTTTTAGCATATTACAAGTCTAAAGCAAAAAACCATGATTCTACCTAGCCTTAGGGATTAGGAGACCATTGGTTACCATTAGCAATGTGCATTCACATAAGTGTGGGGGTTTGCATGAGGACATACAAGACTTTAAGTGTGGGGGTGCAAAGTGGTGAAAAGAGAAAAAGGAAAGAAATGAAAAGATTAAAAAAAAAAAAAGAAGAAGAAAAAGAAGCAAAGAAAATGTAAAAAAGAAAGGCAAATAGAAAAAGAAAAAGTCAATAAATTGGGGCAATTTTGATAAAAAAACAAAAAGTAAATAAGTGGGATAAAAAAGAGTTGTTTGTTGCATTCTTAGATTTGAGGAGGGCACTCACATTTGTGACCTTATGTTTTTGCCAATGTTCTTCTATTCTCATTGGCTTTTACCTTGCATATCCTTACTATTTCCTTACCCTTACCTTGGCCCCATTACAACCTTGAATAAAGTCCTCTTGATTTGTGTGTGCATGTGTTTGAGTGGTGGAGAATTAAATGATAAGCAAGCTTATAGTAGTGCTTTTTCTTTTGAGGTGATTTGAGTGGTATAATTGAGCCTTAAACACTTGAGAGTAAGAGTGCTAAACACATTATCTTGTGAGATCCTCCATGCTTGATCCATACTTTTTGGAGGAATTTTTGCCTTGCTTGTACCTTTGTAGAGATGTGTCTTGATTGTTGAATTTCTTGATGCCTTGGATGTGCTTTTGCCTATATACTTGACACTCTTGAGGATCCATTGGGAATTTGCTTTTCATAGTATTTGGTCATTTTTTGTTTTTAAGACTTTTGTGTTTATTTTAGATTTTGATGTTTCATTTTCGGCACTCTTGAGTATATTTTGGATTTTGCATGAGGACATGCAAAAAGCTAAGTGTGGGGGAATTTGATAAGCAATATTTTGATACATTGATTAACCCTCATATTTAGTTTATTGAACCTCTTTTGTACTTAATTGAATAATATTGGACACATTTTATAAGTTTCGACTCTAATTGGGCTTAATTGTATTTTCCAGCACTATTACAAATTTATACTATTTTTGTATTATGGCTGTATCTTGAGTTGTAGATATCTAAAAATTACAAATTTTATATTGTAGAAAAGCTGAGAGAAAGATCTACAACTTTGATGAGAAGTCAAAAACCAATTCAGATGTCTAGTGGGTTGAATTGGGCCACGAAGTCAGAGCAGGGCTGTTACATTGGAACCAGAATAGTGTGCACTAATTGGGCCATAACGTGAGTTGTAGACATTGGATTGAGGTGAAACCGGTGCCATTTGAAAGCTAAGACATAAAGCTTCAATTCATATGAAGATCATTTTCCAAAATAATGACATCTTCATGGACTTATTCGCTGTTAAAATGGACTGACGCGAATACACGTATAATCTAAACATGCTATAAAGATTGGGCCATAACTCTCTCATTTCAAGTTCCAATTAAGCAAATTGGGTGTCCACTTAAAGCTAAGAGGCAGAGGATTAAGTTGGGCTCAAGGGTATTTTTGAATTTTGACATTTGAGGTCTGATAAGAGGAGAGAAAACTGAGACGCGAAGAGGACTCATATATCTCCAACATTTTTCATTTTTCTTTCTTCTCTTCTCCTCTCCTCTTCTTTTCTTTTTCTTATCCTTTCATTTTGTAAGAAACTTGTTTTGGGTTCTATTTTGTAACCTTCATTGCTATGGAGGAGTAGGATTTCAAGCTAGTTCAAGGAGACTCCAAGGGCATTATGGTTGTAATCTTAAAACCCTATGCTTGAATTTCAATCATGTTTATTTTCTTGATTCTTTGCCCTCTTTTATTTGTAAATTTGCATTGAATGGTATTGATATGTGAGTTTATGAATGAGGAATTAGTTGGGTGATTGCTAATTGGTCAATTGGTATGAGCTTGATTAGTTAAAGAATTAGGAATTGGGTTTGGGTTCAAACCTAGGCTAATGCAATTGGGGATAGAAATCAACATAGGTTAATTAGAGTTGAGGTCTCAATTATCTAATCAATTATGTGTTGGTTGAATTCCTAGAGTTATCTAGGTAGAATTGTGGGGTTGTTAGTAGAGGTCTCTCTAATAGCTCAAATTAGTCGCACTCCATGTGTTTGATATATTGTGCGTTAATGATTGATTCACCTTATGCCTAAGGAATTCTTTGAACTAGTATTTTTATTTTCATCTAATTTTCTTTCGTAGCTTATTGACTGCATGTTTGCACATACCCCCTTGTTACTTAACTAGATAGCAAGAACATCCTTGTGAGACGACCTTGGTTGCACTATACTTCAAATTTAGTGTAATTAAGTATTTTAAAATTGTAATTTGGAGCAGGCTGCGACACTTACTGCCAAATTGCTGTCGTCTGCGTGGTGGTGATGGTCGGACTTGACACTGAAGGCGTCGAGCAAAGACGTTTCCTTTTCTCTCACTGGTTTGTTTTCCCTCTATAAATTTCTCTCTCTTCTACATGAAAGTTATTGAATTTGAAAAATATGCTGCTCGCTGGTCCATCATGAGTCTCTCTCCGTCTATTGATTTTGTCGTTTTCTGACAACTTTATACGGTGTCCACCGTATATGTCGAATGAAACGTGGGCCAAATAACGTTTCTCAAATCTTAATTATCCAACTTGATTCAACTATTGAGAATATTTAATTATTTTTTAAGGATGAGTATTTTTTTGGGAGTGCAAATATGTCTATTGAATGGTTCGAACCAATTTACTTATATTAATCGGATTTGTCTGTGCTTTAGCGATTAGGCAAGGTCTTATAACAAATGTAGCTTCCATGCATTGGAAGGCCATATTAATCAAAAAAGGGATGGAACATCGTTCTTGTTGGTGATATTAACCATATGGAACCAAAAGCTGAAAGTTAAATACAGAAACAAACGGGAGCGTATCACATGAGAGGAGTGGTTTATTATGAGAGTGAGAGGAGCAAATATTGACTATTGGATCTTACATAAATGGTCAAGATTAAAATATAAAGTTACATAACTTTTTTAACTGATTATATAACCTTTAAATAACTTTAAATCTTGACCATCCATATATAGTTATACGGCCCAGATTTGCTCCTCTCATGTGATACGCACCCTAAACAAACACACAGACACATAATTACGTATATATTTTTATCTTTGATGATTTTAGTAACACAGAAATAAGCTCTAATAGAATCTCTTTTGTGATTAAACTGCAAACTTTGGTAAAAGCTTATTCTTTTGTTCATTCTATAATTCTGTTAGTCTTTGCCTTTTGCTTTTGAATGGGTTTATTGTGTGTGATGCTACTGCTCTGGTATGTTGAGATCTTAGCACAAACGAGATTGTCCTACTAATATCTAGGCTAAGTCAGAATTAAATTCTTTAACATGGGGTTAATTTGAAATCTTTGGTCCTGGGAATATTGCTATGAAGTTGAGAGATCATAGGGTTGAAAAGTGGGAGGATAGAAACTATAGATCATAGATGGGATTTTATTTAATAAAAGTGGTACACAAAGTACATTTTTTTTTGTAGAAGATGGGGGGCTTTTATTTGATCTTTTATGTTAATATACTATTGGATGGAAATACAACGGTTAAATTCCTTAAAGAAACTTACCCGAGAGCAGCATCACAAAGATTGCCAATGTTTAGATGATTAATACTAAGGAGGGTACTCTGCTCCTTAGCAAATGGACTCCTCAAATGGCTCACAGGAGTAAGCCTTTGAATAAGATCGGTCAATGAAGAATTGGAATAGAACTTGAAAATTTTATTAATCAACTGATGAGTTCATACAAAGCCTTGAAGATGAACAATGAAACTAAAGAAGTAACATAAAGCTAACAGTAAATTGAACAAAGAGGAATAAAAGTTGATAACTAAAATGACATGATGTGTTGTGATCTGAGTGATGATCTCCTTTAGCGTATAAATGAGGCTTTTATAGCTTCCCAAAAATCTTGCCACTTTATCAAATCGTGCACATAGTGGCCTTTGGCCTACTTCCCATGTACCCGAATTCTTGATAGTGATAACCGTTGCTCTATCAAATCATCAGTCTCCAACTACCTTCCTTTCTTGGCTATTGGGCTTATCTACTTCCTTCAGCCCAGTTTTCTTCACCGATGTCTCTTTCAGAGTCTCCATTTATCATGCTCAGCTGATGAAGACTAACTTAACACCTATCTTGTTAAGCCCAATTCCAACTTTCTTCTAGGCCCAACTTCATATCATTTGCTAGCCCATAATCATTTTCTAGTGCCAACGTATGCCCCCTAATACAATACCTAGCAAATGGCTAACTAGCAGGCTGGGTATTGTATTTAAACCCTTTTTTTGACCTTTACTGTTCATAACAGCCTCATTTCTCACTTTCTGGTGCGATTCTTCTCTTTCTTCACCGATCTTTCAGCTCTTTCTTCCAAAACCCTCAGTTTTGATTCATCCCCTTCAATGTCTTCTGAATATTCTGATTCCAAGAACCCTTCTAGCTCTGCCATTCGTACTCCATCTAAGAGCTCCTCTTCTTCAAACTCTAAAAGTTCTTCTATCCATCTGTCAGCCGATTCCCTAAACCCATCAGCTGACAGGCTTCAAGAATCTGCTTACGCTTTAAAACTCTAGTTGGCAAGCCAACTTTGACTCAAATGGCTTCGTCGTCTCACCCAATTAGGGATTCTTCTTCAAAAGATAAGCCTAGGGCAGAAACTCTAATAGCGCATGCCTAGATCATGGCATATATATTTTGGGTCTGATTTGTATTGAACGTGCTATTGTATTCCCATTTGGAATAATGTCACCTACGCTGTTCGATGTTGCCGTTATGCTAGGGCTACCAATTGTTGGGGAAGACATCCCTCCCCTTTATGATGAAAATTTTGAAGATCTCAGCTGCCCTGTTTCCAAAGAGAATGCATCTTACGGCAAATATCTGAACGAACATAAACGAGATCATGGGGTCATGAGCAAATCCGAGCACAATGGCTTCCTCTTTTACTAGGTATGTAAGTTTTTTATTTGCAGTAAATCATTAGCCATGGTCAATGAATTCTCGTATTATGTTTTGGCTATCATATCTAGGAAGCCGATGAACCTAGGAGCTCTATTCCACTTTTCTTTCTACGAAGGCTTAAAGTTGTGGGTTGACTAACTACAAGCTAAGCAAAACAAACCTATCGCTAGGCTGATGTGGTTTATCTTCTTATGGATAAATGAATACTTCCCCGAATTATATCGAGATTGTGGTCTCGCGGCTGCACCAGTTCAGGATGCTTCTACCTATAGTCTTCGACATGCAACTATCCTAATTTCCACCTTATCTGCTTTTCAGATTGCAGATCGCTTCTTCAAAATGCAGCCACGAAGGTACTTAGAAGTCTGCGCTTTCCAAAGCGTTCATATGGACTACCTTGGGTTCAGCTAGATATGTTAACAGCTACAGATGAGTAATTCGCCAAGGTTGCTCCTAACTGGAGTAGTGCATTGATTGGCAGGGATCTGTTGAATGGAGTTCGTCCGAATGTTTATTTTAACAAGATCTCGGCCGAGGTGTATAGTCCTAACTGCTTTGCTCAGCAATTCGGATTGCTCCAAGGTGTTCCAGCACCATATCAATCAATAGTGAGCTTGAAGAATAAGCCCTCTCTTCTTCCTCTTGAAGTGAATAAGCTAGTCTTGTCCAACCACAATAAATTGAACTAATTCTAATTTCATCCTTTCGTGGTTACCCTTGGGACCTCCTCCACATATACCACTTGGTGGCAATCTATCTCATTAAGAGCCTTCCCCTTTACTCCTAATCATTATCTCTCCAAACTAATTAGAGGCAGTCGTGATAGATCTACTCAACCTCATCGGCCGACTTTGCCACCAACTAGGACCAAACTGATATCTCAACCTATTTCATCAGCTGTCCAAGGTAATCACCTCATCCCTATGTCTACTCATATCATAGTTTTCTACCAGAATCAATTTAACATATGAGTTGCAAGATCACAATTTGGGATGTAGAAGCTCATTTATCTACTTAGCTGAAGCAAAAAATTTCAGTTTGGAAGAGCCCGAGAAATATTGTCTCGGCTACTCCCTTACGGATTTCAGCTCCATCTGCAGCTAATTCACAAGATGCTTCCCTTGTTAGAATAAGTAAATTACTTTGATATTTCATTAGAATTATTATTTTCATTTCTTACTCATGCTTGCACTTCGCAGAAGGAAAGGAGAAGTAAGAAGCGAGCTGAGCTAAACTCTCCACCTCCTTCCCCTTCTAAGCTTAAAGCCCTGAAAAGGAAAGCTATTATACATTAGTCTGAAGAGGAGGAATCAGAAGAACGTCCTCTAAAGAGGCAGCCTAGTAGCATTCCTTGGCCTCAGCCTCTATCAAATCCTTCTTCAGCTAGTGTACAAGATCAACCCTTGCAGCTTGAGCTGAATGATCCTACTATGGCTATTCCAGTTGTTCAACTGTCTCCCATTACTGCTGAAGTACCAACAAATCCTTCAGCTGATGTAGACCTTCTGGATAGTCACACTATCTTTTAGCCAAGGAGTCTAGTAGCAGAGCTGCATGACAACAGCAACCTATCTCAGCTACCTCCAACTTTTCTTGCTTTCCTAGCTTTGATTCCTGATGATGAATTAGAAGCCTACTTCAGGGCTCCAGTCACTGAACCTCCTCCTGGCAGCTCTTGACCTGTGCATCATCACGTGAAGATAATTGAAGAAGGGTTGCAGAAGCCATTTCCTCTTGACCCTACATCCTCAGCTAGCTTAAAGAGGTCTCTATTGAAGGTTTCTAAGTCCCAAGGAGCTGAGGTATCTACTTCACTTCGGCAGGTATGTATTAACATTGCTTTGACTTTTTCAGATGCATTATCAAATTACCACAAGTTTAAGGCTCGTCGAGATGATAGCCTTTAGGCTTTAGAAGAACTGGCATCTCTTAAAGCTCAGAAGCATAACTACCTAACTCAAACTCAAGTTGTGTAGTCCAACCGAGACCAACATCAGCAACGACAAACTCAACTAACTAATCGAATTGAATCAATTCATGAAAAGATTGCCAAGCTGCAGGCTGAGTTAGGGATTTTGGAACCTGAATTGGCCACAGTAAAAACTCACATTAAAGCTAAAGATGCTCAACGACTTTAGCTTTATTCCCAAGCTGAGGCCCTGGATCACAAGATTGTCCCTCTTGTTGAGAAATAGAAGCCATTGGAGCATGCAGTTGAGGTAGGCAACAATGACTTAGCTAATGCTGAATCTTCATGGGCTTCCTTGTTCCAAAAATTTCAAGAAACTCAACTGTCTTCCCCCATAGGTATCCATCTCAAACATTTTCACATGTCTAGTATGTTTCCAAAGCTCATCCTTTCTGATTCTTAATATTATTTGCAGAAACGACTCAAATTCCCAGCTCAATTATTGTTCCTTATGTGGGTGAAGAGTCTGCTCTTCCGATTCCAGAGCTCAGGCCTGAAGACCTTCAAGATAACATTCTAGCTATTGTTGGAGATGCCCTCACAACACTCTTGGAGCAAGAGTTAGCTGCCGAGGCAGCTGCCAAATCTACCATGGCTGAATCGATTGAAGCAAAGGAGCAAGCTGATCCAACTGATGCAGAAGGCAAACCTATCGATGCCACTCCTACCCAATCTGAGACTTAGGATAGGATATTATTTTCTCTTCTTGTAATTAACATTTGGAGCCAAATAACTGTCTTGTGGCTATTTCTTTAAACACTTTAATCAATGTGAACCGTTTCCCAAATAGATGGGTAATATTTCTTTAAAAATTTCCCATTGATGCTCTTAGTTAATTCTTTTCCTTGCATATTAGCCAATCTATATGCTCCCCCATATATAACTTGCCTAACAATATAAGGACCATCTTAATTTGGAGACCATTTATCGAATCTAAGATCCTTAGTTCCAATAGGCAATATCGCCCTCCATATAATATCTCCTTCGACAAATTATTTCCTCTTTACCTTTGTAACCTTTTCTTTGTTCAGCTTAATGTTCTCTAAGGCCATGATTCTGTCATCATCAGCTGATTCCAATTCTTGGAACATGGCTTGAGAATACTCTTCAGGCTACAATCCAGCTTGTTTTGCCACCCTTAATGATTTAATATTTATTTCCATAGGCCTAAATTGCATCTTGGCCGAAGGTCAATCTAAAGGGAATCAAAACCTGTAGCTTTATTTTTTGCATTTCTATAAGCTCAAAGAACCGTGGATAATACTTCATGCCATTTCCTCGACTGATCTTCAATGGTTCTTTTAATCATGTCAATTAAGACCTTGTTACTTGCCTGGACTTGACCATTGGCTTATGCTTAATAAGGTGATGAATGAATAAGTTTAATTCCATAGTCTTGCATAAATGCTTTCACCTTATCCCTTATAAACATGTTGCCCTGGTCAGCCATTATGGTTTTTGGAATGCCAAACGGATGTATAATTTGTCTCTCAATAAATCTTATCACATCAGCTTGTGATACACTTGTCATCGGTTGAGCCTCCACCCATTTTGTGAAGTAATCAATGGCAACTATGATGAAAGTGTGCCTTTTGGAAGATGGGGGATATATTTTGCCGATGAGGTCCATGGTCCAACCCCTAAATGGCCAAGGTTTAACAATGGCATGAAACTCCTTGGTTGACACTCTCTATATGGGTCTATGGAGCTAACAAGCCTCACAGCCTTTAGCATAGGCAAAGCAATCGGCTGTAATAGTTGGCCAATAATACCCATATCAGAAGATTAGCCATTTCATATTAGAGTCAGATTTATGAGCCCTACACACGCCTTCATAGACTTCTCCCATCACTTTCAAGGCCTCATCTTTGTTTAGGCATTTAAGCAATACCCCTTCTTGACTTCTTCTGAATAATTCACCATCAATCAATACAAACTTTAACGCTTTCTGTTTGAGTTTGTAATCCACCTGAGCCGAAGGATTAGCCAAATATTGGACCAACTCTTGTCTCCAATCGGTTGATGGTTAACTAGCAATGCTTTTCCGTCTTCCATAGTATTGATATCCGGTATCATGAACTTATATCCAGAGGCATGTTGTGCTAAGCCATCTGCTATTTCATTTGACATCCTAGGAACATGTGAGATTATGACATTGATAAAGTCTTCCAATAAGGTTTGGGCTTCTTCCAGATATCCTTCCAATGTTAGGCTGTTGCACCTATACTCTTCCAACAATTGGTTGATCACCAATTGTGAATCTCCCATAATCTGCACAGCCTTTGCATCCAAAGACTTGAGCAGTTTTAAGCCAATTATGAGAGCTTTATACTCTGCTTGGTTATTAGAAGACTAGACATTTAGCTGATACATAAACTCTTTGTCCACTCCTTCAGGACTAGTGATTACCACTCCTGTACTAACTCCTTTTTGATGTTTTGAACCATCAAAAGCCAGAGTCCATGGTTTAATTTGTACATAACCTTGACACTCAGCTAATGGGTTATGAACCTCTACACATTGATGTTATGTCAAGAAATCGGCCAACACTTGTCCCTTCATGCCCTTCAACGGCACATATTTTAGAGCAAATACATTTAGCTTAATGGCCCATTTCATCAACCTTTCTTGGAGGATTGGTCCATTTAGCAAATACTTCACTATATCTATCTTACAAACTACCAACACCTCCCTAGGCAATAGATAATACTCCAATTTCGTACATTCATGGAATAGTGATAAACACCATTTCTCTATTGGAGTATACTTCGTTTCGGCATCATTTAGCAGCCTACTCAAATAGTAAAAAGCCCGCTCGGTTCCATCATCTGAATGTTGAGCTAGCAAGCTTCTGATGGAGTCTTCAGCGGCTGATATATATAACTTAAGAGGCCTTTCAAATGTTGGTGGTGCTAGCACCGGAGGTGTTGCTAAGCAATTCTTAATTTGTTCAAAAGCATCTTGCTGTTTACTACCCCAAATGAATTACTGGGCTTGCTTAAGCCTTAGCAAAGGTGAAAAGGCTTTCATCTTGCCAGCCGAGTTAGCAATAAATCTCCTCATGAAGTTTATCTTGCCTATTAAGCTTTGCTATTCCTTCTTATTTCTTAGAGGTCTAGCTCCAATACAGCTTTTATTTTGTTCTTGTCTACCTCAATTCCTTTTTGGTGGACTAAGAATCCAAGGAAGTTCCCAGCCGAGACCCCAGACGCACACTTGGTAGGATTCATTTTGAACAAATGCTTCCTCTTTCTGAGGAGTGCTTGTTCTAAGTTAGCCAAGTAGTTTTGAAAATCGGCTGACATCATAACTACATCATCAATATAAACCTCCATATATTTTCCAATCATATCATAAAATGTTAGATTCATTGCCCTTTGATAAGTAGCCCCACCGGCATTCTTGAGACCAAATGGCATGACCACCCTCTCAAAAATTCCAATGGCCCCTGGGCAACAAAATGCAGTTTTATGCATATCTTCCTCAGCTAAATAGATTTGATTATACCCAGAATAACCATGCATAAAGGATAATTTTCCATTATTTGATGTGGTATCAACTAACATGTCCACAATAGGCATAACATATTTATCCTTAGGGGTAGCTAAATTTAAATTACGAAAATCTATACAAATCCTAACTTGGCTATTCTTCTTGATTATAGGAACAATATTTGAAAGCCATTGTACATACCTAGTAGTCCAAATAAAACCTGCTTTTAATAACCTCTCTATTTCCTACTTTATCTTTGGCATTAACTCTAGATTAAATCTTCTGGATGGTTGCTTGAATGGCCTAAAACCTTCTTTGATAGGCAAACGGTGCTCAACTAATTCCCTAGACAATCCAAACATCTCATGGTAATCCCATGCAAAATGATCTTTATACCTGGTTATCAGTTAAACTAATTGATCTGGCTCACCTTGGCTAAGCAAGCCACTAATCTTAATCATCTTTGGCTCATTGAAAGTCCCAAGGTTAACTTCGATTAAGGGGTCTTTAGCCTCAAAGCTTAGAATTTCTCTCTTGATAGGGGACACGAACAACTCTGCTGCTTGATTTTCTCTCTTTCCTATAACTCATCGTCCTTCTCAACTAGTTCCCGCTGAAACAAAAACTCTTCAAGTCTTGCCTCGGCTGAATGCAGGGCTACCATTGTAGGACATCCTTTGCTACTATTTCATGATTATCCATTGACAGATTCTGGTTTAGGCCGTGTCTCGGCCTTTACTACAATTTCAAACCCATCTAATAATAGGTCAAATGACTTGATAGAGTCCAGTTGGACATCTTTAGGCCAAGAAATAGGCTTAATCTTTGAAGGATAGAGCATGGAATCTTGCATCCTTACATCAGCTATGAAAGGGAATGGGTCTGCATTCGCTACTTCAACATCGTCTCCATTCCAAAATTGAAGCAGCTGGTGGAGTGTGGAAGGCATACATTTGTTAGCATGAATCCACTCTCTTCCTAGCAAGATAATGTACCCCGATTTGCCATTTATCATAAAAAACAATGTGTTAGTGGTTCTGGACCCTACTGTGAGCTTGGCAATAAGGACACCTAATGCCAGAGTACTTTCCCCAGCAAAGTTGGACATAACAATATTAGTCTTCTTGAGGTCTTTATGGCTTTTCCCAAGCTTCTCAACCGTACTATAAAGCATCACATTAAATACAGCTCCTCCATCATCCAAAACTCTACTAATAGGCTTCTTGTTTATATGAGCCGAGATGTAGAGAGACTTGAGGTGTCTAGCTTTGTTCCATTTCTCAAACTTTATCTCTCTTGGCATCGCTGGTACCAGATCTTCACACTCAGCTTCATCTACTATTACATCTCCCTCAAAGTACCAAAAATTACCATCTTGATCGGCAAACTGCGTAGTACTAATTCCTACTGTAGCTACAACAGTTTAATCATCTTGGGGTTCCTCCGATAAGTCATTATTGTTTGACATATCACTTAGGAGATTTTCTGAATATTTACCATTTATTTTTACCTTGAAACCTTGATTGGTGAGATTTACAACTTGAATAGCATACTAGGTAACTTCTGGAGACCATGTTATTGGCTGGAATTCAAGGGTATAATACATTGCCTCGACTACCTTAACATCGACTGAAAACAATTTTTAGTTTGCTGGAACTACCTCTACCTTGCCCTCATTCCAAAACATCAGCTACTGATGTAAGGTAGATGAAACACACATATTGGAGTGAATCGAATCTCTTCCCAATAACAAATAGTATCCTGGCTTGGCATCCACAACAAAAAATACTGTGGTGGAGGTATTAGTTCCCACAATCAATTCAGTAATGTAAAATCCTAGCGCATATGTGCTCTTCCTTGTGAAGTTTGTCATCTTCATATTGGTCTCTTTGAGATCCTTCTAAGACTTACCCAATTTCTTTGGGATCCCTACTAGCATAACATTCATGATGGCACCCCCATCAATTAGCACTTGGTTGATAGGCCTTCCATCAATATGAGTCGTTGGGTAAAGTGGCTTTAAATTTCTTGTCAGCTGAGGTTTTTCGAACTTAATGACTCCTTTTGTGTTATCCTTTTCTTCTTTTCTTTCCTGTTGATTTTCTGTTGTATCTATCTTATCGGCTAAAGTAGCCCATGTAACCTCTTCAGCCAAGACGTCACCATCTAGCCATGTAGGTTGATTCTCTTTTCCAGCAAATTCAGTAGGTAGAACCCCTATGGTAGCTACTAAATTCACATCATCTTGCAGATCATTAGTCAAAATGAGCAGATCATCATCATTAAGAATCTAATCAATCAAACTCTTTGATAACTCTATTTTTGTAATCTATACTTTCTCGGCTGATGTATCAGCCGTTTGAGCCTTATTCAAGTCCCGAATCTGCTCTTGCATTTCTTGCATGACTTCTATTTTTAGGCTAGCAACTTCCTTTATTTTCACATGGTCAGCTTGATCTGACATAGTCGCTGTGTTTCTTATTCTCTGGATAGACCTTTTCCTTTGTATTCTCCTTTTCTGAGTCCTTGTTATCTGAATAGGTTGTGGCTTAACTTGCTTTCCCTTGCAATACTTATTCACGAACCACTCTCCCTTGTTAGACTTAACTTTTGGCTTAATCATCCTTGCTTCCCTAGCTGATTCATCATTTCTCATCGTAATTCTCAACGTGCACCCTCCTTCGCTATAGTTTACTTCAACTGCTCGCTTGGAATCTCTAGGCATAGGATGATCCAAAATCATGGAACTTGTCTTTGCTCATACCATTCTTTCCTCGGCTGGTCTCCTTGTTGAGGAAACTGTATTCTTTGGAATAGATTTAGTCGAGGGTGTTCATATTGTCTTTTCCTCGGTTGATCCTTCTATTGAGGAAACTATATTCTTTGGAATACACTCTGCCGAGGTTGTTCAGATTGTCTTGCAGGCTTTGAATTACCCTAGAGCTTAGGCATCCATTCTTTCCTTCCCACCTTCCTAGCTGCGTCATAGCTCATGGTTCTGGTCTTTTCCTTGACTACCACTGATTTTGGTCTCCATACTTGCTTAGAACATTGGACAGGATGAGAAGATGAAACTTCTTCTTTAGTATGCTTGTTCTCTGCAGTTATGGAAACCATATTGACAGTGGCTAAAGGGAACGAATTGGTATCAATAGTCATACTACCTCCTTTTTTATCTATAAGTTTGAACCTTCCTTTTTTCAAGGCTTTTTGAATCACATTATGAAAAATCATATAGTTATTTGTATAATGCGAGTATGAATTATGCTTCTTGCAGTATTTCAAATTTTGAATTTGACCCGTTGGAGGTAACTTATGCCCTTCTGGAAGCTTGATCTGTTTATCTTTGACTAAGAAGTCAAAGATCTGATCTGCTTTTGCAATGTCAAACATATATGCTTTCTTTTCCTCCGTTTTGACCTTTTCTTTTCCTTTAGTAAGAGTGAGAGCAGGACAAGTGTATGGCTTGCCCTCCAGCAATTTGATTGGCATAATTTCTCCTTGCGTTGCTCCCTCTTCATCGTTTCCTTCCTCATCGGCTGAGTTGCGTTCAACTATGGCCACCAACTGGGAACCTCTAGGCCCTGCTCTGTTAGACCTTCTTTGCTCTCTCTCTCTATTATGAATTGTTCCACTCGAGTTGCTTTCCAAGAAAGCTAAGCCAAGTCATAGTATTCAGAAACGATAAGCTTTTCTCCTAGCTGAGGGTTCATATTATTCAAAGTAATAGAAGCACATTTAGCATCTGGTAATTGCATATTGCATTTCCCTTTAACCTTTCCAAATCTTTCCAGGAACTCTGTCACTGGCTCATTCGCTTGTTATTTGATCCTTAACAAATCAAGCACAGAAGCCTCTAGCTTTGGCTTTTAAAACTTGTCATGGAATAATCGTTCTATATCGGCCCAGGTTTGTATAGAGTTTGGGGGCAATGATAAGTACCAAGTGAATGTTGCCCTAGTTAAGGATAAAGGGGAACAATTGTAGCCTTAAAAAGTCAATTTGACTAGCTTCAGCACATTAAGCTATAAATCGGTTGATATGCTCCATAGTTGATTTGCCATCCTCCTCAAAAATGTTGTAAAATCTAGAGTTCTGAAGCCTCTGGGGAATTGGACCCTATCCACCCATTCAGGGTAAGGTTTCCTCTGCACTGGCCTTTCCAATAGTCTTAATTATATACCAAAATGCCTTTTTAGAGCCTCAGCTATCATGTTTGGATCAATCAGCTGAGGTACAACTCCCCTCGGCTCAACACATGGCTGAGGCTGAATAGGTGTTGCTTACCAATTGACCCCTTATTCGAGTCCTTGAGGCAATCCATGCTGCATGTATAGTGGAGGGTACATCAGCTGTTGGTGTGCATTAAATGGTGGTGACCCATACACAGGAGTTGATATACCCATAGGTTGGAACGACCCTGGTGATTGAGCAACATATCCTGCAATCAGCCAAGTATTAGCCCTTGAGTTATGAGTATTCCATTGCATATCTCCTTGAGGCCAATTACTTTGACCCATTGAATCACTTGTAATGGAGCTGGTGTATATAGGTTGCTCTTAGTTACTATTTGAGTTGCTCCAAAAAGCTTCATTTCTTGAAGGGAGTCTTATATTCCCAGGGACATTAGAGGGTCTTTTGATCAACTGCACTTGGCTTAATTGAGGCCCTAAATGGCCCCCAATGTAAGCCACTTCATTCAAAGTTTCTGATGCACTACCTTTAGTAGTCTGAGCTGAGTGGCCATGGATTTGCGGTAATTCCCTGTGTTGTTGTTGAAATAATTGCATTTCTCTTGCAGCATAGGCTTCACTATCTTAACTAGTTGTTTCGATACTTCCTTCATCAGATCATTCGCCCTTGCTTTGATCTATTGCCTTATGAAGGAAGTAGACATAATTAACGTCTGCCTCTCCCCACGTCTAGTCTGCATGAAGCTAGTCACGTCATCAGAAGCAGCCGAGGTCCTCAACGGCTGGGAGGTAATGGCTGTAGTCAGCTGCTCTAAAGTCACCCCTTGGGATGTAGTCAAGGCAGCCGTATACATAACCGATTGCCCACCTGGTTTCTGCCTTGGGGTAGAACTTAGATTTTGGTTTGTTGAACTTATGTTGATTACCTTCCCGGATCTCAAATTCATACGCCAAATATGATCTAGCCCGGGAACAGGAAACTTTCACTGACTTGATCTTGATAGTCCCACCAGGCATGCCAATTTTTATGTTGGATGGAAATGCAATCGGCTAAATTCCTCAAAGAAACTTATCCGAGAGCAAACTCCCAAAGATTACCAATGTTCAGACGATTAATGCTAAGGAAGATACTTTGCTCCTTAGCAAATGGACTCCTCAAACAGCTCACAGGAGCAAGCCTTTGAGCTAGATCGGTCAACGAAGAATTGGAATATAACTTGAAAATTTTATTAATCAATTGATGAGTTCATACAAAGCCTTGAGGATGAATAATGAAACTAAAGAAGTAACATAAAGCTAATAGTAAATTGAACAAAGAGAAATAAAAATTGATAACTAAAATGACATGATGTGTTGTGATCTAATTGATGATCTCCTTTAGCGTATGCATGAGCCTTTTATAGCTTCCATAAAATCTTGCCACTTTCTAACATCATGCACATAGTGGCCTTCAACTTACTTTCCATGTACCCATGCTCTTGATAATGATAACTATTGCTCTAAACCATCAGTCTCCAACTACCTTCCTTTCTTGGCTATTGGGCTTATCTACTTCCTTTAGCCTAATTTTCTCTTCAGCTGATGTCTCTTTCCTAGCCCCATTTATCATGCTTCAGCTGATGAAGACTAACTTAACACTTATCTTGTTAAGCCCAATTCCAACTTTCTTCTAAGGCCAACTTGTATCACTTGCTAGGCCATAATCATTTTCTGGTGCCATCATATACTAATCTTAAACATACATGATTAACTGCATTTTGAGGGTGATCTTTGATTTTGCTCCTTAAGATCCGATGTAAAAAATTAAAATTCATCTTTCCACTCCTTAAAAGAGCAAGACAGCAAGTAATGCGAGGCAAGAGTTTTCCTTTTACTCGTATTTGGCCTCTACTTGCTTTCAATCTCATATCTAAGTGTTTTTGACTTCTCTTCATGCACTTTAATCATTTAATATGATGATGATTTTGGGACCCTTGATATGAACATTAGGGTTTGATTCTGTTTATTAGTATTGCAGATTGAACTAGAATGGAGATATTAAATGAAAAAATGGCTGCATTGAACAAGATTAGTCATAATATACCCGATGATCTTGCATTGAACATTCTGTCAAAATTGCCTGTGAGATCTCTAAACTGATTACAGTGCGTAAAGAAATCTTGGGCAAATTTACTTGAAGATCCTCATTTCAAGAGCATGTATTATTAGGATTTAATATCGAACATGAAATATGATGATTCATGTCTCCTCCTAAAGCAACAAATGCCAAGTACTAGTCAAGAAAATCTGTTTTTGCTTTCCGGAGAAAGGTATGAGAACAAGGTCAAATTAGATTGGCCACCTCCATTTCAAGAGAATAGCAATGGTCTATGCATATTTGGTTCTTGTGTCAATGGTATAATTTGTCTTAATCAAGTCGAACGCAAAGTAGTATTATGGAACCCAACAATCGAGGAATTTAAGATTATTCCTCTTTGTCTCATTGTTGTGCTTGGTTTAGATGTTTCAATGGATTATTATGGATTTGGTTACAATCATATGACGGATGACTATAAGCTGATTCGACAAGTACATTTCTTTTTAGATACATTTGATTCTCCTTAAGAACTTCCAAGTCTTCCAAAGCCCATTTGGTTTTGGCAAATATATAGCCTAAAAAGTGATTGCTGCAAGAAACTTGACTCTGAAATGCTAGATGTTGTAATACAACTAGTTGGTTTTGCAATTTACTTGAATGGAGTATGCCATTGGTGGGGCATTGCAGGACTTTTTCAAGGAACAGAAGAAGTAGAAGACTTACTCGTGTCATTTGAATTGAGCAATGAGCGGTTCCATACTACACTAATAGATTGACACAGTTGTCATGAATTTGTTAATAGATACTTGGTGGTGTTCAATGGGTTTATTGCTACAATTTCGATGGTTTCCCAGAACAAATGCTTTGTTGTATCAATTTTGGGTGAAGTTGGTGTGAAGGAATCATGAGTCAAACTTTTCACCATTGGACCCTTACCTTGTGTTGAGCATCCTATTGGTGTCGTGAAAAAGGGCGATACATTCTTCGGAAAGAATTATGATGAATTGGCTTGCTTTGATTTAAGTACTCAGATGATTGAGGAGATTGGTATCAAAGGAGCAGGACTCTGTCAAATAGTAATTTATAAGGAAAGCTTTCTCTCTATTGGAGGAATAAATTAGTAATTCTTATTTTCTAGTTTATGGCACAAAATTTTATCTTGGGAGACTTTAGACTATTGTTATTGAGATCTATTTAACAGTTAAATGTTGTGAAATTAAGATCTGATCAATGGTATGATCTTACTGTTTACCAACTAGTGTGAAATGACAGTTCTCATGTTTGAACCCGTTGGTTTTTTTTATTTAAAAAAAAAAAGAAATCATCTGCTATATTATGTAAATTGGTTGAGAACACTTTGCATAAATATCTTTTCCGTATGTGGGCTTTTCCAAGTATTTTATTGTTAGGTATAGTTATGCTTTTTTCGGTTGATCTATCAATTGATCAAATCAATAACAATAAGACTTCCATCTGTCAATACGTGTGGTCTTGGACTATAAATAATGATCTTTTTTCAAAGTTTAGTTACATAATCGATTCACTTACCTCTATTATGTTAATATTAATCACTACTCTTGGATTTTAGTTCTTATTTATAATAATAATTATATGTCTCATGATCAAGAATATTTGAGATTTTTTGGTTATATGAGTTTTTTTAATACTTCAATGATGGGCTTAGTTACTAGTTCTAATTTGATAAGATTTATATTTTTCAGGAATTGGTTGGAATGTATTCTTATCTATTAATAGGTTGTTGGTTCAATTTATGATTCTTGTGTAGAATATGGGGCTATTTAGAAAGTGTTTTGTAAAACAATTTTCAATTTTTAAAAACAAAAAACCAAAAAAGCTTGTTTGGTATGTTATTTATTTTTATTTTTTTTGTGTTGTTTTTAAAAATTAAAAAATAGAGACCGAGTCTTAGAAACAAAAACTAGAAAATAGGTTAGAGTTGTTTTGGTTTTTTTATTTTAAAAAACATTGAAAACAAAGTGGCATCATATGTAATTATGTTGTTTTATTGGTTTTGTCTTCCTTTCGATTCCTATCAACAAGATTGACACTAAGAATACAGAGCCATGGCATAAATCCAATAAAAAGTGAAGGTCCCAGCGATGTATGCATATGATTGGTTGGTGCACAAAAATTGTTTTGAGTATCCAAACAAATTTTTTGTTTTTTACTTTTCAAAAACTATTTGTGAGTATTGCTACCAAACAAATTTTTTATTTTTTATTTTTAAAAATTGAATTTAAACTTATTTTTAAAAATTGTTTTAGAAAACTAAAAAACAAAAATAATTTCAAACAAGCCTTTGATGTTTTTATTTTGTGCTTTTGGGGAGGGGGGAATCTTCAAGCTGGTCAATTCTCTGGTGTCTTTGTATTCTTATACATTTGGTGCATTTTTGTTTCTAACCAATGGAAAAATTATTTGTGTGCTTGTGCGTGGTGCACATTAGACAAGTATGGTGCACAGTAGAAACCTCTCAAAATGAATTCTTGCTGATCCAATCTCCAGGTTCAACCTTTCAAATTGAATTCTTGCTGACCTAATCTCCGGCTTTAACTTCTCAAACTGAATTCTTCCTGACTCAATCTCTAGCTTCAACCTCTCAAAATAAATTCTTGTTGACTTGACCTCTGGCTTCAACCTCTCAAAATGAGTTCTTGTTGACCTGATGTCCAGCTTCACCCCCAACTCGTGGTGGATTTCCATTAGTTGAGACTCTTCTAATATGTACCATACTTTTCTAATGTGCACCCTTCTAAAGACACATATCATTTTTACAATGGTTAGCAACAAAAAAATAGGCCAAATGTATAATAATGCAAAGGCACCATAGCACTCATCCTTCAAGATACTGTATAAGTCCAAATGACAGTATGGAGGTATTAAGTTAGGATGGGCCATGTAATACCCGATACAAAGATTAAGTGCTAGAGAGGTAAATATCAAGTTTGTCTAATTTATGCAATTGGGTATGATCTCTTAAATTAGGATTATTGAATATTTGGAAGTTATTGAACTAGAAGAAAGGTTAACAAAAGTGATAGAGGCTTGAATTTTGCCCCCCAAAAAAAAAAATTTGGAGAGTTAGCACTCAGGCGCCAACATTGGGCGCTTGAGTGCCAGCTTTTACTGTTTGGATGAGCTTCAGGTAGAGTGCCAAAGAGTGGTGCTCGAGCACTAGTTGCAAGACAAAATCTTTGGAGTTTCAGGTGGTTGGGCGCTCAAGTGTCAGGAATTGCCTGCTTGAGCTCCAGACGTTAGAATAAAAAATTGGGTTTTTCCAGTTGTTGAGCGCCAAAGCTTGAAGTGGGCGCCAAGCGCATGTTTGATGTCACAAATTAAAATTAGGGTTTCAACCCCCTTTTTCATTTCAACCCCAAATCTCTCTCCCTTTTCCTTCTATCTCTCCTTTCTCTCCCTCCACATGAACTCCATTAATTCTTCACCAATTTTTTAGTCAATCCACCACCCAAATCCATCTTATTCTCATCATCATCATCATTCTAATTGGGATTTTCTCTCTTAGAGCTTTCTCTTTCCTCCTCTAGTGAGAGAAAATCATGGTGGGAGACCTACCACTCTCCTCGCCTTCCACCGCCTTCCTCCACTCCCTAAGGTAATTTTTGAGCTTAACCCTCCTTTTTGTTACTGTAGATTAGCTAGCTTTTCTATGGATTCAAAGTTTGAGCTCATGAGGGGGGGTTAGAGTTCAGGAATTTGGGGGGGAGGGGGTTTGCTCTACGAGGCTAATATGAGCAAATACCTATAAT
The DNA here is from genome assembly GCA_031439585.1 of Pterocarpus macrocarpus. NCBI lineage: Eukaryota > Viridiplantae > Streptophyta > Magnoliopsida > Fabales > Fabaceae > Pterocarpus > Pterocarpus macrocarpus. The sequence goes on along the minus strand of CM062514.1, from coordinate 33,563,627 downwards.
AGTTGAGTTATAGAAGTCTAATCCATATATTTTTTCATGTTAGATACTCTTCGGATTCCCTTAGCAGCTCCAAGACTTTGCAAAGCTTGAGCTCTTTCCTTCCAGATTTGATTTGTGAGTGATAGTTGTAACATCCCCACTTTCGTAAACAGAACGTAATGAGAACTTTGAATTATTTTCCTTAGAGAGCGTGAGAATTTCTCAGGCAGCATTATGTCATGATGATCCTCACACTTGGAATTACAAAGTAATGTAACACTGTCATTGAAAATATGGCACTGCCATATGTTAACAATTAAGAAATGACAAAAGTGCCCCTGCAAACTTTTGTTAATCGCGGTGATACCTTGAATTTTTAGAAATTATGTTTTGACCCCAAAAAAAAATTATTTTCATAATAACCCTAGAACTTTTTATAAAATGACCTTTATATCTACCCTAGAACTTTTTATAAAATAACCTTTATGTCCCCACATCTATAGGATTAGCAGAATAGGGTTTTAAACGGAGCAGAATCACGTGGTGAAACCATAGAAGTTTAAATCTCTGCCGATTGGGCCACGGAGGTAGTCGGGTGTGAAATGACGTGAGATGCCCCTAGACTTGCTCAAAATTACGGATATGCCATTTGCTACGAAAAATAGAAAACAGAAAGGCTCTGGATTTGTGAAACGTTTAATCCACGCTATTAATCGATTTATTCGATTTTATTGATTAGGTAATTAGATTTTATTGATTAGGTAAGGTTAATTAGAAATTAATTAGAGGATGATTAGAAGTTAATTAGATGTTAATTAGAGAGATTAGAGTAGAATAGATATAGAAGAAGTCTTATTGGATTTTTTTAGCAACGTTTTGCCAGTTTGAAGAAAATCAGCGAAGATTCGGTATTTTAAACCACCAGAACAGAATCAGCAGAATTTCACACTAACACCACTAGTTTGAGTGGCTGAAAATTGAGCCACTTCTACCTCTATGGATGGCGCCAATTGGCTGCCAAGTGAGTGGAGAGTGTAACATCCGAAAAATTTTATCGTTATTAACCGAGTTGTTCGATTTTCATTGGATAATTGGGATTAATTAGGATTCGGTTAAGTATTCACTTAAAGCCAATTAAGTGTGGTTGAGAAAGATTAGGCTTGATGTAATTAGATTAGAATCATAGCAAACCTCATAGGAGTTTTCTAAAATCGGCTTACTGATTTAAAAGAAATCGATAAGATTTCGGTATTGTAAACTGTTGGAACCGAAACAATAGAAATTATACTGTGAGAACCCTAGGATGGATGGCCAAGATTCAGCCAACACTCCTCACAAGTGGCACACAAATCAGCCATAAAAGAGGGAAGCCAAGCCAAGTTTGAATGAGGGTTGAAATCCACCAATCAAGAGCCAACTTCCTTCATAAGTTTTCATTTTTTTCTTCCTTCTCCCTTTAAATTTTCGGTCTTCCCACTACCAGCCTCATTTTCCCACTTTCCTTCATCTTCTTCCACTTCCTCTCATCCCTAAACTTAAGCTCCAGCCATCAACTTCTTTTCTTTGAATTAGGGCTGCCTAGGGTCCCTTGTTCATCCATGATTTTGATGTTGTGATGGGTGGGGATGATGAATTAAGGTTGGTTTAAGGTGTATATGTGAGTTTGAATTGAAGATTGGATGGATTGATTGGAGAAAAAAATGAATCCAAGAAGAATTCAAGAAGCTGTTAGGGTTTTCTCCTCGATGGTCCGTACGATGGAGCGTACCGCTCCACCTACAGCCGATTAAACTTCATGAACCTATTTTTATATGAAACTAGACATTCAGGGCTTTCCATACATATAAAATATAAGTCCATTGGATTAGTATTGAATTAGTTATGAATTTTTGAAGTTTAACCTAGAAATTTGGATTCTTACCCGGGTAGTATGAGTTGAGAAGGGTATAACTCACCTTATACAACTCCAAATTGAGTGAAACTAAAGTTTTTTGAAAGCTAACATATAATAGAACATCCCAAAAGAATTTCAGAACTAGATTCATTGCCATTTGTCAGCACACCAATGAAGTTGACTTAAGTTTAACCCGGGGTGAAATAGGGTAGTCTAGTAGGGTCAAGTTTTAGGACTCATAACTCAAAATATACTTAGGCAAATCACATGAAACTTAGTTCATTTGAAAGCTTGTTCTGTTAGCTTTAATTTGATATAAATTTAGTATGATTTTACCTAGGTTTCTATTTTTAGTGAATTTTTACTTATAAGAACCCAATTCTGGCTAAGAATAGGGCAGTCTGAGATAAAATTTTTATATCTTGAGTTATACAAATCAAAATGAGATGGGACCAAAAGGGTTAGAAACTACACGCATAATGCTATGACATACCCAAAAATTAGATTCAAATAAGTTGAATTCCAATAAAAGTGGAGTATACCAAACTCAGGCAGAACAGGAGAGAATGAACCGAAAACCCAATTGGTGCTTGAATTGAAATTGATGAATAATGCTATGAATATATGTATATATTTGCTAGTCCATATTAAGTTGCAAGTTTGTACATTTGTACTGGTTGCCTGGCACTATTCATGGGGAAGCGGACTCTATCTGTTATACTGCCAAAATTCCAGCAGAAATATGTGAATTATGTGATTGTTATGAACATTTATATGTTATGCTCATTAGATTCATATATGCAAGGATGATTTAAGTATAATATGAAGTGTATGAATGAATGCATGTAGCATATGCATGTATAATCATATCTAAAGAATAATAAGATTTATGAGAACTTGCAAGAAAGATGTACCAAGCTACCACGTGAGACATGGCATAGACCCAGCTAGCATGGGACAGAGCGGTACTGTCTAAGACTTGGGCCAGCCCTCGACCAGATTTAAGGGGAATAGACCGGTCTGAGGGTCGGGGAAAGTAAACCCGTCACTCATGTATTGGTACAAGCTCGAACCTGAAAAGTAGGCTATCACCCAGGGGTGAGAGAAGCCATTCACCTCCGGAGGACCAAGCACAGAAGAGCAAGGTTAAGTTGCAAGTTAAAGAAAGAGATGAATTAAGTCAAGTGCACTTGCATACAATCAAGTGCAAGCATCTACATGTGCATTTCTAATTATCTCATTATGACATGATGCTATTATGACTCTTACTGAAATATATTACACTATTCGTGTTCCTATGTCTGTCATATAAGATGCCAAGTGGTTGTTAAAATATAACCCGTTTCGAGAAAGATGTTTTCAACTTAAAATTGAACCACTGCTTGCGTATATGTGCTCACATTTTCATAAGAAACCGAAGCGGCTGGAATGTTTATGATGACACAAATAAGATTGTTTAAGTTTACCTACTGAGAACCTTAGATTCTCACTACCTACTTGTATGTTTTCCTTTTCCGTAAACATTCCAGCACCCAAGTTGAAAATCAAGTGCGAGGCGGAGTACAGGGCCATTCATTGAGCAAGAATCGGGTGTAAGCCAGACCAAGAGACTATTGAAGCTAGTTAACAACTAGTTAGAAGTAAACGCTGTATATTATGTCAGTCACAATTTCCTTTAAAGTGTAATTATTTTATTATCTATGTATCAGAGACTATTAGTCAGTAATAAAGTGTGCAGTTAAAGGGCCATGTATTATATCTTCCATATTTTAAAGTTTTCTTAGCACAGTAACACCTTTTTAATATAACTCCATGACTCGAGCATGGCTTATATAACAAAGGGTGTTACAATAGTATATCTATAACTAGTTTCTTATGCTTGATTTCCTAAGTACATGCCTAAAATGCATTTTAGTAAAGTTTTATGAAAATATTGAATTATTATGTTTTATTCCGTATATATATATATATATATATATTTGATTTGATTTAAGATATTTGAGTAATATGATAGAAAGATATGAAGTCTTAAGTTATTAGAAGTTGTTATGTTCTTAAAGCCAATACTTGAGCTCTTGACTTGGAATCTTGGTTGAGTAAGAGTGTACCTATAACCCATTTTTCTTTAATTTCTAAAGATATGCTTGGAATGTATTTCACTAAATTATGATGGAGTATGACCAATTGCTTATCCTATGTTTATGAAGTTCTTGAAAGCTAAGTGTGTGTGTGTGTGTGTGTGGTTGTAGGACAAGCTAACTTGAAAGCTAATTTCCGATATTTGATTAATTTGATCGAAAAGATGAAGTTTCATGTTTTTAGAACTTAAAATGATTTATAATTAGTTTGATTTTAGAAATGTTTCAAAAAAAGGAAATATATTTCCAAGTAATCTAAGCCAAGGACTCACATGAGGCATGGCGAAGATCCAGTAAGTGTGAGTGCCTTCCTAAGTAGAGGAAACTTTAACAGAAACTGTTTGCTAATAGTAGCAGCATTAGCCTTAGTGCACCTTGAATAACCCAGCTAGCAAGGTGATTGCTAGCCTGGCATATTTGGCCGATATGTCCGGAAGATATAGACGTGCACAGGCGTAAAGTTACCTTTTACTGCTAGGGTTAGACCACAGGGCCACCCAGTCAGGCAGCTATTTTCTGAAATAGGATCCTCCGTTAAGTTTTATCATGACATTGAAGCAAGTAATTATTCTTTATATTTTGAAAAGTATTTCTATCTTATGAAGTTATGTTTAAAATCCCTATTTACTAGTTGAAACTGTATTATGTTGATGCCGAACAATATAAGTATGAGATAAGATTTGATAACTATATTTGTTGAAGTTTATTATGTATTGAAGTCATGAGTAAGAACGCATATGAATTGATATAAAGAAGTTTATATTCAGCTAAATTGAAAAGTACTCTAATGAGCTATAGAGGGTTCAAAGATAGATTAGATATCAGATACGTTTTACTAGAAATTTTATGGCATTTTGAAATATAAACAAAGTACTTTACTTGAGAAATGATGTATGAGGTTTTATAAAGTTATATTTTTGTTAAAAGCTTACATTCAAGCTTGTCCCACTCCTGTTGTAGGTATATTATCCCTCAATGAGTCTATATGACTCACTCCTTCTTCCTTTCCATGTTTTTTGATAGGTGCAAGCTCATGCTCAAGCTTTAATAGTCGGCCAGAGGTGTTGGACTCTTAGTCAAGCCACACTTTGTTCGTGTGGTTCCCAAAGGTTATTGTATTTGCGAAGTATATTTTTGAATGTAATTGTATAGTTTTTAGTAACGCTCCATTGGCCTACAGGCAAGGTCCTTCCTATGTTGGTCTTTCATAGTAGTAATTGTATAATTGTTTTTATTTATGAATAGATGAATCTTAATGATTATGGATATGTATACATATTTTTATAAGTATGTAAATGTTTTAAACTCCTATGATGTGTGCTGTGGGATGCATTCTGAGAATGCCTAGATCTCCAATGATTTTGCATGTTTGTATATTTTATGCAGGGCGAGGATTGTAACATCCACCACAAGTTCCGAGTTTCGACTTCACCTTCAAGTTTCCATGATTTCCGACTTCATCTTCGAATTTCACATAAAATGGTATAATTTCCAACTTCCGAGTTTTTCTTCGAATTTCAGCATATAATTTCTGACTTCCGATTTCATCTTAACCTTCAAATCCAAACAATATGGACGTGATTCTCGATATCTGACTTTATGTCTCAAAGAAAACGGATCCAATTTCCGATCTAATAATTTATTTCCAAGTTTTAAGCAAGATGTACGCAAGTTCCGACTTCATACTTCATGTTTCAAAATAGTGTACATGGTTTCTAACTTCCGAATTGATAGTTTAACACAATGGTTACAAGTATCGACCTCCGAGTTTGATGTAACGAGTTCCAACATTAGAGTTGAACTCCATTGGAATGGACACGAATTTAGATCTTTGAGTTGATTTCCAAGTTGTACGCGATTTTCGATCTCCGAGTTTATTCCCAGGAGCTTTCCATTTCTGTTGATGTTCCCGAGTTTGAATTGGGAGTTCCGAGATTATGTGATTGTGTGCTGTATGATTTCCGACATCCAACTTTGCTTCCAAGAGTCGAATAAACCAGACAAGATTTCCGATATCCGATTTCATCTCCGAGTATCAAATAAATGGCACGAGTTCTGACTTTACGTAGAATCGAGACGAGTTCCGATTTCAGATAGAATGGAAGTGAGTTCCACTTTTGGGGCGACGTTGAGAGTAATTTAGCCACAAAAGCGGGAGATATGGTTGAACTTCAATCACAAAATTTCAACTAATACTCACAATTCCAACTACCCTCGTGTATTTAAGTCAGACTTTCCTTCTCACTTCTAGCAGACTTGCACCTCCCTCTCCCTCTCCCTCTTGTTCTAGCCTTCTTCTTCTCTTTCCCTCTCAACCTACTCCATCAAATCTCCAAGCTTTGTCAAGGTTCCATCAATCCAAACTCAGATTTAGCAAGATCACACCTAAAGGAGGTAGGATTCCATTTCTGTTCTTAAATTCTTTGAACTGTGGCTGCATGAAATTTCACTCTTCTTCAGTTATTTGATGAATTATTGGATGTATATGATGTATTATGGTTGGATTAATTTGAAATCTTGAGTTGGAATTAAAATTAGAAGGAGAAAAACTAGAAGGAGTGGAGAATTAGGATGCTATTTAGGTGAAAAGTTCACGGCAGTCTGTATAGCGGAGTGTACGGCTCTATCTACAGCTAGTTAAGTCTAATGAAACTATTTTTATATGAAAGTAGACATTCAGAGCTTTCCATACATATATAATATGAGGCCATTGGATTAATATTGAGAGAGATATGAATTTTTGAAGTTTGACCTAGGAATCAAGACTTTCATCCGGGTAGTGTGACTTGAGAAGGGTGTAACTCACCCTACACAACTCCAAATTGAGTGAAACTAACTTTGTTAGAAAGCTTATACATAGGGAAACATCCCATAATAAAATTTCAAGTTTGTTACTATCCCATTTGGCCCCAGTAATTCGAAGAAATTTCTCTATGTCCAAATTGAGCCCAAATAGGGCAGTTCAGGAAGGTCAGATTTCGGGGCTTATAACTTGAGCTCCACTAAAGCAAATGAAATGAAACTTCTTTCAAATGAAATATTGTCCTGTTAGCTTTGATATGACACCAATTTCATATGAATTGAGCTTGGTTTCGATTTTTATTGAATTTTTACTTCCAAGAGTGTAATTCGGGCCAGTGACCGAATAAGCTAAGGCAAAATTTAAATACCTTGAGGTACATATATCAAAATGAGATGGGACCACAAGGGTTGAAAACTAGCCACATAGAGCTATGACATATCAAAAATTCAGGTTCAAATGAGTTGTATTGGACTAAAGGTGGATTATACAAAATTTGGGCAAAACTGAATAGAATTGGCAGAAATGACCAAATTGATGGTTTCACAAGTGTTAGTGAACATATAAGGCTTGAGCTGACGGTTGCAAGTTTTACATTGATAGATATGTTAGATTGATTATACTGCTATGACTAGCTTGTTGACTCGAGTGCCGAGCTCGATCAAATTACAATACAAACCGAATTGCACTAAACTCGTAGCAAGGGTGCAACCTGGGTCGTCTCCCAGCGATGACAATGTTATACGATCAGGAAATGGGGGGGGTTTAGGAATTTAAATTACTAAAATGACTATAAAAGAAATGAACAGAATTTGGAACATCCAATCCAAGAACCAAGAAAGACAGTGGCTAATCTATCATCGGATTCTAAAAATAATCATTCAAATCAAATCGATGGATCGACATCAAACCCGAAAGAAACCTCTATTCGGATACAACATTGCACACAAAAACCTTCATGCATTCAATTAACAGATAAAGGATTAAATTCAGAAACCTCTAGAACCTAACCAATTCATGTTAATTTTCAAGCACCAATGTAATCAATCATCAAATTCAAACCTGAAAATGATTCTGCTCACGCAATTGCATTACACATTAATCAATCGAGCAATATGCAGGCAAGCAAGCAAGCAATCAATCATAAACCACCACAATTCCGAATCAAAAACCTTCAAATTCGAAATTGGAGTAATCACAATGAGAGAAAAGAAAAAGGGAGTAGAAAACCGATTTGATTTGATGAAGTTTGGTTGCGCAAATCCTCAAGACAGCCAATGCTCCTTTGAATCCTTGGATTAGATGGAAGTTTACTCCTCCATGAATGGAGGAAGACGAGTTGTTAAGGTGGGGGGGGTGTGAGTGAAGAGAGGAGAAGAAGAGCCAACAAAACCGAATTTCTCCTCATTCCCAAAATCTGTCTCAAGTACAAGTTCGGCCCTCTTTTGAAACCGGCCAAAAATCCAAATCAAAACCACCTAAACTTATTAAATTGTCATCACTACATTAATCCTCTCTCTCCTTTGAATCTGGACACCTTATTTGCTAAAATCCGAATTATAGAAAGAAAGTTACATTAAAAACATGAAATCATTATAGCTAATTTCGTGAGTAACGTTCTTCTACCGTTTTACCTATCAAAACGATTCCGTTTGGATTTCCACTCTAAAGAAGAATTGTAGCCTTGGATGTTAGCTTCAAAATGCCACTGGAACGGGCTCAATCGGACATCTGTGGACCGAGATATGGCCCAAATACCACACCCTGCTCAGAATCTGCGGTTGCACCACTTCAGTTCACTTCTAGGCCCAATTTCAGCTTCTTAACACCAGAATTGGCTTCTGAGCTCTTCATATAACTTGTAGGCCTATCTCTCATCTTTTCTACAAATCAAGAATCACAATAAAATGAGCTCTACAACTCAAGATATAACCCAAAAACCAAAACAGTGTTAGAATTCGCCTAATGCTGGAAAATTTAACTCAAACCCAAACAAAATCCAAACAATACAAAATGGTCCAATTCAAAACAATTAGGCATAAGAGAGAATTAATGAGCTAGGAATGAGAGAAAATAAGTACATAAAAATCCAATTGATCACTTGTCCGTGAGAACTGGCACTATTCATGGGGAAACGGATCTGATCCGTTATGCTGCCGAATTTACGGCAGAAGTCTATGAAACTATGAATATTTATATTACAAGAAATTTATAATATGAACAGCTATAAAATTATGAATATGTATGTGGAAATTCTATATGCAAGAATGATTTAAGTATGATATGAGGTATATGAAAATAAATGATGAAGCATATGTATGAGTACATTCCGCATGTGTATGCTTGATTATGCATGAGAATGAAAGGATGTGAATATATTAAATATGGGTCCCTTCATTTGAAGACAGTTATTTAGGTCCCTCCAAGTGAAGGTGTAACGTCCCGATTTCCGAGTTCGTTTCACGATAATCACCGACTTCCGACCTCATCTCAGCGAAATGGTCACCTCTTCGACCTCCGACTTCATCTCCAAATCCCAAATGAAAGGGCATAACTTATGATTTCCGATCTTATGCTTCAAATACAAAGGGATACGATTTCCGACTTCATGGTTGATTGTTCAAATTGGAATGACACACGATTCCCGACCTACGAGTTAATGGATGCGAGATCGGATCTCTGAGTTGGTCCCCAAGTTCGACCAAAATTTATATGAGTCTCGACCTCATACTTTACTTCCAAGGTTCAAATAAAATGGACATGGTTTCCGATCTCCAAATTTCTGTCCAGGTCTCAAATAAGAGGAGCACGAGGTCCTACATCCGACTTCCGAGTTGGTTAGCATAATTCCTGACTTCATCTTTGAATTTAAGATAGAATGATTATTTCCGAGTTCCGAGTTCATCTTGCTCAATTTCCGACTTCATGTCCTGTCCGACTTCCGATTTTGTCTAAGTTTGATTGTTACTGATATCTGACTTCACATTTCAAAGAAAATGTGCCCGATTTTCGGTCTCATGATGTAGCTTCCAGTTTCAACCGAGGTACCCGAGTTCCGACCTCGGACCTCATGCTTCATCCGACCTCATGCTTCATCCGACCTCAGAAGTTATAGTTTAACACAATGGTACAAGTACCGAACTCCGAGTTTAATGTAGCGAGTTCCGGCCTTAGAGTTGAACCCAATTGGGATGGACACGAGTTTGGATCCTTGAGCTGATTTCCAAGACACACACGAGTTCCGATATCCGGGCCTATTCACAAGAGCCTTCCATTTCTGCTGCCGTTCCCGAGTTTGAATAGGGAGTTCCGAGATTAGGTGTCTGTAAGCTTATGACTTCCGACATCCGACTTCAGCTCCAAGCTCAAGTACAATGACACGAGTTCCGACTTCAAGCAGTTAGAGACGAGTTCTGAGTTTAGATAGAGTAGAAGCGAGTCTCACTTTGGGGACGACGTGGAGAGCAGTTTGAGGGACAACGTGGAGAGCGATTTGGCCGCAAAAGAGGGAGACATGGCCGAACTTCAACCACAAAACTCCAACCAATCAACACCACAAGTAATGCATTTAAGTCAGATTTCCCTCCTCATTCTCAGCTGATTTACGCCTCCTTCTCTTCCTCTTGCTCCAGCCTTCTTCTTCCATTCCTCTCTCAACCAACTTCATCAAATCTCCAAGCTTGGTCAAGGTTCCATCAATCCAAAACTCAAATTCAGCAAGATCATACTCCAAAGAGGTAGGATTCTACTTCTATTCTTGAATTCCCTGCAATATGATTGCATGAGATTGTACTCTTCTTTATGTATTTGATGAATTCTTGGATGTATTATGACGGATTATGATTGGATTAATAGGAGATCTTGAGTTAGAATTATGATTAGAAGGGGGAAATTAGAAGGAATGGAGAAGTAGGATGCTGTCTGGGCGAGGAATTCCATGGCAATCCGTACGGCGAAGTGTATGGCGCCGCTTACAGTCGATTAAACCCGATGAAACCATTTTTATGTGAAAGTAGACATCTAGGGCTTTCCATATATAAATCATATAAGATCATTGGATTAGTATTACGAGAGTTATGAATTTTTGAAGTTTGACCTAGGATTCAGGACTTTCATCCGGGCAGGGTGACTTGAGGAGGGTATAACTCGCCCTATACCACTCCAAATTGAGTGAAACTAACTTTGTTAGAAAGCTTACACATAGGGGATCATCCCAATATGAAATTTCGAATTTGTTATGGTCCTAATTATCCCCAGTGGTTCGAGGAAGTTACCCTATGTCCAAACCGAGCCAAAATAGAGTAGTTCAGAAAGGTCGAGTTTCAGGATTTATAACTCGAGGTTTACTTAAGCAAATGGCATGAAACTTGTGGCACCTGTTAGCTTCAATATGAGACCAATTTCGAATGATTTGAGCTTAGTTTCGATTTTTAGTGAATTTATACCTCCAAGAGTGTAATTCGGGCCAGTGACTGAACAGGCTGAGGCAAAAGTTAAATATCTTGAGTTTTATAAATCAAAATGATATGGGACCAAGGAGGTTGGAAAGTAGACATATAGATTTATGACATATCCAAAATCCAAGTTTAAATGAGTTGAATAGAGGTAAAGGCAGATTATACAAAATTCGGGCAGAACTGAGTAAGATTGGCAGAATGGCCAAATTGATAATTTTACAAGTGTTAGTGCACATATAAGGTTTGAGTGAGAATTGCCAGTTTACATTGATATATATATATATATATATATATATATATATATATATATATATATATATATATATATATATATGTTAGATTGATTATATTATTATGACTGAACTATCTGTGAGAACTGGCACTATTCATAGGGAGACGGATCGGATCCGTTATGCTGCCAAATTTACGGTAGAAATCTATGGGACTATGAATATTTATGTGTAAGGATGAATTAAAGTATGAATATATATATGGAAACTCTATACTCAAGAATGACATAAGTATGATATGAGGTATATGAGGGTAAGTGATGTAGCATATGTATGAGTGCCGGTAGAATGGTAAAGAGGCTACGGGCCTTTATGTGTTATGAATATATACGTGAAGATCATGTGTGCAATGATATATGAAAATAAATGAAGTATAGGTACATTCAGTATGACTATGCTCGAATATGCATGAAAATGAAATAATGTGAGTATATTGAATGTGAGTCCCTTCACTCGGAGGCAGTTATTTGAGGTCCCTCCTTGTGAAGGCAGCTAAATAAGATAAAATGTGGGTCCGTTCACTTAGAGGCAATTATTTGAAATCCCTCCCTGTGAAGGCAGTTAAATGATAAAGACATGGGTCCCTTCACCTGGAGACAGTTGCACATTGGGTCCCTTCTTGTAAAGGCAGCTAAAACTTGGGTCCCTCCAACCTAGAGGCAGTGGGTCCCCTTGCGGGTGAGTCAGTGTGACGACGGTCACGGGTGAAGCTGACGAGCTCACTCCAAGGCCACGCTACCCAACGGCAGTAACAGCACCCTAAGGACGGCGATACGTAACGCCTAGGTGTGCCAAGTAAAAGCTGAAGATTAAAGACTAAAGACTAAAGATTAAGGCACATGCAAGCACCCCACTCGCATGAGGCATGGCATCGACCCAGCTAGTGTGAATACAGGAGACAGAACTAACATAAGGCATGGCATGACCCAGCTAGTGTAAGTACCAGATGAAGATCCCATATTCCTAAGGAACATGACATGGCGATCACATTCTGATCATGACATGGCGATCATACTCTGGAATGTGGCACGTAAAGATTTTTATGATGAAAAGAGAGATGAAGAAAGAAGAGCAAATTTTATGTATATGCATGAATTCAAGTACAGATAAAGTTGTGAGCAAATGTTATGTGTAGTTTAATATGTTGCAATTATTATCCAAGATATCATTCAGGAATTGATTTTTATGGGTTTTTCCCAAATGACAAGTCTAAGAGTAAAACTAAACCTTTGCTTCGGACATTATATTTTCGAACTATAAAATTAAACAGTTTTACAGCATGTTCACCTTTTTCTTAATAAACCGAAGCAAACTGGAGATAACAACGATGACATTATCTATGATACTAGAGAATCCTACTGGGAATTTATAATTCTCACACCTATTTCCGTGTTGTCTCCAGATAGTTTTAGAAGTTTCCAAAGACTGAAATTCTTTGTCACGACAAGGTCCGCTTTCAGTAACAAAGAATAACCTCAGATATGGTACTATGACTTAAGCATAGTACTGTATTAAGGAGGCTGTTACAAAAGGCAATTAAACAATAAAGATGTGGGTCCCTTCACCTGGAGGCAGTTGCACATTGGGTCCCTCCTTGTGAAGGTAGCTAAAACTTGGGTCCTTCTATGTTGGAGGTAGATAGCCAACTAAGTCCCTCCAACCTAGAGGCAGTGGGTCCCTTGTGGGTTAGTCTATATGACAACGGTCACGAGTTGAGCTGACGAGCTTACTCCCAGATCAGGCTACCCAAGGGCAGTAAAAGCTAAAGACTAAAGGCTAAAGATTAAAACATATGTAAGCACCCCACTCTATGAGGCATGGCATTGACCCAGCTAGTATGAGTATAGGAGATAGGGCTTACATGAGGCATGACATGACCCAGCTAGTGTAAGTACCAAAAATTTATGGTGGCATGTAAAGATTTTATGATGAAAGATATGACGATGAGTTTATACTCCTAAGAAACGTGACATGGCGATCACGCTCTGATGGGGTAGGACATGGCGATCATACTCTGGAATATAGCGTGATGATCCCACACCCTAAGGAATGTGACATGGCGATCATATTCTGATGGAGTATGACATGGCGATCATACTTTGGGACGTGGCAGGAAGAATATATTCCTAAGGAGTGTGACATGGCGATCACATCCCGATGGAGTATGACATGACGATCGTACTCTGGAATATGTGTAACAAGTAAAGGAAGATAAAGAAAGAAAAGTAAATTTTATGTATCTACATAACTACAAGTACAAGTAAAGTTATGTGTAGATGTTATGTCTCCAGTATATTGATGCTATAGTATCTTAATATGTTGTAGTTATTATTCACAGTATAATTCATGAATTGATTTTGTATGGGCTCTCCCGAATGCCAAGTGTATGAGTAAAATAAACTTTGCTTCAGATAATATATTTTCGAACTATAAAATTAAACAGCTGGTATAACATGATCACCTTTTTCATAATAAACCGAAGCAACTGGAGATAACAACAATGACATTATGTATGATACTTAAGAAATCCTACTGAGAATTCAAAATTCTCACTCCTAGTTCCGTGTTATCTGCAGATAGTTCAAGAAGTTCCGAAGACGGCTAAAGTTGCTGTCAGATAAAGTCCGCTCAGGTAACAGTAACAACTCCAGGGTATGGTACTATGACTTAAGCATAATACTGTACTTGGGAGGGTGTTATAAGGATCCTTATTTGGGAATAGTCCTAAATACAAAGGAGACTCTGCCCAATTTTTTTTAGAGAAAGATCTTATGTAGGCTTGCTGGGGATATGTTCCTATGCGCCAATCACGTCCTAGGTTGGGTTGTGATAGGCCATGTGTATGTGTAATAGAGTTTCTACTCAAGACTGATGCAAATAAAGACTTTACATCAGAACAATATAACAGTATGAAATACTATAGAAAAGGATTCAATTGTAGTAGGAAATATGGTAGTATAATTTCCCATGATATAGTACTAAAGATAATAAAAGGAGAACAACAATTATAGTAGCAAATGAACACTTAACATGAGTATGAGATAATGAACTATAAGAAAGATTGGAAAATCAAAGATGCAACAATTCAAGAAGATTGTACACCTTAACTGCTTAACCAATTTATTTTATAGATTTTATATTATACTCATTGATTGTTTGTTGTAAAGATAATGTTCATTTACAGGGTGGCGAACTCAAAGATCAATTTTGAAATGATAAGTGTGCATCATTAGAAGTATGGCTTCTGCAAAATTTTGAATTCCACTAACAAATTTTATGACCAATAAAATAAATGTCTATGGCTTTGAACAAAAATAAAACAACAAATGGAAGTTTGATATGATCTCTTTCATTTCTTGCTCCTTCTAGTTCCACTAGATCTTAATGATTTGATTTTTATACCTTGCTGATACTTTAACACTTAAGTATTGTTCTATTGGAGACATTAAAAACTTGTAAATTCCAACATTTTTTTTATTTCATCGTTAACTTAAATTAGGAGGAGGTTGCATCTTTCTGTGCAAAAGTTATTGCATTGGAGGAGGGCCTCCGTAACCCAAAACAAGAGGCCTCTGATTATCAGAATCTTTGTCAATAGTTGGAAAGGCTATATGATTTAACAACTATTCATAATAAAAATTGTGAATCAAAAGGTTGTTTTTTGAACCTTGAATTGTATCAAATCGTAAGACACAGTGACAAATTGGTAAATAGTTTCAACAACTATATTAATATCAAATATGGCATTTAATCAGTTATCAACAACTAATCATAGATCTTACACGAATTTTAGATTCCAAGGTAATTGAGTCTAAAAGTGATAAAATCATTTACAATACATTTCAAGTAGGAGAAGCAACTAGGTAGTTGGTATTGTGGTACTTTTCTGTTTATTGATCAAACAAAGGTCCTGCCTGTTTCACATGCTCAGGTTTTTTCACCGTAGAAACCTTATTCCACCTTTTGTATTAGTCTTTTGAAGAAAATACAATTAAGTTTGAAAACAATGTGTACTTTTATATTTGTTGAAAGTAGTTTGTTGGAACCTGACTGAAATATATTATGTAATCGTATCATAACAGCTTTGGAGTAATGTTGGTTTTCTATTCTTTTAATGCTTGATTTTGGCATGTGCAAAAGTTGTAGGACTTGACAAATCCTAAATAGCAAATGATGCCAAAAGTGTGATTTTTTTAGCTTTGATTGCACAAAATGTACTTCTGAATATACTCCGTAACAACTTTACGATTGATCAAATTGTTGAATTCCTTAAAAAGTTGGGGCCTTTTACTAACAACTCATCAAAACAAACAATTTCTAATGATTTGTGAAGTAGGGGATTTATAACCACTGTATGTGTTATAGAGCCTTTCTTTTTAATCTATATTGCTCTATCATGATTCAAAAAATGTTGATTGAGGCTACTATGCTACAATGTACAATAAATCATATGGCATTTAATCATCCAATGAAATTATACTTACGTCCAATTTTTGTATTGCCATTTAAGTCATTACCTCTTAGTTTTCATCTTTTTCTACATTAGTTCTCCTTTTTTCTGGAAGACTTGGTGTTTAATTCTTCTCTTGCACTAAGTTGGAGCTGTTTTCTTTTTTAGATTTAGACTCAAGAGCCTAGAATTTTTTATATTGACTCCAGAACTTTTGTTTTCTACAGTTTGTGCCTATTCTTTCATAGTTTTAATATTGATAATGTTATTTGTCTTTTTCTATTTTGTCTTATAATTCAATTTCTTTGAAATTATAGATCCCTTATTTTGGTATCTATTCATATTATAATAGATAATAGATTATAATAGATATTTGTGATATTATATTTTTCCATTTTTCCTTTAAGTTTTTTATTGTGTTCATGTATGTCAAATATCAGGAATATATGCAATACAACTTTTTGTTTGCTCTTGATACCTGTTGTTAGTGGTTCTGTATATTGTACTTTTTGATATACACCTTTACCTTTTGCTTTTGCAGCTTCCTTTTAGTTTCATATGCTATTTATGTATGTCAGGCTGCAGGAGGATATCGAATGCCACTTTTTCCAAACATTTTGTTTATAAATGTTTATTTTTAAATCTTTACTTGTTATTTTAGTTAACTTTTAGTATGCCTTTATGGTGTTTTTTAATGCTTCATTTACATTGAAGTTGTTCCTAATATTGTGTATCACTTTTTAGTTAATCTTGATCTGGTTTGTTCTGTATTAGTTTCCTTTTATTTTCAAATTTTGCTTCAAACTTTTTTTATGTAAATGCACTTTTATCCCTGTGGGTTACAACTTGCCTCTTAGCTTCTGAACTTCTTCATCTATTTGTTTGCTTTCATTTTGATTTTTGTCTTAATTGCTTAGAGTAAAACCCCAAATTGGTCTTCGAAAGAGTTGTGGGACATCAATTTAGGGCATGTTTGTTTCAACTTTTTTTGACAAAGAGTTATTTTTTTTAGTTGAAAAAAAAAATCACTTTTTCTATCAAAATAAGGTGAACCAAATATACCATTGATCCTCGAAAGAGTTGTGAGATATTAATTTGGTCCTTGAAAGATTTGTGATATCAATTTGGTCATCAAAAGATTCAAATTCATTTCAAGTTAGTCCAAACTTTTTTTAATCTTTTGGACTTATTTGAATGAATTTTAATCTTTCAAGGACTAAATTAATATCACAACTCTTTCGAGGATCAAATTGATGTCACAACTCTTTCGAAGATTAAATTGATGTCCCAGAACTTTTTTGAGGATCATGAGATTTTACAACAATTTCTTATTTCCTTTTTTTTTTTTAAATGTATATTGCAATGCAACATATGGTTCTATGAACTAGACTCATTCTGTAAACATATATATTATCATTTATGGTATACTTAAGAACGATTGTCAAACTAAAATTATGTATAAGATTTTTCAAAAAAAAAAAAAACATAAAAGCAATGTTATCGATTGTCCTATGTACTGCACTTTTTTTTTTTTGGTCGGGGAGTGGGGATTTTGGGCTGGGGGGGGGGGGGGAAGGCAATGCGGCTTTACCCTTATGACTTGAAGTCACACCCTCAAGGCGCACTTGCTTTTAAGGCCAACCGCATGACCATTTAACCAAGGCCTCAAGTGCCTAAGTATTGCACTTTATGATATGTACTCTTTCCCTTGAGCAACGAAGATGAGATGATCTCAGGACTGGGCTACTAACTCATTAACCCATAAATTGCTGACTGTGGGTTCCCTTCAAGACTTGGCCCTGATACGGTAGAGTTAAACATTGAGACCCAAATACTTAATCATACCAACAAAGTGGAAATAGTGGTTAGTTTTTTTTTTTTTTTTTAAAGTCAAATGTAATTTTAGGTCCTTATACATGTCCTAAATTTTGGTTTTACTCCCTATATTAAAAAATAATTTGGCTTAGGCCCTTACACTTGTATTCTATTGAAAAGTTATCCCTGCTATTAGAAAACCAATAGACGGTGTTTGTTTTTACTGACATAGTGTTTTTACTGACATAGTTAACAGAATTTGACATAGATATACTATGTTGTTAATATAGTTTTGAAATGACCTTTTAGGTATTTTTTTGGTTTGAAATAGTCTTTTTTTAAAAATAGAAAAAAAATCAAAACAATATCAAAACAATTTTTTTAAGCCAAAACAATCTCAATCAAATTTTACTATGTCCTATGTAGCTCCTGTTAGCCACATCAGCAGAAACTAATACTGTCTAATAATTTTCTAATGGTAGGGATTAAATCAATACTACTACAAGGTCCTAAACTAAATTTTTTTTAACGTATAAGGACTAAACCTAAATGTAGAGATTAAAACCAAAATCCATAATACGTATATAGACCAAAATTTAGTTTTAACTAAAAAAAAAAATATGGAAATAGTGGCAGAGTCTCTATGTGCCAAAGGGACTACTCTAGAAAATGCAAACCCAGAAGTAGGGGAAGTGGCAACGAGAATATTGATGAAGCAGGAACGAACATTGAAGCTGAGAGAACATGGGGGGTTTGGCAAATTATTGGGCCTATACACTAACAATGAAGAAGGCATACAATTGATACCCAAATTTGTCTATACTCACTAAAAATCAATTCAAAAAAAATTATTGGACATGAGAGGTCTAGCACAAGTGGCAAATGCCTTTGCCTCAGCACAAAGCATCCGGGGATAGATATGGAGCATGTTTAACTCTAAGGCAGAGCCCCCAAGTCCCTCCCTCCCCAACCCAAGGTGACAAAAAAAAAACTATTGAAGATCCTTTTTGTTTGTTTATCTCATTATTATTATTATTATTTGTTAGATATATGGTTTTGATGATGAATATTGGAAGAATAATTTCTGATATCTTGTTTCCATCTAAAAGGATTGCTATATTTAATAGTTTCCTTATTTATCTTAGTAAATGATTTCCTTATTAAATATGTAAATCCATTTTGAAATATACCTCATTTGAGAATATTATCTGACCTACTTTTACTCAGAAACATCATGTTTAGGGGATGAAATTTAGGAAGCAATATTCAAATGAGAAATTTGGTGCATCATTATGAAAGCTGAGAGAAACAACAATTAAACTAGCAACTGAGTTAGGATCCAGCAATTACTCCCAGTTACAGCAGTTACATGAAACTGCATCCTCTGATAAGAACTTAAGCCTTAATTCTCTCTAACGGCTAGTGAACTTCAATGTTCTAACATCTATAAAAAAGCCTTCAAGAATGGAGAAGAGATAGACCTTCCACCAAGAAGAAAGTGAGATTAGTAGTGCTCCTTATTAGTTTACTCTTACAATTGTTTGAGAGATTGCCTAGCTTTATCTTGTTTATTATATCTCATAAGTTTTGTACCTTAACTTGCTCATGTTCTCTTGAGAGTCTTTGAAACCCATTGTAGCTCAACTATAGTAGCATTTGTACGTTGTGTAATTACCCTACTTTGGTTAAGATAAGGGGAGGTTTAGTGGTATCCTTGTGAGAAACAAATCACCAAGCAATTGGGAACTGGATGTAGGTCACACATTGTAGCTGAACTAGTATAAAAATAGCTTGTGTTATTTTTTCTTCTCTTATCTTTTTTACTTTATGCACTATTGCGCTTAATTGTTCAAAGCTTAATTCCATTTTAATTTTTAAATTTCTGTTATTGAACCAATTCACCCCCCTCTTGGTACCTTCATTTGGTATCCGAGCCTAATTCTCTTTAAGGCTTAACCACTTGAGAAGACAATCTTTGTAGGTTCAATGGCAGGAAATTTGATGAACTCAACCATCATTGAAGAATAATCTATTGTAAGGCCACCATATTTTGATGGAAGCAACTACACCTATTGGAAGGAGCGGATGAAGATATTCATTCAATCCGTAGGCTACAAGTTTTGGCTCGTGATCAAGAACGGACCAAGCATTCCAAAGAAAGTAGTTGATGGCAAAGAGGCGGAGAAACTAGAAGAGGAATTCAATGATCAAGATATGAAGAAGATGGAACAAAATGCAAAGGCAAAGAACCTCTTCTATTGTGCTGTGAACCCAGATGACTTTAGAAAAATCTCAAGGTGCCAAACTGCCAAACAAATATGGGACAAATTAGAAGTCACCTATGAAGGTACAAGCCAAGTAAAAGAGGCAAAAATTGATATGCTAGTACATGAGTATGAATTATTCACCATGAAAGAGGAGGAAAACATTGATGAGATGTTTGAGAGGTTCTCAAACATTGTTAACACACTTGATGCTCTTGGGAAGGTGTACACGGATAGAGAATTGGTAAGAAAAATTTTAAGAAGCCTCACCAAAGAATGGCAATCAAAAGTGGCTGCAATCCAAGAAGGACGTGATCTCAACTCCATGTCCTATGATGACTTAAGAGGTAACCTTATTACTTCTGAAATTACTTTTCTTAACAAATTGCATAATGAAAATAGGAACAAAAAAGGAGTTTCACTAAAAGCCACTACAAGCTCCAACAAAGAGGAAAATGATGATGAAGGAGGTCATGTGAGTAGAGATGTAGAGATAGCCCTTCTAACCAAAATACTTTATGAGCTCGACAAGAAAAAATATAGGCCAAAGAGGAGACAAAAATTCAAAAAGAAGAAGAAAGTTATGGTTGCAAACTCCACTTGGAGTGATAGTGATGAATCCTTATCAAAAAGTGAAGAAGAAGAAAAGGAGGAGATAGTCAACATGTGCTTCATGGCAAAAAGTGAGCAAGAAGATGATGAGGTAAGCAATCTTGACACTTTATATGATGAGTTGTATGAGGACTTTCAACAATTACTTAATGGTTCTATGAAGTTGTCTAAATCATATTTTGCTCTAAAATCCAAATATGATGATGCTTTATTGAAATTGATGAATTGAGAAAGAAAGTTGATCTTTTAAAATTAGAAAATGCGCTAAAAGAAAATGAACAAATATTGTTTCATGAGAATGTCTCTTTAAAAGAAAATGTTGATGAGCTAACTAAAGACCTTGCGAAATTTGTAAAAGGAAAAGAGAATTTGGATACTCTTTTAGGATCACAAAAATGTTCACTTGATAAAGCTAGACTTGGTTTTAATCAATCTAAAAAGCAAAAATGCTATAAGAATTTTTTTGTGAAATCAAGTGCTTCTACAACCCCTTATATGACATGTAATTATTGTAGATCAAAAGGACACATATCACACACATGTACTATTAAGAAATATGGTTTTAATATGATATGGGTTCCTAAGGCTACAAAGGAATTATCTTTAAGCTCTAACCCCCAAGGACCCAAAAGAATTTGGGTACCAAAAGGAAAATCTATTTTGTAGGTGTCAAAGAAAATGGCTCCTTAATACTTGGATGCTTTCATAAAAGGAGCTAGCCAATGTTATCTCCAACAAGGTCAATATTGAAGTATATCACATTGGAGATAATTATGAAGGATAAGTTTTGTAGTTGGTAAAATTAATATAAACTCATCTTACATAATTGTGTTCTTTATGTGCATGAGTTTTTAATTGTGTTTCTATATGATAAAAATGCATGAAATAATGATTTTATATGATAATTATGTCAATTACATGTGATTGAAGCCATGCCTAAAACTTTCCTACGTTCTTATTATGAAACCTCGCGATCTTAAGTTTGTTGTCAAAAGCAGTAACGAAGTGTGTTTTACTGGGCAAAATAAGCAACTACTCTGCAGTTGCTATATCTAGTTGCTGTTCTTCTCTGGTTTTTGTATGATGCCACACTCACTCTACATTAGTAAGGGCAAATCTATCTTTTTATTTAATAAAAAAAAAAGGGAAAAGAGGATGATAACACTCGCTCACTCACTGTTCTCTCTGGTTGAGCTCTCCCTCTCATACACTTCACTATTTTGAATCAAATCCCCCAAGACAGGTAACATACCTTAGACCACCACTGTGCACCCCTCATAGGCAAGCCATCAAGCCATGACAGAGCATTATCCAGTGGCAGCACAAATTGCCATTTGTGCCACAACGACGTAACAGCAAACTTGCAGCGCCATCTTAGACAACACCAACTGCACCTCCGAGAACGACTTATGGTGGTCCCCAACAAGTCGGGACCCACAAACATTGTTGACGCCACCTAAGTCACGAAGCTCATCCTCCGATGTCGGCTTTCACCGCTGTTTTGTTCACACGAACACCTTCGAGCTCCAATGGCAACCCCCATGGTTTGTATCAAAAAGATACTTTCTTCTAGTTGTGCTTCTAAATGGTGTTAAGTGTTGCTCTTTTATGGTATATGTCCTTTTGCAACTTATTGACAGTTTCTCTTTTATCCGAGATGAGATGTGGGCATTGCTTTTTAATTCAATTGATATTTCCTCTGAGCTGGCATTTGTGTTGGCTGATTTATGAAAGTGGGGTGTCTTTGCTCAATGGGTTGGATAATTTGCTTCTTACTTAAATGGTAAATCGTTTTCTTTGTGAAGTTTGGGTTAGATTCTTATGGATATATCGTTGCTCTATGTGCTTATGGTCTCTTAGTTATTTGATTGATATTTACTTTCAGATTGAAATTTAATTTGCATAGATCACTCAATAGTCTGAATTTTTATTTGGGTTTATTATTGATAAGAATAAGAAGAAATGTTGGGTTTTTGACTACTAACCGAGAGGCTCTTTCTTATTCCTATATGAATGCAGAGAATTCTTTAATTTGTTAAATGCATCTCTGGCTCCATAGTGATTGAAATCGTTAATATATTTTGAAGTAAATCCACCTGCTTATGACTATAGTTACTACCTTGGTTCTTTCTCCTGCTATGAAAATTTTGGAATTTAACATGCCTTAATCTCCGTGTTGTTTATTTGAAGCTCAAGTAATTGCCTATTTTTGATATTGGTATGCTCAGTTTTCTTGTATTGAGAAAGATGACATCAAAATCTCATGTGGTATTAATTCTTTCGTATCTAGAGAAGTTTTGATGATGAATATTTTTTGGCTGAAAATTATCTAGAAATTGACACCATATGGTATATGATCATGATTGTGCTTATACTCCTTACAATAACTTTCTCTTTCACCATATCCTACACTTGATCTTTTTGATGTTGAGGGGGGAGAAAGGAAAAGTCTACCAATTTGGAGCATGACCTCCAAGGAATTCATTTAAGAGCAAGTCTTCATGGATTAAGGGGGAGCATAGCAAGTCCTCAAAAATTAAAGAACTCATGAACTAAGGGGGAGCCTTCTTTAAACTTTTAATCTTTAATTTCTTTAAATATATATATGATTATGATGATAATGCTAGCAACTCTGATTATTATTGAATATAGGACATATGACTTGATAGTTGCTTGTTTTCTAAATCTTCCAATCATGCTCAAATTGTTTATAATATTTTATAATTGGGTCACCATATAAAAGGGAGAGAATGTTAGATATATAGTTTTGATAGTGAATATTGGAAGAATAATTTCTGATTTCTTGTTTCCATCTAAAAGGAATGCTATATTTAATACTTTCCATATTTATCTTAGTAAATGATTTCCTTATTAAAAATGTAAATCCATTTTGAAATATACCTAATTTGAGAATATTATTTGACTTGTTTTTACTCAAAAACATCATGTTTAGGGGATGAAATTTAGGAAGCAACGTTCAAATGAGAAATTTGGTGCATCATTATGAAAGCTGAGAGAAACAGCAACTAAACAAGCAACTACGAGTCAGGATCCAGCAATTACTCCCAGTTACAGCAGTTACACAAAATTGCATCCTCTGATAAGAACTCAAGCCTTAATTCTCTCTAACGGCTAGTGAACTTCAATGTTCTAACATCTATAAAAAAAAGCCTTCAAGAATGGAGAAGAGATAAACCTTCCACCAAGAAGAAAGTGAGACTAGTAGTGCTCCTTATTAGCTTACTCTTACAATTGTTTGAGAGATTGCCTAGCTCTATCTTGTTTATTATATCTCATACGTTTTGCACCTTAACTTGCTCATCTTCTCTTGAGAGTCTTTGAAACCCATTGTAGCTCAATTATAGCATCATTCGTACTTTGTGTAATTACCCTATTTTGGTTAAGATAGGGGGAGGTTTAGTGGTGTTCTTGTGAGAAACAAATCACTTTATACTTTATTAGGGAATTGGATAGAGGAAGGTTTATCAAATCCTTGTAAGCAAAAATTTGAGAGTGAAAAAAATCCCAAGCAATTGGGGACTGGATGTAGGTCACATGTTGTGGCTGAACCAATATAAAAATAGCTTGTGTTATTTTCTCTTCTCTTATCTTTTTTACTTTATGTACTATTGCGCTTAATTATTCAAAGCTTTAATTCTATTTTAATTTTTAAATTTCTATTATTGAACTAATTCACCCCCTCTCTTGGTTCCTTCATTATTATTAGTCGAATTGTTTTGTTTCAAGAGAAAAAGTCCAAAAGAAAAAAATCCAATGCCTATATCATGGCCCTTTTTTTTTTTTTTTTTAATGAGTTCTGACTTTCTTTTAAGCAAAAGTCTCAGCCCATTTAGAAAATAAACAAACGAAAATGATGATTTTTTTGGGAAAAAAAAAAAAAGAAAGAGTGCAGCTAAATTTGTCAATTTGAGGCGTCGAGCCCTACCCCTGAAAGCGATGCAAATAAGTAAAACCCAAATAAGGTCTCAAGACTATAATGCACACAAGTAAAACACAATTTAGAAGCAAGTCATGAAAAAGGGAACAGGTGCAGCAATGCATACAGGCAAGATGATGGGAAAGGAAAATAATTTCAAATGAATAAATCTAAACCATGTGAATAAAAGGAAGAGGTGAGGGAGCAAACAGAGGCAGTAGAGAAGGGGGGAAAATAGCACAAAAAAAAGAAGAGAGACTTCAATCAACGGAGATAGAACACAAGAGAGTTATGGGGCGGAGGAATTTGAGTCTTTGCTCAAGTCTACAAAGATAAGCGTCAAACTCCTATCATTCAATTATACATTTGTTTCTTGCTAATCATGCTGCCAAAATAATTCTGAATGGATGCCTCAAAGCTATTAGTTTGTGTTGTATGCATTTTCTTATATGTTCTCTTGCTCTTTTCCAAGTAAAAAACTTGTTTCAAATGTCCCTTGCAACCTCCATCCCCTGCAAATAACCAAACCATACAAACCCGATCCCTTCATTCCCCCAAAACAGATTCAACTTCCTAACTGTGCAGCAACAAAACAGGATCAAACATCGAAAGAAATTGTGCTTTTTTGGTTAAGTGGTTTTTCTCATTCACATTTCAATTCTGTGAGTCTTGGTAGCAGATTTTGTTTAGCCTTATGTTAATATTATATCATATTGGTGTTGGTCTAGCACAAAATGCTAATGTATTAACACGGAATGCCAAAGGATACATTATGGAATGAAAATAGTATCTATTATTTATTCTAATTATTTAAAGAAAATAATATTTAGTACTTTTCAAAAAAAATTAAAAGTAATAAATAATCATCTTATTATTTTGGGTATCCACGACTAATTTAGTTTAATTTTGAAAGAAACTTCAACCAAACTAAACTTATAAATTTTCATACGATATCAACCAATCTGTTAAGTTGCTTTTGAAGAACTGAACTAAACTTAATCACCTCTAATTTGTTCCATTACGTTATTTGATTTTTTTTCTTTTTGTAAAAAGGATAAAAAATTAGACATATACTTTTTCCCTCACAGTCTCTTTTTTTATTTCCCTCAAAATTGGGTGGAATGATATAACTTCTAAATAATATAAATATTTAATTTTATTTTTTAATATAACTTTCAAATAGAATTAATGAAATTCCATCCTGTTTCCTTATTAATATCCCTAACAAGAAGGAATGTAATTTTGTTGCTTTCCTACACTTTCCTTTCCAATTATGAAGAATTCCAAACATAATGTAAATAATAGGATGCCTAATGTGGTATATATTGATTCTAGAATATTTTTAAGAATATAGTACAATTTAATTCTAACATATTCTAAAATTATTTTATTAGCTTATAATTTATGGTTTCAATAGATTTGTTTTTAAAATGTTAACAGTGGTCACATATCTCAAATATAAATGCACAATATATTTGAGTATTAAGACACAAAATATCTACGTTAAAACATTAATCCTTTTAACAAGAATTTCTTGTTATTAAAATATTAACGATTGCTACATGTGTCAAATATTGAAAAGATAAAATATCTCCCCATTAAAACATTAGATGTTTCAGCTAAATGTTTATATAAAAACACAAATATTTCTGGATATTAAAATATTTTCTGTTATCAAAATATTAACAATTTTATGAAATAAAAAAAATTAACAATTGTCATATGTCCCAAATATAAAAAGAAATACAAAAATTTATCAAAATACTAAATTTTTTAAAAAATATATTTTTATTTTCATATTAATTAACATATGACAAAATTCTACACCGTATAATAGTCATATGGCAGAATTTTAGGCCATATTATTTTCTTTTAATATTAATTATCTTTGTATATTGATTAGAGTTCAGGACAACAGAAAAAAAAAAAAAAAAAAATGACAGTCAAATATTCATGTCCATAACGCACTACTCAGTTAAACCAACCAATTAACCCATTATATAAAATCGGGGACACATGAATGCAGTTGATAAGCCCGTATCAAAGTTCATCACGCTGACACAAGTATTCATTACCCATTACCCATTAAAAAGACCATTAGCTCATTTTCAAATAAAAACAAAGCGTTGTCGCCAAACGGCCTCGGCTCCTCCTTCCTTCATCGCGCAACGGCTGCACAGCATAGCTGTATCCCTGTGAGTCACCTAAATTCTTGCCTGTAATATTTCGCTTTCAACGAAGACGTTAAATCTTCATTATCCAACTTGATTCAACTATTGAGAATATTTAATTATTTTTCAAGGATGAGTTTTTTCAGGGAGTGCAAATACGTCTATTGAATTGGTTCGAACCAATTTACTTATATTAAACGAATTTGTCTGTGCTTTAGCGATTGGGGAAGATCTTATAACAAATGCTGCTTCCATGCATTGGAAGGCCATATTAATCACAAAAGGGATAGAACATCGTTCTTCTTGGTGATATTAACCATATGGAACCAAAAGCCGAAAGTTATATACATAAACAAACACACAGACACGTAATTACGCATATATTTAATCTAGATGATTTTAGTAGCGCAGAAATATGCTCTGATAGAATCTCTTTTGTGATTAAACTGCAAACATTGGTGAAAGCTTATTCCTTTGTTCATTCTATATTTCTGTTAGTCTTTGCCCTTTGCTTTTGAATGGGTTTATTGTGTGTGATGCTACTGCTCTGGTATGTTGAGATCTCAGCACAAACGAGATTGTCCTAATAATATCTGGGCTAAGTCAGAATTAAATTCTTTAACATGGGGTTAATCTGAAATCTTTGTTCCTGGGAATATAGCTATGAAGTTGAGAGATCATAAAGTTGAAAAGTGGGAGAATAGAAATCATAGAATAGATGGGATTTTATTTTATAAAACTGGTACACAAAATACAATTGTTTTTGTTTTTTTTTTTGGTGGAAGAGGGGATGCGTTTATTTGATTTTTCATGTTAATATACTAATCTTAAGCGTACATGATTAACTGCATTTTGAGGGTGGTATTTGATTTTGCTCCTTAAGATACGATGTAACAAAATTCATCTTTCTGCTCCTCGAAAGAGCAAGACAGTAAGTAATGCGAGGCAAGAGTTTCCCTTTTACTCATATTTGGCTTCTACTTGCTTTCAATCTCGTATCTAAGTGTTTTTCACTTCTTTTGGTGCACTTTAACCATTTAATATGATGACGATTTTGGGACCCTTGATATGAATATTGGGGTATAATTCTGTTTATTATTATTGCAGATAGAATTCGAATGGAGATATTAAATAAAAAAATGGCTACATTGAACAAGATTAGTCAAAATATACCTGATGATCTTGCAGTGAGCATTCTGTCAAAATTGCCTGTGAAATCTTTAAAGCGATTTCAGTGTGTACGGAAATCCTGGGCAGATTTGCTTGAAGATCCTCATTTCAAGGGCATGTATTATGAGAATTTAATATCAAAAATGAAAAATGATGATTCATGTCTCCTCCTAAAGCAACAAATGCCAAGTTCTGGTCAAGAAAATCTATTTTTGCTTTCCGGAGAAAGGTATGAGAACAAGGTCAAATTAGATTGGCCACCTCCATTTCAAGACAATAGCAATGGTCTATGCATTTTTGGTTCTTGTGTTAATGGTATAATTTGTCTCAATCAAGTCGAACACAAAGTAGTATTATGGAACCCAATGATCGAGGAATTTAAGGTCATTCCTCCTGGTCTCATTGTTGTGCCTGGTTTAGATGTTTTAACAGGATATTTTGGATTTGGTTATGATCATGTGACGGAAGACTATAAGCTGATTCGACAAGTACATTTCTTTTTGGATACATTTAATTCTCCTGAAGAACTTCCAACTCTTCCAGAGCCCTGTTGGTTTTGGCAAATATATAGCCTAAAAAGTGATTGCTGGAGGAAACTTGACCTTGAAATGCTAGATGTTGAGACACAACCTGTTGGTTTTGCAATTTACTTGAATGGAGTATGCCATTGGTGGGGCATGACAGGACTTTTGCAAGGTACAGAAGAAGTAGAAGACTTACTTGTGTCATTTGACATGAGCAATGAGCGGTTCCGTACTACACTAATAGATCGACATAGTTGTTATGAATTTGTTAATAGGTTCTTGGTGGTGTTCAATGGGTTTATTGCTACAATTTCGATGGTTTCCCAAAATAAATGCTTTGTTATATCAATTCTGGGTGAAGTTGGCGTAAAGGAATCATGGGTCAAACTTTTTACCATTGGACCCTTATCTTGTGTTGAGCATCCTATTGGTGTTGGGAATAAGGGCCATATATTATTCAGAAAAAACGATGATGAATTGGCTTGGTTTGATTTAAGTACTCAGATGATTGAGGAGATTGGTATCAAAGGAGCAGGACTCTGTCAAATAGTAATTTATAAGGAAAGCTTTCTCTCTATTGGAGGAATAAATTAGTAATTCTTATTTTCTAGTTTGTGGCACAAAATTTTATCTTGGAAGACTTTACACTATTGCTATTGGGATCTATTTGATGGTTAAATGTTGTGAAGTTAAAATTTGATCAATGGTTTGATCTTACTATTTACCAACTATTGCGAAATGATAGTTCTCTTGTTTGAACCCGTTGGGATTTTTATTTAAAAAAAAAAAAAGAAATCCTCTGCTTCATTGTGTAAATTAGTTGAGAACACTTTACATACTCATTACCAATCAAAATCTATTTTGTTTTATCCATTTTTTTTTTGTGGAATAGACATATCAATCTTCATACCTTTCATTCCATTTTCAGTTCCTATGTTGAGAGGGGCAAGACTTCTACTTATTCCCACATCAACACAATATCTTTGTTGTATGTGGGGTTTTCCAAATATTTTATTGTTAGATATAGTTATATTTTTCTTTATTGATCTGTCAATTAATCAAATCAATAATAATAAGACTTACATCTATCAATATGTGTGGCCTTGGACTATAAATAATGATATTTTTTCAGAGTTTGGTTACATAATCGATTCACTTACCTATATTATGTTAATATTAATCACTACTGTTGGCATTTTAGTTCTTATTTATAGTAATAACTATATGTCTCATGATCAAGAATATTTGAGATTTTTTGCTTATATGAGTTTTTTTAATACTTCAATATTGGGATTAGTTACTAGTTCTAATTTGATATAGGTTTATATTTTTTAGGAATTGGTTGGAATGTATTCTTATCTATTAATAGGTTGTTGTTCAATGTATGTATTCCTAAGTGCAAATATTGTAGTCAATTGGCTATGATTCTTGTGTAATGCTCTTCCTAATAAGCTACCCTACTTGACATAGAAATTCCAGAAAGCATTATATTAATTTAGAATATGGGGCTATTTGGAAAGTGTTTTGTAAAACAATTTTTATTTTTTAACCAAAAAAGCTTGTTTGGTATGTTATTTTTTTGTGTTGTTTTTAAAAATTAAAAAACAGAGACTAAGTCTTAGAAATAGAAACTAGAAAATAGGTTAGAGTTGTTTTGATTTTTTCATTTTAAAAAACATTGAAAACACGGTGGCATCATATGTAATTTTGTTTTTTTATTGGTTTTGTCCTCCTTTCAATTCCTATCAATAAGATTGACACTGAGAATACAGAGCCGTGGCAAATATACAATAAAAAGTGAAGGTCCAACGATGTATGCATACCATTGGTTGGTGCACAAAAATTGTTTTGTGAGTATCCAAACAAATTTTTTGTTTTTTACTTTTTAAAAATTGTTTTGTGAGTATTGTTGCCAAACAAATGTTTTTATTTTTTGTTTTTAAAAATTGAATTTAAACTAATTTTTTAAACTGTTTTAGAAAATTAAAAAAAAAAAGTAATTTCAAACAAGCCCTTAATGTTTTTGTTTTGTGCTTTTTGGGGGGGGTCTTCAAGATGGTCAATTCTCTGGTGTATCTACATTCTTATACATTTGGTGTATTTTTTGTTTCTAACCAATAAAAAAATGATTTGTGTGCTTGTACGTGGTGTACATTAGACAAGTATGGTGCATAGTAAAAATCTCTCAAAATGAATTCTTGTTGATCCAATCTCCGGTTTCAACCTCTCAAATTGAATTCTTGCTGACCGGACCTCCAGCTTCAACCTTTCAAAATGAGTTCTTGCTCACCCGATCTCTGGCTTCACCCCCAACTCGCGGTGGGTTTCCATTAGTTAAGACTCTTCTAATATGTATCATACTTTTCTAATGTGCACTCTTTTAAGGACACATGTTGTAACATCCGAGTTCCGATTTCCGACTTCACTTCAAAGCCCATGATTTCCGACGTCATTTGGGATATCAGTTAGAATAATTATTCCCGATTTCTGAGTTCGCATTACTGAATTCCCGACTTCATATATTGGTACGACTTCCGATTTCGTTTAAGTTTGACTATTCCCGATTTGTGTGTTCGTGTTCAACTTTCAGCATTAATTCTGACTTCATGACCTCAGATTTTCGACTTCATCTAGTCTCAAACTCCTGATTTCCGACTTTATCTTATGATATTCTCCGATTTCCAATGCTACGACTTCCGACTTCATGTCTTAAAGACATTATACCCGGTTTCCGATCTCATCAAATGTAAGATACCGATTTCTGGGTTTAAGTACTTGGGTTTGGACATGTGATTGAATCACCCGAGTTCCGATCTTAAGCATCCTCATTCCGACCTCAGACCTCATGCTTCATCCGATCTCAGAAGTTATAGATTAACACAATGGTACGAGAACCGAACTCTGAGTTGAATGTAACGAGTTCCGGCCTTAGTGTTTAACTCCATTGGGATGGACACGAGTTCGGATCCTTGAGCTGATTTCCACAACACACGAGTTCCGATATCCGATCTTATTCCAAGGAGTCCCGACTTTGAACTTGGATTTCCGAGATAAGTTGATTGTCAGCTGTATGTCTTCCGACCTCCGACCTTGATTCGAAGTCTCAACATAAACAAGATTTCCTCAAGTCACAAACAAGATGATTATTCCGAATTCCGACTTAACCATGCACGAATTCCGATGTCATGTTCAGATACGCTGGAAGCGAGTTTCACTTCTCTGGCGACGTGGAGAGCAATTTTGACACAAAAGAAGGAGACATGGCTGAACCTTGCCCACAAAATTTCATCCAATCAAAGCCACTCATTCTAACTACCACTTCGAAGCTTTGTCTATATATATATATCCTCCTCCTGCCTCTTCAGCTCATTCCTCACGTTGCTTTCCCTTCCTCACTTCAGCTCTCTTTCCTCTTCTCAACTCTCCCACTCTATCCAAATTCTCAAGTTTCAAAGATTTAGCTCAAGTCATACTCCAAAGAGGTAGGATTCTACTTCTATTCTTGAATTCCTTGCACTATGATTGCATGAGATTGTACTCTTCTTCATGTATTTAATGAATTATTGGATGTATTATGATGGATTATGATTGAATTAATAGAAGATTTTGAGTTAGAATTATGATTAGAAGGAGAAAATTAGAAGGAGAGAAGAATCAGTATGCTGTCTGGATGAAGAATTCCACGGCAGTCCGTATGGCGGAGTGTACGGCGCCGTCTACAGCCGGTTAAATCCGATGAAACCATTTTTAGATGAAAGTAGACATTCAGGGCTTTCCATGGATATATCATATAAGGTTATTAGATTAGTATTGAGGGAGATATGAATTTTTGAAGTTTGACCTAGGGTTCAAGACTTTCATCCGGGCAGAGTGACTTTAGAAGGGTATAACTCACCCTATACAACTCCAAATCGAGTGAAACCAATTTTGTTAGAAAGCTTACACACAGGGGAACACCCCAATATAAGATTCCGAGTTTGTTATGGTCCCAATTGTTCCCATTGATTCGAGGAAGTTGTCCTATGTCCAATCTAGGCCAAAACAGAGTAGTTCAGAAAGGTAGACTTTCAGGACTTATAACTCGAGGTATACTTAAGCAAATGGAGTGAAACTTGTGGCAAATGAAAGGTTGTCCTGTTAGCTTCAATATGAGACCAATTTCGCATGATTTGAGCTTAGTTTCGATTTTTTAGTGAATTTATATTTCTAGGAGTGTAACTCGGGCTAGTGACTGAACGAGTTGAGGTAAGATTTAAATATCTTGAGTTATATGGATCAAAATGATATGGGACCAAAGGGGTTAGAAAATAGACATATAGAGCTATGATATACCCAAATTTCAGATTTAAATGAGTTGAATAGAAATAAAGGTGGTTCATATGAAATTCGGGCAGAACCGACTAGAATGTGGCAGAATGGCCAAAGTGATAGTTTCACAAAGTGACCCAATTGAAGATTTCACAAGTATTAGGGAAACCTATAAAGTTTGAGTTGAGGATGACCAGTTTGATATTGATATATATGTGTTAAATTGATTTATGTTGCTATGACTGAACTGTCTGTGAGGGCTGGCACTATTCATGGGGAAACGGACCTGATCCGTTATGCTGCCGGATTTACGGCAAAAGTCTAAGAAGCTATGAATGCTTAGATGTAAGAAAGAATTAGAGTATGAATGGGTATATAGAAACCCTATATTTGAGAATGACATAAGTATAAGATGAGATATATGAAAATAAATGAAGTATATGTATGAGTACACTCAGTATGACTATGCTTGAATAAGCATGAGAATGAAAGAATGTGAATATATTGAATGTGAGTCCCTTCACTTGGAGGCAGTTACTTGAGGTCCCTCCTTGTGAAGGCAGCTTAATAAGATAAAATGTGGGTCCCTTCACTCGGAGGCAGTTATTTGAAATCCCTCCCTGTGAAGGCAGTTAAATGATAAAGACATGGGTCCCTTCACCTGGAGGCAGTTGCACATTGAATCCCTCCTTGTGAAGGCAGCTAAGATTTGGGTCCCTCTATGTTGGAGGCACGTGGTCAGATGAGGTCCCTCTATATTAGAGGCACGTGGCCAGATTGAGGTCCCTCCAACCTAGAGGCACGTGGGTCCCCTTGTGGGTGAGCCGGTGTGACGACGGTCACGGGTGAAGCTGACGAGCTCACTCCAAGGCTAGGCTACCCAAGGGCAGTAAATGCACCCTAGGGACGGTGATACGTAACGCCTAGGTGTGCCAAGTAAAAGCTAAAGATTAAAGATTAAAGCTTATGCAGGTACCCCACTCACATGAGGCATGGCATCGACTCAGCTAGTATGAGTATAGGGGACAGAACTTACATGAGGCATGGCTTGACCCAGCTAGTGTAAGTACCAAGTGAAGATCCCATATTCCTAAGGAACGTGACATGGCGATCACGCTCTGACGGGGTATGACATGGCGATCATACTCTGGAATGTGGTATGATGCTACACTTGAGGGCGGCGATACGTAACGCTCAAGTGTAGACAGATACAAGCACCCTAGGGACGGCGATACGTAACGCCTAGGTGTGTCAAATGAAAGAAAAGTAAAATTTTATGTATGTGTATGAATTCAAGTGCAAGTTAAGTTATGTACAGAGGTTATGTTCCCAGTAGATTAATGCTATGTGTGTTTTATATGTTGAAGTTATTATCCATGGTATTATTCATGAATTAATCTTGTGTAGACTTCCCCAAATGACCAGTATATGAGTAAAAATGAACTTTGCTTCGGATAAGATATTTCTGAAATGTAAAATTAGACAGTTTATGCATGCATGTTCACCGTTTTCATAATAAACCGAAGCAAACTGGAGATGACAACGATGACATTACATGTGCATTATAGAGAATTCTACTGAGAATTTATAATTCTCACTCCTATTTTCCGTGTTGTCTCCAGAGAGTTCCAAGAGGTATCGAATAAGCGCAATGAAGTTCTTTGTCAGATAAGATCCGTTCAGGTAACCGTAACAACTCCAAGGTGTGGTACTATGACTTAAGCATAGTACTGTACTTGGGAGGGTGTTACACATGTCATCTTTCCAATGGTTAGCAACAAAAAAGTGTGCCAAATGTATAACAATGCAAAGGCACCACAACATTCACCCTTCAAGATACTGTATAAGTCCAAATGACGGTATGGAGGTATTAAGTTAGGATGGGCAATGTGTATGAGTAATAGAGTTTCCAATCAAGACTGATGCAAATGAAGACTTTACAGTAGAACAATATAACAATAGTTGAAATACTATAGAAAGGGATTCAACTGTAGTCGGAAATACAGTAGTATAATTTCCCATGATAGTAAGTCTGAGACAATGAACTATAAGAAAGACTGGAAAATCAAATATGCAACAATTCATGAAGCTTGTACTCCTTAATTGCTTAAGCAATTTATTTTATAGATTGATCACTTATATTATACTCCTTGATTGTTCGTTATAAAGATAATGTTCATTTACAGGGTGGCGGACTCAAAGATCAATTTTGAAATGATAAGTGTGTATCATTAGAAGTATGGCTTCTGCTAAATTTTGAGTTCCACTTACAAATTTTATGCCAATAAAATAAACGTCGGTGGCTTTGTACGAAAATAAAACAACAAATGGAAGTTTGATATGATCTCTTTCATTTCTTGCTCCTTACATTGGATTTAATGATTTGATTTGTGTACCTTGTTGATGCTTTAACACTTAAGTATTGTTTTATTGGAGGCATTAAACACTTGTAAATTCCAACTTTTATTTTTTTTCATCATTAACTTAAATTAGGAGGAGGTTGCATCTTTTTGTGCAAAAGTTATTGTATTGGAGGAGGGCCTGCGTAACCCAAAACAAGAGGCCTCTAATTATCAGAATCTTTGTAGATAGTTGGAAAGGCTATATGATTTAACAACAATTTAGAATAAAAATTGTGACTCAGAAGGTTGGTTTTTGAACCTTGAATTGTATCAAATAGTAAGACATAGCCGCAAATTGATAAATAGTTTCAACAAATGTGTTAATATCAAATATGGCATTTAATTAGTTATCAACAACTAATAATAGATCTTACATGAATTTTAGATTCAAAGATAATTGAGTCTAAAAGTGATAAAATCATTTACAATACATTTCGAGTAGGAGAGGCAACTAGGCAGTTGGTATTGTGGAACTTTTTTGTCTGTTGATAAAACAAAGGTCCTGCCTATTTCACATGCTCAAGTTTTTTCACCATAGAAACCTTATTCCACCTTTTGTATTAGTCTTTTGAAGAAAATACATTTAAGTTTGAAAACAATGTGTACTTTTATATTTGTTGAAACCGGTTTGTTGGAACCTGACTAAAATATATTATGTAATCGTATCATAACAGCTTTGGAGTAATGTTAGTTTTTTGTTCTTTTAATGCTTAATTCTGGCATGTGCAAAAGTTGTAGGACTTGACAAATCCTGAATAGCAAATGATGCCAATGGTGTGATATTTTTTAGCTTTGATTGCTCAAAATGTACTTCTGAATATACTCTGTAACAACTTTACAATTGATCAAATTGTTGAATTCCTTAAAAAGTTGGGGCCTTTTACTAACAACTCATTAAAACAAACAATTTCTAATGATTTGTGAAGTAGGGGATTTATAACTACTGTATGTGTTATAGAGCCTTTCTTTTTAATCTATATTGCTCTATCATGATTCAAAAAATGTTGATTGAGGCTATTATGCTACAATGCACAATAAATCATATGGCGTTTAATCATCCAAAGAAATTATACTTGCGTCCAAATTTTGTATTGCCATTTAAGTCATTACCTCTTAGTTCTCATCTATTTTTACATTAGTTCTCCTTTTTTCTGGAAGACTTGGTGTTTCATTCTTCTCTTGCACCAAGTTGGAGCTGCTTTCTTTTTTAAGATTTAGACTCTAGAGCCTAGAATTTTTTATATTGACTCCAGAACTTTTGTTTTCTACAGTTTGTGCCTATTCTTTCATAGTTTTAATATTGATAGTGTTATTTGTGTTTTTAGATTTTGTCTTATGATACAATTTCTTTGAAATTATAGACCCCTTATTTTGGTATCTATTCATATTATAATAGATAATAGATTATAATAGATATTTGTGATATTAGACTTTTCCATTTTTCCTTTGAGTTTCTGATTGTGTTCATGTATGTCAGATTGCAGGAATATATGCAATGCGGCTTTTTGTTTGCTATTGATACCTGTTGTTAATGGTTCTGTATACTGTACTTTTTGATGTACACCTTTACCTTTTGCTTTTGCAGCTTCCTTTGAGTTTCTTATGTTATTTATGCATGTTAGGTTGCAGGAGGATATCGAATGCCACTTTTTCCAAATGTTTTGTTTATAAATGTTTATTTTTAAATCTTTACTTGTTATTTTAGTTAACTTTTAGTATGCCTTTTTGGTTTTTTTAATGCTTCGTTTATATTGAAGTTGTTCTTGATATTGTCTATCATTTTTTAGTTAATCTTGATCTGGTTTGTGTTGTATTAGTTTCCTTTTATTTTCAAATTTTGCTTCAAAATTTTTTATTTAAATGCACTTTTATCCCTGTGGGTTACAACTTGCCTCTGAGCTTTTGAACTTCTTCATCTATTGGTTTGCTTTCATTTTGATTTTTGTTTTAATTGCTTAGAGTAAAACTCCAAATTGGTCTTCTAAAGAGTCATGGGATATCAATTTAGGGCACATTTGTTTCAACTTTTTTTTGACAAAAAGTGATTTTTTTAGTTGAAAAAAATCACTTTTTCTATCAAAATAAGCTGAACCTAAAATACCATTGGTCCTCGAAAAATTTATAACATTAATTTGGTCCTCAAAAGAGTTGTAAGATATCAATTTAGTCCTTGAAAGATTTGTGAAATCAATTTGGTCATCAAAAGATTCAAATTCATTTTAAGTTAGTCCAATTTTTTTTTTTAATTTTTTAGACTAATTTGAAATAAATTTTAATTTTTCAAGAACTAAATTGATATCATAATTCTTTCGAGGATCAAATTGATGTTACAACTTTTTCGAAGATTAAATTGATGCCTCAAAACTCTTTTGAGGACCAATTTGAGGTTTTACTATAATTTCTTATTTCCTTTTTTTTAAAAAAAATATATATTGCAATGCAACATATGGTTCTATGAACTAGACTCATTCCGTAAACATATATATTGTCATTTATGGTATACTTAAGAACGATTGTCAAACTAAAATTATGTATAAGATTTTTCAAAAAAAAAAACAATATAAAAGCAATGCTATAGATTGTCCTATGTACTGTACGTTTTTTTCTTTTTTTTGGTCGGAGAATGGGTATTTTGGGTTGGGGGGGCCTGTGACTTGAAGTCACGCCCCCAAGGTGCACCTGCTTTTAAGGCCAACCGTGTAACACCCTACTAATTTAATGTTATGCTTAAGTCATAGCATTCAATTAAGTAGACTGTGTTACTGTGTTAATATTCTGCGTAAATTTCGTGAGTTGTATTATAAAACAGCCGACACGGTGCGCTGTCATGTAATAGATGTAAATAGCATTATATAACGAAATAGAGTTTAATATTACATAACAAAAAGATACGAATACGTGGTATATTAGCAACTGCATGCATACATATATAGATTAAGCTAACGCTTGATTTATACATATATATATATATATATATATATATATATATATATATATATATATATATATATCTATATATATATATATATATATATATATATATATATATATATTAACAGCATATGAACTAAAGGAACAGCAAAATTCGTATGGCTAAAAAGCGAAGGCAGAACTAGCAGGAGCAGGCTATGTGCAACAAGTCCAACTCGGAGTCACAGTGAAGCTGCAGGTCTAGGATCTCAGTGAAAAGAGTGGTCGTTGAGCTCTTCACCAGCGTCTGAGAATGATGCGGAAAAATACAAAACAGGGTGAAAATTTCAAGAAATTCTCAGTAGGGTTCGGGTATACTGGTTAACTGACATCACATGCATTCTCAGTTGCCTCGGTTTTTACTTAATTATAAAAACATGTGTTCAAACTGAGATATCAATTTCAATGAGTTCAAGAAAATATCTGGTCCGAGGCAAGGTTCAATTTTACTTTAGACGGCACAAGAAATAAAATAGATTACTAATAATAGTATGTAGAAGGATAAACAGAATAAATAAATAACCAGCAGTAAATAAATATAGTAGACGACTGTAACATCTTGACATAACTATTTCATGCATTTATGCATTCATGTAATCATGCAAACTCATACTTGAACTTTCCTTTTTAAACTTTTCATTTCCTTTCATCATTTTTCCATCTCTTGGTCCCCTGGGAGTTCTTGGCCATTTAGACTCCTGGGTAATAGTGTGCTTATCAGGATCGAGCTCGTTCTTATACAGGAAGTGCCGGGTTTACTTTCCCTGACGTTCCCACCGATCTATTCCCCTTAACTTCTTATCCGGGGCTGGCCCAAGTAGCATGGAACTTTCATGGTAACATAGTTCTTCTCATAACTTTCATAACTTTCCTTGAAATGTATATGCATTAACATGTAACTCATAACTTGTATATGGGTTCTACTGAAATTTCTGGACAAGATAATCTAACGCTAGTCTGGCTTCCCCATGAATAGTACCAGCCAACCAGTACATTTATACACTTACAATTTCAGTATAGAGCAACAATTATACATGTAAATTCATAACACCATTCAACAATCTCAATTATACATGTACATTCATAGTCTCAATCAACAATTTCAATTTAAACATCAATAGAGTTTCAATTTAACCTCCTCTGTTCTGCCCGAATTTGGTGTGCCTCATTTCTCATTCAATTCAATTCATTTAAATCTAATCTTTGGATATGTCATAGTCTCATATGTCTATATTCTAACCCTTTTGGTCCCATCTCATTTTGATGTGTATAACTATAGATATTCAGGTTTTACCCCGGCCTGCCCAATGGCTAGCCAGAATTAGGCAACTAAAATTAAAAATCCACTAAAAATCGAAAACTGACTCAAATTACACGAAATTGGACTCATATTAAAGCTAACAGGGTAAAGTTTCATTTCCAAAAATTTCCATTTCATATGGCTTAGTAGGGCTCGAGTTATAAGCCCCAAATTCTGACCTTCCTAAACTGCTCTGTTCTAGCCCGGTTTGGACATAGGGCAACTTTCTTGGATCACTGGGAGCAATTGAGACCTTATATAATTCTGAAATTTTTATGGGACATTATCCTATGTGTAAGCTTTCTAAAAAAGTTGGTTTCATTCATTTTCGAGTAGTGTAGGTCGAGTTCTACCCTAAACAACCTAGTCTGCCCGGAGCTAGAGTCAAAACCCTAGGCCGAAATTCAAAAATTCATAACTAATTCTATACTAATCCAATGGCCTTATATGATATATGTATGGAAAGCCCTAGATGTCTAGTTTCATTTAAAATTTGTTTCATCAAATTTAATATGCTGTAGGCGGAGCCGTACACTCCGCCGTACGAACTACCGAGGGGTTTTGGTTCTCCAGCCCCTCAGCTCTTCTCATTTCTATTCTTTCATGCCTCAAATCCGATTTTAACCAAACCAACAGCCCAAAACCAATCACATATCATCATAATCATCCATTTAACACATCAAAAATCATGAAAATAATCCAAGCTCAGCCAGCCATAACCACAGAATTGATATAAGAAGAGAACTCCTACCTTTGTTCCAAGTGATTGTGCTGGATTTTTGAAGCTTGGATGATCAAGGCTGGAATTGGCTTGAGTTTTTTGTAACACCCTACTAATTTAATGTTATGCTTAAGTCATAGCATGAAATTAAGTAGATTGTGTTACTGTGTTAATACACTGCCTACGTTTCCTTTATCCGTATCTTTATTTATTTATCTATTTATTTGAAGAAGTGGAACGTTGTATAAAGAACATGACAAGGTTTAATTCATCACAATAGAAAGATAAGAACAATTTACACTTATGCTGTCAACTGTATATATATATATATAAAGAGCCACTGTTTCAGCTTATGTACAAGTTTCAAAATAGGATACATAAGTGGGGCTGTGTACCAAAAAGACATAAGGTCCATGTCAGTCAACCTGATCCTATGTGGTCCTCAGAGGACATTTCAAAAACCTACCACTAGTCTATGACCCAAAGCTGCATACTACCAAAAGAGGGTCATGCTATACAATCTTTCGTGGGTCGACCTACTCAGTCAGTAGCCGTTGGCCATATATCAGGCCGGTGGCGAGTAGTCGATCTTGGAGTCCCGAGGAGGAGGATCTTTGGGTGAGTCGCCTCACGAAGGGTCGCTACTCGGGTGGCGGGATGTCAGGTACGACTTGCGGAGGTGACTACAGTGCGAGGGTCGGCGGGCTGCAGTCTTCTTGGTGCGAGGAGATGCTGGGGGAGGGTGTGCCGCGTATAACGGAACCGCAAAGTAAGGGGTAGCAGGATCAAAAGTGGGATGGTGCAAAGGGACGACAAAGTTCCTATTACTAAAAAGGTAAAGATGGAACTGGCAAGAGCCGGCTATATCTGATGAGCTCATGCTGGTCATGGTGGAGCTGCAAGTCTGGCACCTCAATGAAGAGGGTAGCTGTCGTGTCCATCGTCCACGTCTGAGAATGAGGTGGAAATGCAAAACGAGGTGAGAATTTAAGGAAATTCTCAGTAGGGTCGTGCATGGCGTTTAACTAACGCCGCTTTCATTCTCAGTTGCCTCGGGTTTCATTTAATTATGAAAACATGAGATCAAATTTAACCATTCATATTTAATAAGGTTAAGAAAATGTCTGGTCCGAGGCAAGGTCCAGTTTTACTTTAAACAGCATAAGAAACCGTCTAAACTACTAGCAGTAATACACAGAATAATGAGCAGAATAAGTGAACACATGCTGTGAGTAAGCATAATAGTTAAACTGTAAATAACTTGTAATCATGCACTTAATGCAATCATGCAAAACTTGCTCTTGAACTTTCCTTCATAAACTTTTCCTTTGCTCATATACTTTCTTCATTACTCATAAACTTTTCCATTACTTGGTCCCCTGGGAGTTCTTGGCCATTTTAGACTCTTGGGTAATAGTCTGCTTTTCAGGATCGAGCTCGTTCCTATCTGAGGATTGCTTAGGGTTTACTTTCCCCGACGTCCCCACCGATCTATTCCCCTTAACTTTTTATCCGGGGTTGGCCCAAGTATCATGGAACTTTTATCATAACATATTCTTGGGTCATCATAACATGAATTTCATAGCTTTCTTGAGAATGCACATGCATCTATATGTACATCATAACTTATTCATATACTCTACCGCAATTTTGGCGGCATAACGGAACGTGTCCACTTCCTCATGAATAGTGCCAATATTCAGAGCTAGTTTCTCATAGAAATCATCATAGTTCATTCATATTTCAAACATCCATTCATGGCACAATTATTGAAATCAAAACATAGTTGCTGTCTCAATACTTGCATTTGACCCGATTTTTGTAAATCAGGCCATAATTTCTGTTTAACTCATTTGGACCTCAATTTTGGATATGTTAAAGTGTTATGTGTCTATTTTCTAACCTCTTTCGTCCCATCTAATTTCGATAAATATAACTCAGGTTATTCAGGTTTTATCCCGGCCTGCCCAGCAGCTAGCCAGAATTGCACACTTAAAAGTAAAAATCTACTAAAAATCGAAAACTGGTTCAGAGGATACGAAATTGGTCTCATATTAAAGCTGATAGAACCATCTTTCATTTGCAAAAAGTCCTATTCCATTTGACTTAGTAGCGCTCGAGTTATAAGCCCCGAAACTTAACCTTCTTAATCTGCTCTATTTTGGCCCAGTTTGGACATAGGTTAACTTCTTCAAATCACTGAGAACAAATAGGATCGTAACAAACTCGGAATTTCTAGGTAGGATGTTCTCCTATGTGTAAGCTTTCCAAAAAAATTAGTTTCACTCAATTTGGAGTTGTATAGGGTGAGTTACACCCTTTTCAACCCATACTGCCCGGGTGGATGTCCTGATTCCTAGGTCGAACTTCAAAAATTCATATCTCTCTCAACATTACTCCAACGGTCTTATATGATATATTTGTAGAAAGCCCTAGATGTCTAGTTTTAATAAAAATGGTTTCATTAATTTTAAACGGCGGGAGGCGGAGCCGTACACTCCACTGCATCTGGACTGCCGAGGGTTTTGAGTTTTCCAGCCTCTCAACTTCTCCATATCTGCATCCTTTCTTGTTTCCAATTCAACTTTAATTTCACAAACAGTCAATAAACCAGCCACAATTCATTATGAATCACTCAGTCAATATATCAGAATTGAAGAATTAAACCACCAATAATCATTCAAAATCAGAAAAAAAATCA
Organism: Pterocarpus macrocarpus; assembly: GCA_031439585.1. Lineage (NCBI taxonomy): Eukaryota > Viridiplantae > Streptophyta > Magnoliopsida > Fabales > Fabaceae > Pterocarpus > Pterocarpus macrocarpus. The sequence goes on along the minus strand of CM062514.1, from coordinate 33,520,724 downwards.
AGACAGGAATTAAAACCTCTACCTCTTGCCTTGAGTTTGGAAATAGAGCTGGGTTGAACTTGAAGGCTGGATAGAGTGGGAGAGTTGAGAAGAGGAAAGAGAGCTGAAGTGAGGAAGGGAAAGCAACGTAAGAAATGAATTGAAGAGGCAGGAGGAGGATATATATAGACAAGGCTTCGAAGTGGTAGTTAGAATGAGTGGCTTTGATTGGATGAAATTTTGTGGGCAAAGTTCAGCCATGTTTCTCTCTTCTGTGTCAAATTTGCTCTCCACGTCGCTAGAAAAGTGAGACTCGCTTCCAGCATATCTGAACATGATGTCGGAACTCACACACTTCTTGAGGTCGGAATTCGTGGAAGTCGAAACTCGGAAATATTGTCTGGTTTATTCAAAACTTGAAAGCAAAGCCTGATGTGAAGCCAAGCACTTAAAGTCGTAAGTTGGGAATTATGGATCTCGATATCGGAAATCGGGAGGATAGAGAAATGAGAAGCTCCTGCTAATAAACTCGAGATCGAAACTCAACACTTAATCTCAGAAATTGGAAAAATCATAGAAATGAAAAGCTCTTGACAATAGCCTCGAATTCGGAAGTCGTGAAAATTTTGGCCGAACTTGGAGACCAATTCAGATAAACTCGGAAGTCGGATATCGTATACATTATAATTCATGATAAGGTCGAAAATAGGAAAATCCAAGCCATTCCATTTAAGCATAGTAAGATCGGAAATCGGGATATATTACTGATGAGGTCGGAATTCTTACATGCTTACACGAAGTCGGAAATCGAAACTCTGACATTGTATTACTAAGGTCGGAAGTCGGAATTTATAACTCGGAAATCAGAAATTTCAAACCTTAAGTGACGAGATCGGAAGTCAGAAATCGGGTTGTTACATTTTTGGTGTGTGAGGAAGAGAGAAAGAGAGCTGAATAAGAGGAGAGAAAGTGGCGCTGGATGTGGTCAGAATTGGGTGAAAAGGAGTTGAAAAATTCTGATCACATGGGAGTGTTTAGGTGGCTTTCTTCTTGCAATTTGATTGGTCTAAAAGGCTGGCTGAATTCACTTTCTATGGCCATCTTTGCGCCATTTAGAGGGCTTAAGTGCTGAGTTCTCAGCCACTTAAAGTAGGGTTAATGGGTTGAAATTCTATTGGTCCGGTTCCGACAGTTTAAAATACTATAATGTTACCGATTTCCTTTAAACCGGTAAATCGGTTTTCAATAAAATTTTATGAAATCTTCTATACTCTAACTTAAGTCTCTCTTATCTAAACTCAAGTAATTGCTAATCAATTGATTCTAAATAATTATTTAACCGAATTTTAATTAATCTCAATTATTCGATAAAAACCAAACAATTGAACGGAAAACGATAAAAAGATTTTGGAGGATGTTACATGTTCTCAGCCACTTAAGGTAGGGTTAATGGGTTGAAATTCTATTGGTCCGGTTCTGACAGTTTAAAATACCGTAATGTTACCGATTTCCTTTAAACCGGTAAATCGGTTTTCAATAAAATTTTATGAAATCTCCTATACTCTAACTTAAGTCTCTCTTATCTAAACTCAAGTAATTGCTAATCAATTGATTCTAAATAATTATTTAACCGAATTTTAACTAATCTCAATTATTCGATAAAAACCGAACAATTGAACAGAAAACGATAAAAAGATTTCGGAGGATGTTACAAACCGCATGACCATTCAACCAAGGCCTCGGGTGCCTAAGTACTACACTTCATGATATGTACTCTTTCCCTTGAGTAACGAAGATGAGAATATCTCGGGACTGGTCTACTAACTCATTAACCCATAAATCTCTGAGTGTGGGTTCCCCCCAAGATTTGACCCTGATACGGTAGAGTTAAACATTGAGACCCAAATACCTAATCATACCAACAAAGTGGAAATAGTGGTTAGTTTTTTATAGAAAAAAAAAAGACAAAAGTAATTTTAGGTTCTTATACATGTCCTAAATTTTGGTTTTACTCCCTATATTAAAAAATAATTTGGTTTAAGCCCTTACACTTGTATTCTAGTAAGGAGTTATCCCTGCTGTTCGAAAATCAATAGACAGTGTTAGTTTTTACTGACATATCTAACAAAATATGATATAAATACAATATATTGTTAATATAGTTTTGAAATGACCTTTTAGGTATTTTTTTGGTTTGAAACATTCTTTTTTCAAAAATTGAAAAAAAAATCAAAACAATTTTTTTTTAAGCCAAAACAATCTCAATTCTATGTCCTATGTAGCTCCTGTTAGTCACATTAGCAAAAACAAATACTGTCTAATAATTTTCTAATGATAGAGATTAACTCAATACTACTACAAGGTCCTAAACTAATTTTTTTTTAATGTATAAGGACTAAGCCTAAAACATTTTAGTGTAAAGTGTAACACCCTCCCAAGTACAATACTATACTTAAGTCATAGCACCACACTCAAGAGTTGTTACTGTTACTCGAGCGGACCTTATTACACAGCAACATTAGCCGTCTTCGAAACCTTTCGAGCTATCTGGAGATAACACGGAAATAGGAGTGAGAATTTTAAATTCTCAGTAGGATTCTCTAAACTATCACACGTAGTGTCATCGTTATTATCTCCAGCTGCTTCGGTTTATTATGAAGAAGGTGATCATGCCATATAAATTGTTCAGTTTTATAGTTTGAAAATATATTGTCCGAAGTAGAGTTCCTTTTATTCATGCACTTAAGATATAAGAGTTATTATAAAATAAATTTATAATTCATAACTTAAATAATAGTTGCAGTATATTCAAATATAATAATTCCAATATAATGAAGAAATAGAATAGATCATGCATACGCAAATACGTTCACTTGAGTTCACGCAAAATGCACTTGTGTTTCTTTAACTTTCTTTGACTTCCTTTCCTTGGCACACCTAGGCATTACGTATCGTCATCCCTAGAGTGCTTGCATATGTTTTAATCTTTAGTCTTTACTGCCCTTGGGTAGTCTGATTTAGGAGTGAGCTCAACTCGTGACCATCGTCACACAGTACTGACCTGCAAAGGGACCTACATGCCTCTAGTTTTGAAAGGATCTCATTTTGGTCACGTGCCTCTAAATTGAAGGAATTTCTCCTGGTCACGTGCCTCAAGAATAGAGGGATCTCAGCTGATCACTTGCCTTCAATGTAGAGGGATCTCATCTGACCACGTGCCTCCAAGGTAGAGGGATCTCATAGTTTTATACTGCCTTCACAGGGAAGGACCCAATTAACTGCCTCCAAGTGAAGGGACCCAATCTTATCTGTAACACCCCAGCCTGAGTGCTACCTGTCGAAATCGGAACCTGAAAAATTCTAAGTTTGAGCTCTATGTCTCCTTAGAGGGCTATAGGTTTGAGGCATTTTCTTAAGATCAAAAGTCCCGGTAATGGTTCTCTAAGCATTAATGAGTTAAAGAGGGATTTTTAATGAATTTTAGGGAATGGATAACCCCTTCGCTTTCAACCCTCAAGTTTTTTAAAAATGCAAGTTTTCGGAGAATTGTACTAAAACCCAAAAGTTGGATTCTAATTCTTAAGGATTTTGAATTTTTACATATTTTTATTGAATCCAAATGGGGGGTATTCCCTTATTTATATTTATGTTTTAAAGTTAATGGAGAGCCATTAACTTAAAATTAAGAAATGTAAATAAGTCTGTGCAATATCCTGGACCTGGGAAAGGACTGTAGAAGGAGGGAACCAAGTTTTTGGAGTTGGTAATCGATTACAGAGGATTTATAATCGATTATAGTCCTCTTTGTATGCCCACAGGTTGAAATTTTTCGCGTGGGAATCGATTACCATCTTTGGTAATTGATTACCAGTTCTGGGTTGGTGGTAATCGATTACCAGCATTGGTAATTGATTACCAGCTTTTTGGCTGTGGTGTAATCGATTACCAGTTCTTCGTGATAATCGATTACCAGCCCTTAGTAATCGATTCCACAGGTCAATATATAAGCCGAGACGCATCCCTTCCCCTCATTTTCGAATTTCCTTTCTCTCTCTACCCTCAAAACTCTCTCCCTTCTCTCTAAAACCCATTCCTCTTCAATCCCCACATAAATCCTTCAACTTTTCCTTCCAAACTTCATCAAATTACATTTCTTTCACTCTCATAAATACCATTTCACCTTAAATCTTCATCTTCTTCCAATCCCCAACCATATCCTTGGTGAGTCTTGGAGCTTGGAGTAGGAGTATCAAGACCCCTAAATCTTTTCTCTTCTTTTCTCTATCTTCAAAAGTAATCTTCAAACTCCTTTCCTCTTCCTTTCTTATGAATTATAGATTATTTCCTCTATAGTGAGTTCCTGGAGAACCCTAGGTTAGAAGAATTAGCAATTTTCATATCTAGGAGTAAAGTAGATTATTCCGTAGTCTAAGGGACTGACCTTGAATTAAATTGCCATATTATTGATAGTATATACCACTGCAGGACTGGCTTTGGCTCTCAAAGTTCATGGGATTAGGAGTTCGCTATTGGCGCTAAGTCTATGAGTAAATAGTTTATCCCTATCTTAGTTTAATGTATTTTGTCTATATATATATGTAAATGATTTGGTATGTCTTACCAATATAATTTAAGTTTTGGTAGCTTATTTATTTTTACTGGTTCACATGAGACAATGACTTGATTTCAAAAAGAAAAATATGGCAAATGTTTATTACCTTGGTTTCCTATTAAACTTTAGAAAATTTTCTTTGTTTTGAAAGGTTTTTGGATAAAAGCTTTGGACTTTTATTCGTTTTTGATTTATTAAAGTGTTAAAGCTTTATTTTTCTTGAAGTTATAATTTTATTGTTTATTACAAGGTATATTGGTATATTTCATAAGAATCTTTATTAAATGTTCTGTATAATGGAAAAGAATGACTTGGGAAAGTCTAGGCTAGGATCTGTAGGCTAACGGCAGTAGGCATTGGCCCTAGGTGCACCTAGGATGTTGGATTTCATGGCCACTCAAGGGAGTGGTGCGTGCCTGTTATTCACGGCCATACATATAGTGTGGTGCGTGCCTGACATTCACGACCACTGAAAAGAGTGGTGTGTGCCTGATTACGGGTTTCACACGAAGGAAAGGCTACCTAAGTGTGATTCCTGATGGATTTATCCTGGAATAGATGGACTTTATTTTTGGAAAAGAAAATTTGGATAATATTTGATTAAGATTTCTATCTTGGTTTTGTTATACATATTATTGTATTGCCTTAATATCTATAAGTTTGTACATTGTCTCATGTAGGTTAGGGACATTCTATCTCTCACTGAGTTTCTCAAAACTCACCCTGTGGTTATTATATCCTTTTCAGATAAAGGTTCAGGCTTGGGAGCCGACTCTTCTGCTCAGCTTCATTAGGTTCTTATTTTGGTGAGCCCTCAATAGTAAGGGCACTGATTTGTAATTCTATTTCAGTTGTAATCTTAATATGTAGCTCCATAGTACTACAGGCAGGATCCGACCTTGACCTGATTATATTGATTATGTTGTTTTTCATTTGCTTATATTATGTTGTTGAATTTATTAAAAGGATTTGGTTTTCTAAATAATTCAAGTTATGTATTTTGGATGAGTAATTGTAACTATTTACATATATATCTATATTTCAACTTGTTGGAATTAAAGTTGTGTAAAGGATTTGCTTTCTAAAGAACTTAAGTAATGTATTTTGGACATACGATTGTATTTATATATTTTACTGTTATACTGTGTGCTGAGGGGTGTATTTTGAGAATACCTGGATCCCCAATGAAAGATTGTGTTGTTTGTCTTGCAGGGTAACATTTTGTAATTGGAAAATATCCTAATTACAAAGGGGGCTCTGTTGAAATTTTTATAAAATTCTGTGGCGGAAGGCTTGCGTAGGGACTTGTCCCTATGCGCTGGTCACAGCCTGGGTTTGGGTCGTGACATTATCTTATTTAACTGCCTTCATAAGGAGTGATCTCATAACTGCCTCCAGGTGAAGGGATCTACATTTAATATGTTCGTATCCTTTCATTCTCATACATAATCATGCATAGACATGTTGAATGCACTCATAAATATGCTTCATGATTTACTTTCATATATCTTTGCATATAGAATTTCATGTTCATATCATAAATATTCATAACAGAAACTATCATAATTTCATAAAATTCTGCCAAAAATTTGGTAGTATAACATATCAAGTTTGCTTCCCGTGAATAGTACCAGTCAACCAGACAGTCATTCATACAGAAAAATCAATACAAGGTATAGATGCTCCAATAATCAAACAAAGTTTCATAACCTTGACCTTGAATTAGTTTTCTGCCACTTCCTTTTGATTCTACCTGGTTTTTGTAACTTAGGTCATAAATTCATTTTAACTCATTTAGACCTGAATTTTGGATATGTTGGAGTATTATGTGTCTATTTTCTAACCTCTTTAGTCCCATCTAATTTTGCTAAATGTAGCTCAAGTTATTAGGGTTCTACCTTGGCTTGCCCTGTAGCTAGCCAGGATTACACACCTAAAAGTAAAAATCACTAAAAATCAAAAACCAGTTCAAATCATACGAAATTGGTATCATATTGAAGCTAATAGAACAAGCTTTCATATGCAATAAGTCCCATTTCATTTGCGTGAGTAGAGCTTGAGTTATAAGATCCGCTATTTGACCCTTCTGGGTTGCACTGTTCTAGCTCGGTTTGGACTCAGGGCGATTTCCTTGAATCACTGGGAACAACTGAGACTGAATCTAACTTTAAAATTTTTATGGGATGTTCTCCTATGTGTAATCTAACAACGTTGGTTTCATTCAATTCCAAGTTGTATAGGGCAAGTTTTGCCCTAAACAACCTTTTCTGCCCAGAATCAAACTCAAAAACTTAGGTCAAACTTTCAAAATTTATATCTCCCTCAATACTAATCCAACGGCCTTATAATTTATATGGTTAGAAAGCCCTAGATGTCTAGTTTCACATAAAAATAGTTTCATTAAATTTAAATAGCTGTAGGCAGTGCCATACACTCTGTCGTACGGACTGCTGTAGGGTTTCTCTTGGCTAACTCACTCTGGTTGCCTCCCTCTTTGATTCTTTAATCAATCAATCCACCAAAACCCACTAAACATCCAATAATCCAGCCATAAACATATACATAGACTTAATATAACATCAAATACATGAACATGGATGAGTCTCCAACAGCCACCAATTAACAAGAAACCAAATAAAGGGAGTGAATCCTACCTCCAATTAATGTAGAAACTAGCTAGAATTGAGCTCTTGGTGGAGGAAGTGGATGAGGCTTGGAGTTTTGAGCAAGATGAAGTGAAAATTGGAGAAGGAATAGTGAAAATGGCCAGATGAAGAGGGAGCACAAAAATGAGGGGAGTTAGGAGAGATTTTGATGCTTTAAAACATGGTTAGTTAGGTTTTGTGGCTTGTGATTGGTGAAGGCTTTGGTGGTGGTGAGTGAGCTAACTTTCTCCACTCTTTGGGCAGCTACTTGGCACCACTTAGGTGGAAGAATGGTGGCTGAATTTCAGCCACTTATCCTAGGGTTTTCATCACATAATCCTATTGATTCGGTTCCGATAGTTTAAAATACCGGAATTTTACTGATTTCCTTCAAATCGACAAAATGATTATGAAGAATTTTATGAGGTTTACCATGTTTCTATTTTAAATGTTTCTAACCCAATTCTCTCTAATTAACATCTAATTAACTCCTAATTAACCTTTTATTAACTTCTAATTAATTATACACATTCAATAAAGTCAGATAAATTGATTAATAATGTATATTAAACTTAGTATAATTCCGGACATTATACTAAATAATTTCTCATAGTCTTTTACACAACAATTTAAATTCCCTTTAGCTCTAGTATTTATAATTCATCCCTAATTACTCTTATTTTTCTAGTAAATTGATTAACAGCACACATCAATTGCACTGTTTCTTTGGGATTGTTATCTTTTCGCTTTTTCGTAAATCCTTTAATATTTTCTATTTGGTTTCCGTAACTAATGGTATTTTCGTAATTATGGGCAAACCTAGGGGCATCCCACGTCATTTCACATGTGGATACCTCCGTGGCTCAATTGGCCAAGAATTGGATTTCTACATTTCCGCTACGTGGTTCTACTTTGTGTAAAACTTTATTCTGCTAATTCAATTGATATAAGGACCTAAATGTCATTTATAAAGATGTTTAGGGATAAGGCTGTAAATAATAAAAGTTTACCCAATGATGTTTTCATTATTTCCTATAACGTTATATGGGGATGTTACATAAAAATTAAAAGCAAAATCCATAATACGTATAAAGTCCAAAAATTAGTTTTAACTAAAAAAAAATGGTGGAAATAGTGGCAGAGTCTCAATGTCCCAAAGGGTATATTCTAGAAAATGCAAACCCAGAAGTAGGGGAAGTGGCAATGAGAATATTGATGAAGGAAGAATGAACATTGAAGTAGAAAGAACATGGGGAGGGGGGTTTGGCAAATTATTGGGCCTATATATGGACAATAAAGAAGGCATACTATTGAGGCGCCATCTACAGTGCTCTCTGCTAGGCAAGGAATATGGTGCATCTTGTAATCTGCTGGTGAGATTGTGAGGTGTATCGACGCATCGATCACCTATAATACACTGTAATAATATCTAATTTTAAGAAAATTTAAAAATATGATTAAATATATATTAGCAATTAATTGTCATACATTGACAGTATAAAATTATATTGGTAGTATAAAATAATTTTATACTATCAGTGTAATAATTTTACTCTATTAGTGTAATTTTAAACTGATAGTATAAAATTATTTTATATTGTCAATGTAATTTTATACTATTAGTGTATGAAAATTAATTTCTAAAAATTAGAAAAATTCTGTTACTCAGTAAGTGTAAAATTATTCTATATTATTAGTGTAATTTTATATTCTTAGTATATAAAAATTAATTTCTAAAATATATTTAATTATATTTTTAAATTTTCTTAAAATTAGTATATTACTACAGTGCATCATAGGTGATTGGTATATCAACACACCTCACAAATCTCTATTATTTGATGTGCTACAGTCACAAGGTGTACTAAATACCTTCAACCGCAAAGCGGATACTAGACAGCGCCTACTATTGATACCCAATTTGTCTATGCCCACTAAAAATCATTTAAAAAAAAAATTATTCAAGGCATGAGAGGTCTAGCACAAGTGGCAAATGCCTTTAGCGCAGCACAAAGCATCCCAAGACAGAAATGGAGCATGTTTGACTTTAGGGCAGAGCGCAGAGCCCCCAAGCCCCTCCCTCCCTAACCCAAGGTGATTATTGAAGATCCTTTCTATTTGTTTATCTCATTGTTATTGTTATTATTATTATTAGTCGAATTGTTTTGTTTCAAGAGAAAAAATCCAAAAAAAAAAGCCAATGCCTAAATCATGGCCCTTTTTTTTTTTTAAAAAAATGAGGTTCTGACTTTCTTTTAAGCAAAATTCTCAACCCATTTAGAAAATAAACAAACGAAAATGATGATATTTTTGGGGAAAAAAAAAAAAGAAAGAGTGCAGCTAAATTTGTCAATTTGAGGCATCGAGCCCCTCCCCTGAAAGCAATGCAAATAAGTAAAGCCCAAATAAGAAGGTTTGAAGGCTGGAATGCACACAAGTAAAACACAATTTAGAAGCAAGTCATGAAAAAGGGAACAGGTGCAGAAATGCATACAGGCTAGATGATGGGAATGGAAAATAATTTCAAATGAATAAAATTAACCATGTGAATAAAAGGAAGAGGTGAGGGAGCAAACAGAGGCATAGAGAAGGGGGAAAATAGCACAAAAAACAGAAGAGAGACTTCAATCAACAGAGATACAACACAAGAGTTATGGGGAGGAGGAATTTGAGTCTTTGTTCAAGTCTACAAAGATAAGCGTCAAACTCCTATCATTCAATTATACATTTGTTTCTTGCTAATCATGCTGCCAAAATAATTCTGAATGGATGCCTCAAAGCTATTAGTTTGTGTTGTATGCATTTTCTTATATGTGCTTTTGCTCTTTTCCAAGTAAAAAACTTGTGTCAATTGTCCCTTGCAACCTACATCCCCTGCAAATAACCCCACCATACAAACCCTTCATCTTCCCAAAACAGATTCAACTTCCTCGCTGTACAGCAACAAAACAATATCAAACAAGACCAAAACACTCCACAAAATCAGTCCAAAGAAATTGTGCATTTTTGGTTAAGTGGTATTTCTCATTCACATTTCAATTCTGCGAATTTTGATAGAAGATTTTGTTTAGCCTTATGTTAATATTATATCATATTGGTGTAGGCCTAACACAAAATGCTAATGTATTAACATGAAATGCCAAAGCATACATTATGGAATGAAAATAGTATCTATTATTTATTCTAATTATTTAAAGAAAATAATATTTAGTATCTTTTTAAAAAAATTAAAGTAATAAATAATCATTTTATTATTAAGGGTATCCACGACTAATTTAGTTTATTTTGAAAGAAACTTCAACCAAACTAAACTAAACTAATTAATTTTCATACGATATCAACCAATCCGTTAAGTTGCTTTTGAAGAACTGAACTAAACTTAATCACTTCTAATTAGTTCCATTAAGTTATTTGATTTAAAAAAAAGATAAAAAAAAATTAAATATATTGTTTTCCCCTTAAAGTCTCTTTTTTTATTTCCCTCAAAATTGGATGGAATGAAAGGGAAAGGAGAGAACTAAAAAGTATTACTTCTAAATAATATAAATATTTGATTTTATTTTAAATTCCATCCTGTTTCCTTATTAATATTCCTAACAAGAAGGAATGTAATTTTGTTCCTTTCCCACACTGTCCTTTCCAATCCATTCCCATTAGTTTTGTACCACTCTATTGATGAAGAATTCCAAACATAATGTAAATAATAGGATGCCTAATGTGGTAATATTTTATTATATATTGATTCTAGAATATTTTTAAGAATACAGTACAATTTAATTCTCATATATTCTAAAATTATTTTGTTAGCTTATAATTTGAGGTTTCAATAGATTTGTTTTTAAAATGTTAACAATGGTCACATATCTCAAATATAAATGCAAAATATATTCGAATATTAAAACACAAAATATCTCCATTAAAACATTAATCACTTTAACAAAGATTTCTATCAAATATAAAAATATTTCTTGTTATTAAAATATTAACAAATGCTACATCTGTCAAATATTGAAAAGATAAAATGTCTCCCCATTAAAACACTAGATATTTCAGCTAAATATTTATATAAAAACACAAATATTTCTGGTTATTAAAATATTTTATATTATAAAAATATTAACATTTTTTATGAAATTAAAATATTGACAATTGCATTTGTCTCAAATATAAAACAATACAAAAAAATTTATCAAAATACTAAATTTTTTTACAAAATATTTTTATTTTCATATTAATTAACATATGACAAAATTCTACACCGTATAATTGTCACATGGCAGAATTTAGGCCACAATATTTTCTTTTAATATTAATTATCTTTGTATATATTGATTAGAGTTCAAGATTACAGAAAAAAACAAAAGAACGACGTACGATGAAGTATTCATGGCCATAACGCATTAATCAATTAAACCAACCAATTAACCCATTAATATAAAATCGGGGACATAAATGCGGTTGATAAGCCCATGTCAAAGTTCAGCACAGCATAAAAAAAAAAGCGTTGTCGCCAAACGGCCTCGGCCCCTACTTCCTTCATCGCGCAACGGCCGCACAGCATAGCTGTGTCCCTGTGAGTCACCTAAATTCTTGCCTTTAATATTTTGTTTTCAACGAAGATGCTAAATCTTAATTATCCAACTTGATTCAACTATTGAGAATATTTAATTATTTTTTAGGGATGAGTATTTTTTTGGGAGTGCAAATATGTCTATTGAATGGTTCGAACCAATTTACTTATATTAATCGGATTTGTCAGTGCTTTAGCGATTAGGGAGGATCTTATAACAAATGTAGCTTCCATGCATTGCAAGGCCATATTAATCAAAAAAGGGATAGAACATCGTTCTTGTTGGTGATATTAACCATATGGAACCAAAAGCTGAAAGTTAAATACATAAACAAATGGGAGCGTATCACATGAGAGGAGTGGTTTATTATGAGAGTGAGAGGAGCAAATATTGACTATTGTATCTTACATAAATGGTCAAGATTAAAATATAAAGTTACATAACTTTTTTAACTGATCATATAACCTTTAAACAACTTTAAATCTTGACCATCCATGTATAGTTATACGGCCCAGATTTGCTCCTCTCATGTGATACGCACCCTAAACAAACACACAGACACATAATTACGTATATATTTAATCTTAGATGATTTCAGTAACACAGAAATAAGCTCTGATAGAATCTCTTTTGTGATTAAACTGCAAACTTCGGTAAAAGCTTATTCCTTTGTTCATTCTATAATTTTGTTAGTCTTTGCCTTTTGCTTTTGAATGGGTTTATTGTGTGTGATGCTACTGCTCTGGTATGTTGAGATCTTAGCACAAACGAGATTGTCCTAATAATATCTAGGCTAAGTCAGAATTAAATTCTTTAACATGGAGTTAATCTGAAATCTTTGCTCCTGGGAATATTGCTATGAAGTTGAGAGATCATAGGGTTGAAAAGTGGGAGGATAGAAACTATAGATCATAGATGGGATTTTATTTCATAAAAGTGGTACACAAAGTACTTTTTTTTTTCGTAGAAGATGGGGTGCTTTTATTTGATTTTTTATGTTAATATACTATTGGATGGAAATACAATCGGCTAAATTCCTTAAAGAAACTTATCCGAGAGCAACATCACAAGATTGCCAATGTTTAGACGATTAATGCTAAGGAGGGTACTCTGCTCCTTAGCAAATGGACTCCTCAAATGGCTCACGGGAGCAAGCCTTTGAATAAGATCGGTCAATGAAGAATTGGAATAGAACTTGAAAATTTTATTAATCAACTAATGAGTTCATACAAAGCCTTAAAGATGAACAATGAAACTAAAGAAGTAACATAAAACTAACAGTAAATTGAACAAAGAGAAATAAAAGTTGATAACTAAAATGACATGATGTGTTGTGATCTGAGTGATGATCTCCTTTAGTGTATAAATGAGGCTTTTATAGCTTCCCAAAAATCTTGCCACTTTATCAAATCGTGCACATAATGGCCTTCGGCCTACTTCCCATGTACCCATATTCTTGATAGTGATAACCGTTGCTCTATCAAATCATCAGTCTCCAACTACCTTCCTTTCTTGGCTATTGGGCTTATCTACTTCCTTCAGCCCAATTTTCTCTTCAGCTGATGTCTCTTTCCTAGCCCCATTTATCATGCCTCAACTGATGAAGACTAACTTAACACCTATCTTGTTAAGCCCAATTCCAACTTTCTTCTAGGCCCAACTTCATATCATTTGTTAGCCCATAATCATTTTCTAGTGCCAACATATGCCCCCCTAATACAATACCTAGCAAATGGCTAACTAGCAGGCTGGGTATTGTATTTAAACCCTTTTTTTGACCTTTACTATTCATAACAACCTCATTTCTCACTTTCTTGTGCGATTCTTCTCTTTCTTCACCGATCTTTCAGCTCTTTCTTCCAAAACCCTCAGTTTTGATTCATCCCCTTCAATGTCTTCTAAATATTCTGATTCCGAGAACCCTTCTAGCTCTGCCATTTGTTCTCCACCTAAGAGCTCCTCTTCTTCAAACTCTAAAAGTTCTTCCATCCATCTGTCAGCCGATTCCCTAAACCTATCAGCTGACAGGCTTCAAGAATCTGCTTACACTTTAAAAACTCTAGTTGGCAAGCCAACTTCGACTCAAATGGCTTCGTCGTCTCACCCAATTAGGGATTCTTCTTCAAAAGATAAGCCTAGGGCAGAAACTCTAATAGCGCATGCCCAGATCATGGCATATATATTTTGGGTCCGATTTGTATTGAACGTGCTATTGTATTCCCATTTGGAATAATGTCACCCTCTGTTTGTTCGATGTTCTTGGGTTATGCTAAGGCTGCCAATTGTTGGGGAAGACATCCCTCCCCTTTATGATGAAAATTTTGAAGATCACAGCTGCCCTGTTTCCAAAGAGAATGCATCTTACGGCAAATATCTAAACGAACATAAACAAGATCATGGGGTCGTGAGCAAATCCGAGCACAATGCCTTCCTCTTTTACTGGGTATGTAAGTTTTTTATTTGTAGTAAATCATTAGCCATGGTCAATGAATTCTCCTATTATGTTTTGGCTATCATATCTACGAAGCCGATGAACCTAGGAGCTCTATTCCACTTTTCTTTCTACGAAGGCTTAAAGTTGTGGGTTGACTAACTATAAGCTAAGCAAAACAAACCTATTGCTGGGCTGATGTGGTTTATCTTCTTATGGATAAATGAATACTTCCCCGAATTATATCGAGATTGTGGTCTCGCGGTTGCACCAGTTCGGGATGCTTCTACCTATAGTCTTCGACATGCAACTATCCCGATTTCCACCTTATCTGCTTTTCAGATTGCAAATCGCCTCTTCAAAATGCAGCCACGAAGGTACTTAGAAGTTTGCCCTTTCCAAAGCGTTCATATGGACTAGCTTGGGTTTAGCTAGATATGTTAACAGCTACAGATGAGGAATTGGCCAAGGTTGCTCCTAACTAGAGTAGTGCATTGATTAGCAGGGATCTGTTGAATGGAGTTTGTCCGAATGTTTATTTTAACAAGATCTCAGCCGAGGTATATAATCCTAACTACTTTGCTCAGTAATTCGGATTGCTCCAAGATGTTCCAGCACCATATCAATCAATAGTGAGCTTGGAGAATAAGCCCTCTCTTTTTCCTCTTGAAGTGAATAAGCTAGTCTTGTCCAACCACAATAAATTGAACTAATTCTAATTTCATCCTTTCGTGGTTACCCTTGGGACCTCCTCCACATATACCACTTGGTGGCAATCTGTCTCATTAAGAGCCTTCCCCTTTACTCCTAATCATTATCTCTCCAAACTAATTAGAGGCAGCCGTGATAGATCTACTCAACCTCATCGGCCGACTTTGCCACCAACTAGGGCCAAATCGATATCTCAACCTATTTCATCAGCTGTCCAAGGTAATCACCTCATCCCTATGTCTACTCATATCATAGTTTTCTACCATAATCAATTTAACATATGAGTTGCAAGATCACAATTGTGGATGTAGAGGCTCATTTATCTACTCAGTTGAAGCAGAAAATTTCAATTTGGAAGAGCCCGAGAAATATTGTCTCGGTTACTCCCTTATGGATTTCAACTCCATCCGCAGCTAATTCACAAGATGCTTCCCTTGTTAGAATAAGTAAATTACTTTGATATTTCATTAGAATTATTATTTTCATTTCTTACTCATGCTTGCACTTCGCAGAAGGAAAGGAGAAGTAAGAAGCGAGCTGAGCTAAACTCTCCACCTCCTTCCCTTTCTAAGCTTAAAACCCTGAAAAGGAAAGCTATTATACATTAGTCTGAAGAGGAGGAAGCAGAAGAACGTCCTCTAAAGAGGCAGCCTAGCAGCATTCCTTGGCCTCAGCCTCTATCAAATCCTTCTTCAGCTAGTGTACAAGATCAACCCATGCAGCTTGAGCCGAATGATCCTACTATGGCTATTCCAGTTGTTCAGCTGTCTCCCATTACTGCTGAAGTACCAACAAATCCTTCAGCACACCTTCTAGATAGTCAGACTATCTTTCAGCCAAGGAGTCTAGCAGCAGAGCCGCATGACAATAGCAACCTATCTCAGCTACCTCCAACTTTTCCTGCTTTCCTAGCTTTGATCCCTGATGATGAATTAGAAGCCTACTTCAGGGCTCCAGTCACTCAACCTCTTCCTGGTAGCTCTTGACCCGTGCATCATCACGTGAAGATAATTGAAGAAGGGTTGCAGAAGCCATTTCCTCTTGACCCTACATCCTCAGCTAACTTAAAGAGGTCCCAAGGAGCTGAGGTATCTACTTCACTTTGGCAGGTATGTATTAACATTGCTTTGACTTTTTCAGATGCATTATCAGATTACCACAAGTTTAAGCCGAGATGACGGTTTCTAGGCTATAGAAGAATTGGCATCTCTTAAACCTCAGAAGCATAACTACCTAACTCAAACTCAAGTTGTGTAGTCCAACCGAGACCAACATCAGCAACGACAAACTCAGCTAACTAATCGAATTGAATCAATTCATGAAGAGATTGCCAAGCTGCAGGCTGAGTTAGGGATTCTGGAACTTGAATTGGCCACAGTGAAAGCTCACATTAAAGCTGAAGATGCTCAATGGCTTTAGCTTTATTCCCAAGCTAAGGCCCTGGATCACAAGATTGTCCCTCTTGTTGAGAAACAGAAGCCATTGGAGCATGTAGTTGAGGTATGCAACAATGACTTAGCTAAGGCTAAATCTTCATGGTCTTCCTTGTTCCAAAAATTTCAAGAAACTCAGCTGTCTTACCCCATAGGTATCCATCTCAAACATTTTCACATGTCTAGTATGTTTCCAAAGCTCATCCTTTCTGATTCTTAATATTATTTGCAGAAACGACTCAAATTCCCAGCTTAACTATTATTCCTTATGTGGGTGAAGAGTCTGCTCTTCCAATTCCAGAGCTCAGGCCTAAAGACCTTCAAGATAACATTCTAGCTGTTATTGGAGATGCCCTCACAACACTCTTGGAGGAAGAGTTAGCTGCCGAGGCAGTTGCCAAATCTACCATGGCTGAATCGGTTGAAGCAAAGGAACAAGCCGATCCAATTGATGCAGAAGGCAAACCTGTCGATGCCACTCCTACCCAATCTGAGACTTAGGATAGGATATTATTTTCTCTTCTTGTAATTAACATTTGAAGCCAAATAGCTGTCTTATGGCTATTTCTTTAAACACTTTAATCAATGTGAACCATTTCCCAAATAGATGGGTAATATATCTTTAAAAATTTCCCATTGATGCTCTTAGTTAATTCTTTTCCTTGCATATGAACCAATCTATATGCTCCCCCATATATAACTTGGCTAACAATATAAGGACCATCTTAATTTGGAGACCATTTACCGAATCTAAGATCCATAGTTCCAATAGGCAATATCGCCCTCCATACAATATCTCCTTCAACAAATTATTTCCTCTTCATCTTTGTAACCTTTTCTTTGTTCAGCTTAATGTTCTCTAAGGCCATGATTCTATCATCATCAGCTAATTCCAATTCTTGGAACATGGCTTGAGAATACTCTTCAGGCTGCAATCCAGCTTGTTTTGCCACCCTTAATGATTTAATATTTATTTCCATAGGCCTAAACTGCATCTTGGCCGAAGGTCAATCTAAAGGGAATAAAAACCTGTAGCTTTATTTTTTGCATTTCTATAAGCTCAAAGAACCGTGGATAATACTTCATGCCATTTCCTCGGCTGATCTTGAATGGTTCTTTTAATCATGTCAATTAAGACCTTGTCACTTGCCTCGACTTGACCATTGGCTTATGCATAATAAGGTGATGAATGAATAAGTTTAATTCCATAGTCTTGCATAAATGCTTTCACCTTATCCCTTATAAACATGTTGCCCTGGTCAGCCATTATGGTTTCTGGAATGCCAAATGGATGTATAATTTGTCTCTCAATAAATCTTATCACATCAGCTTGTGATACACTTGTCATCGGTTGAGCCTCCACCCATTTTGTGAAGTAATCAATGGCAACTATGATGAAAGTGTGCCTTTTGGAAGATAGGGGATATATTTTACTGATGAGGTACATGGTCCAACCCCTAAATGGCCAAGGTTTAACAATGGCATGCAACTCCTCAGCTGACACTCTCTATATGGGTCTATGGAGCTAACAAGCCTCACAGCCTTTAGCATAGGCAAAGCAATCGACTGTAATAGTTGGCCAATAATACCCATATTAGCAGATTAGCTATTTCATATTAGAGCCAGATTTGTGAGCCCTACACACACCTTCACGGACTTCTCCCATCACTTTCAAGGCCTTATCTTTGTTTAAGCATTTGAGCAATACCCCTTCTTGACTTCTTCTGAATAATTCACCATCAATCAATACAAACTTTAACGCTTTCTGTTTAAGTTTGTAATGCACCTGAGCCGAAGGATTAGCCAAATATTGGACCGACTCTTGTCTCCAATCGATTGATGGTTAACTAACAATGCTTTTCCATCTTCCATAGTATTGATATCCGGTATCATGAACTTATATCCAGAGGCATATTGTCCTAAGCCATTTGCTATTTCATTTGACATCCTAGGAACATGTGAGATTATGACATTGACAAAGTCTTCCAATAAGGTTTGGGCTTCTTCCAGATATCCTTACAATGTTAGGCTGTTGCACCTATACTCTTCCAACAATTGGTTGATCACCAACTGTGAATCTCCCATAATCTACACAGCCTTTGCATCCAAAGACTTGAGCAGTTTTAAGCCAATTATGAGAGCTTTATACTATGCTTGATTATTAGAACACTAGACATTTAGCTGATACATAAACTCTTTGTCCACTCCCTCAGGACTAGTAATTACCACTCCTGTACCAACTCCTTTTTTATGTTTTGAACCATCAAAAGCCAGAGTCCATGGTTTAATCTGTACATAACCTTGACACTCAGCTAATGGGTTATGAACCTCTGCACATGGATGTTATGTTAAGAAATCGGCCAACACTTGTCCCTTCATGGCCTTCAATGGCACATATTTTAGAGCAAATACATTTAGCTTAATGGCCCATTTCATCAACCTTTCTTGGAGGACTGATCCATTTAGCAAATACTTCACTATATCTATCTTACAAACTACCAACACCTCCCTAGGCAATAGATAATACTCCAATTTCGTACATTCATGGAATAGTGATAAACACCATTTCTCTATTGGAGTATACCTCGTTTCGGCATCATTTAGTAGCCTACGCAAATAGTAAAAGGCCCGCTCGGTTCCATCATCTGAATGTTGAGCTAGCAAGCTTCTGATAGAGTCTTCAGCGGCTGATATATATAACTTAAGAGGCCTTTCAAATGTTGGTGGTGCTAGCACCGGAGGTGTTGCTAAGCAATTCTTAATTTGTTCAAAAGCATCTTGCTGTTTACTACCCCAAATGAATTCCTCGGCTTGCTTAAGCCTTAGCAAAGGTGAAAAGGCTTTCATCTTGCTAGCCGAGTTAGCAATAAATCTCCTCATGAAGTTTATCTTACCTATTAAGCTTTGCTATTCCTTCTTATTTCTTAGAGGTCTAACTTCCAATATGTAATACCCTAATAAACCCATACTACGCTTAAGTCGTATTATGGCGTTTTATTAGTTGTTACTTATGCTCGTGGAAAACTAAACTTCACTTGAAATTAAATTACGCTGAAAATGCGGTAAAATTTTTTTTTTTTTGAAATACGTCGTCACTTTTGGAAATTAAAGCCTTGCACGAGAAGATAGCAATAAACAAGCGTATCGCAAAGATTTCAATATAGATTGAAGGAACAAGGAATAACTCAAAATACCATGCATTCAAATTACAACAACAACCATATGAATATAATTAGTCTCATAATATCCAACAAATACATAAGAAGGGAACTCATGGTCATGCCATGGCCCCAAAAGATCAAGATACATAAGTCTGACAAGGTTCGTTACCAAATGAAATACATAGGATAAGGAACACAAATAAAAATAGGCCCATGCAGACACATGCTGATTTCTCTACCCCTCCTGTGCCTCTCGATTGGATGGGCTCAAGTCCTCGAGTGCCTGGTCCCCCTCGCTCCTCGGCCTCGAGTGCGTGAGAATGCGGATAATGCGAGGGTGCCTCACGATCACCTCAATGCGACGCCTTGCGGCGACCTGGGGTATAGGCGCCCACGAGAAAACGTGCCTCGGAGGGATCCTCCTCAGACTCGGCAGGGTGATACTCGGGGAGCGGCGGCGAAGCGGCCCTGGGAGTGGCTGTCGAACTCACATCAATCACGGGGATCTCCAGCGGTGGCATGAACTCGGCTGCGGGCAAACCCGGCAACATCTGCTCCATCTCGATGTCGGGCAACGGCTCAGGCGGAAAATCCCAAAGACCTAGGGGCTGTCCAAGGTGGTGAAGAGGCGTCTCACGGGTGGCGGGTTTCGGCTCCTCTTCCTCAAAAATTCGACCCAGATAAAAATGTGTACGAACTACTGTGGTGGTCGTGGCCACAATAGCGTGAGTATCCCCGTCGTAAGCCCACTCATGGTGGGGAGGGTCCATGCTCCATTCCACGGGGTGAGCCATGAGTATCTGGTGACGAGACGGAAAAACAACTAGGGTGAGAAATAAGATTTCTTAGTAGGACTCGACCCTGACACATAGTGTCATCGTCATCGTCCCAGCCACTTCGGTTTTATTAATGAAAATAGTGAGCATGCATAAGGTTCAATTCTTGGATTTTCGAAATCATGAGTATCCGAAACGGATTCAATTTTTGGGGTATCCTCTAATCATTTACATCATCATATACATGAACACAAATATAATTACATAAAACATGCATGGCTATGTTATATCTTCTCTTAACTTCTTCCCCTTTTAGGGTTTTAGACCGAAGCCCCTTTTCTTTTCTTAACTTGACTTTATCTTTTCACCCACTAAACATAAGTGGTAATGAGCTCATACCGTGGCCGTCGCCATCATAGAATTTCGGTACTTACACTAGCTGGGTCATGCCATGCCTCATGTAAGACCTATCCCCTATACTCACACTAGCTGGGTCATGCCATGCCTCATGTGAGTCGTGGGTGAAGGGAGCTTAAATTAGGTTACCTTCCCTTTTGAAGGATCACTTACTTGAATTAAATTTCTTCTATTAAAGTTTATGATGCAAAATATTTCTAAGTCCATAATATTTACAAAATTTCGGCAGCATAACGGCTAAACCGAAGCTTCCCAAAATTTTGCCAAACAAAGAGACCAATATCATATAACATTAAGCATCATATCATCAACATATCATTATCATAATCATAACATCATCATATCATCATCATCATAACATCATGCTTGCACATAAACATAGGCATATTCTCAAGCAATATTTTATGAGCTTAGCTTAATAAATTGGGTGCAAGCTTTTAATTGAGATTGTCTCTTGTGTAAACTTCTTTTATTGGGCATAATGCCAATTTCATCTATTATCCTTTTTGACACTTTTAAGTTGAATTATAAAGGTTTTTCCAATACTTACTATAGGGGTATTAATGTCTCAGAGCTTATTCCTCCTTATTCTTTAACTTTTACCCTAACCAGTTTTTACTTTTACAATGGGGCAGTAACTTTGAAAATTCACCATAATTTCATCTTTTATTCTTTTATTTCGAATTTTTGTGTACATGTACTTCTCTGAGTCTATTTTTAAACAAAATAAACCCCACTTAAAAATTCATTTTGTAGCTTGAGTTATGCACATTTTATTCTGACTGTTCAGGATTGAAAGTTCATCTCGGGTCAGTGGCTTGTCCACTTCACTGGGAGTTCCACACATGGAATCTGACAAAATTGTTTTATGGGAGTATTCTTCTATGTCTTATCTTTCTAACAAACTTGGTCCCACTCAAAAATGTTATGTATAACTTGAGTTATGCATGTTTTATTACCTACTGCCCGGACAGAAACCCATCCAGGAACAGCAAACTTTGAAAAATCATATCTCTCTCGTTTTAAGGCCAAATCTCGCATATTTTATATGTATGAAAATCTCTTTGAGTCTACTTTCACAGAAAATTATTTTCGTTGCATTTTGAGTTTTATGGAGTGAGTTATGCCGTATGCTTTACCGACTGCCAAAATTCCAGCTTAACTCGTTTTTGAGTTTTTACATACCAAACTTATAGAGATGTTGTTATATCACTTTCAATCACCATTTTTATGTTTTATCTCATCATCATCTTCAATATTTTAGTTATCAAATCAGTACTTTAAAACAAAATAAAGCAAGATACATAACAAGCCATCATACCACAAAATTTCATTTCAAAACAACACTTTCAACAAGATAAGGAAACTCATAGAGAAAAGTGTGGTCATAAGACCTTGAAGCAAGCTTTAAAACCACCTAACCATGAAGATCTTAGGGGTTCTAAAACTTGAAAAAATTACATGGAGAAGAAGGATAGAGTCACTACCAAATGAGGTTTCTCTTGGAAGTTTGAAAAATGAAGTGGTTGGAGATGGCCTCCTTCTCCTTGAGCTTGATATTGGGGCTTATGTATGAGTGGCTTTGTTTCTCCAAGGACCAAAAATGGTAGTCCTTGAAGGGATTGTGAGTGTGGTGATAGGAGATGAGGGTGATGGTGGTAGAAAAGTAAGGACTTAGGGTAGGAAAACAAGAAGAACAAGAAGAAGAGTAGAAAGAACAAAGAGAGGTTTAGAGAGAGATGAGAGCTTTTGTGTGTATTCTTGAGAGAGGAAATGGAAATGAATTGAGGAGAGAGGGAGGGCTGAAAGTGGCGCACAAATGGGGGGAAAGGTGATGTGATTTTTGCTTCTTACACAAGCTAGGGAGTGGGCAAAACCTTGGGGCAAAAGAGAGTGTTGTGTTTCCTTTGAGTCTTGGCACTTGGGTAAAGACTTGTAGGTGTTTCTTTTCAAGTGGTTAAAAGCATGCTCTATCCTAGGATTGGCATTGGATGATGGTGATCACTCCAAGTGTCACAATCTTGATGGAGGAGAGTAGATTTTTGTCATGACTCAAGGAATCTACTAATATGGACTCTTGATCTTGTGGTGTATGATGAGAAAGCAAATGGATGGTTGGATATGGCTCTTGCTTTGACCAAACTTTCAAACCATAATTCAAGGGAAGTTTTTACATCTTTATAATTGTTGTAATTATCTAAATGTTAATTAATTTAATTGGTTTAAATTACTCATTAGCACATTTTAATTAAGAAGGATTTTCCTCATTAATTATATACGAAGATGTGAGGGTTAATGTGATTAAGATTTGAGACTTATATGCTCTCAATTAATTAGATTAGATCACCTTGATTTTATGTTCTAAATCATGGATTAATGAGGATTGGGCAATTAGGCTTTTAATTGTAATTTTTAATGCATTAAATCTCAATTGTCGACTTGCCTTTAATTTACTAAGCTCTTGCTCTCGAGATTAATCGATTAATTCTCAATTAATCGCTAACCCCTCTAATTAGCCGGAAACACCGAGCTAATTAACTTAGGTGAAAATGGGGATGTTACACAATACAGCCTTTATTTTGTTCTTATTTACCTCAATTCCTTTCTGGTGGACTAAGAATCCAAGGAAGTTCCCAGCCGAGACCCCAGACGCACACTTGGTAGGATTCATTTTGAACAAATGCTTCCTCATTCTAAGGAGTGCTTGTTCTAAGTTAGCTAAGTAGTTTTGAAAATCGGCTGACATCACAACCACATCATCAATATAAACCTCCATATATTTTCCAATCATATCATGAAATGTTAGATTCATTGCCCTTTGATAGGTAGCCCCACCGGCATTCTTGAGACCAAATGGCATGACCACCCTCTCAAAAATTCCAATGGCCCCTGGGCAACAAAATGCAGTTTTATGCATATCTTCCTCAGCTAAATAGATTTGATTATATCCAGAATAACCATGCATAAAGGATAATTTTCCATTATTTGATGCAGCATCAACTAACATGTCTGCAATAGGCATAACATATTTATCCTTAGGGGTAGCTAAATTTAAATTACGAAAATCTATACAAATCCTAACTTGGCTATTCTTCTTGATTATAGGAACTTTGAAAGCCATTGTACATACCTAGCAGTCCAAATAAAACCTGCTTTTAATAACCTCTCTATTTCCTACTTTATCTTTGGCATTAACTCTAGATTAAATCTTCTGGATGGTTGCTTGAATGGCCTAAAACCTTCTTTGATAGGCAAACGGTGCTCAACTAATTCCCTAGACAATCCAAACATCTCATGGTAATCCTATGCAAAATGATCTTTATACTTGGTTATCAGTTAAACTAATTGATCTAGCTTACCTTGGGTAAGCAAGCCACTAATCTTAGTCATCTTCGGCTCATTGAGAGTCCCAAGGTTAACTTCGATTAAGGGCTCTTTAGCCTCAAAGCTTGGAATTTCTCTCCTGATAGGGGACACGAACAACTTTGCTGCTTGATTTTCGATCTTTCCTATAACTCATCGTCCTTCTCAACTAGTTCCTGCTGAAACAAAAACTCTTCAAGTCTTGCCTCAGCTGAATGCAGGGCTACCATTGCAAGACATCCTTTGCTACTATTTCATGATTATCCATTGATGGATTCTAGTTTAGGCCGTGTCTCGGCCTTTACTGCAATTTCAAACCCATCCAATAATAGGTCAAATGACTTGACAGAGTCCAGTTGGACATCTTTAGGCCAAGAAATAGGCTTAATCTTTGAAGAATAGAGCATGGAATCTTGCATCCTTACATCAACTATGAAAGGGAATGGGTCTGCATTCACTACTTCAACATGGTCTCTATTCCAAAATTGAAGCAACTGGTGGAGTGTGGAAGGCATACATTCGTTAGCATGAATCCACTCTCTTCCTAGCAAGATAATGTACCCCGGTTTGCCATTTGTCACAAAAAACAATATGTTAGTGGTTCTGGACCCTACTGTGAGCTCGGCAATAAGGACATCTAATGCCAGAGTACTTTCCCTAGCAAAGTTGGACATAATAATATTAGTCTTCTTGAGGTCTTTATGGCTTTTCCCAAGCTTCTTAACCATACTGTAAAGCATCACATTAAATACAGCTCCTCCATCATCCAAAACTCTGCTAATAGGCTTCTTGTTTATATGAGCTGAGATGTAGAGAGACTTAAGGTGTCTAGCTTTGTTCCACTTCTCAAACTTTATCTCTCTTGGCATCACTAGTACCAGATCTTCACACCCAGCTTCATCTACTATTACATCTCCCTCAAAGTACCAAAAATTACCATCTTGATCGGTAAACTGCATAGGACTAATTCCTACTGTAGCTACAACAGTTTAATCATCTTGGGGTTCCTCCGATAATTCATTATTGTTTGACATATCACTTAGGAGATTTTCTGAATATTTACCATTTATTTTTACCTTGAAACCTTGATTGGTGAGATTTACAGCCTGAATAGTATCCTGGGTAACTTCCGGAGACCATGTTATCGGCTGGAATTCAAGGGTATAATACATTGTCTCGACTATCTTAATATCGACTGAAAACAATTTTTAGTTTGCTGGAACTACCTCTACCTTGCCCTTATTCCAAAATATCAGCTACTGATGTAAGGTAGATGAAACACACATATTGGAGTGAATCGAATCTCTTCCCAATAACAAATAGTATCCTGGCTTGGCATCCACAACAAAAAATACTGTGGTGGAGGTATTAGTTCCCACAATCAATTCAGCAATGTAAAATCCTAGCACATATGTGCTCTTCCTTTTGAAGTTTGTCATCTTCATATTAGTCTCTTTGAGATCCTTCTAAGACTTACCCAATTTCTTTAGGATCCCTACTAGCATAACATTCATGATGGCACCCCCATCAATTAGCACTTGGTTGATAGGCCTTCTATCAATATGAGTTGTTATGTAAAGTGGCTTTAAATGTCTTGCCAGCTGAGGTTTTTTGAACTTAATGACTCCTTTTGTGTTATCCTTTTCTTCTTTTCTTTCCTGCTGATTTTCTGTTGTATCTATCTTATCGGCTAAAGTAGCCTATGCAGCCTCTTCAGCCAAGACGTCACCGTCTAGCCATGTAGGTTGATTCTCTTTTCTAGCAAATTCAGTAGGCAGAACCCCTATGGTAGCTACTAAATTCACATCATCTTGCAGATCATCAGTCAAAATGAGCAGATCATCATCATTAAGAATCTAATCAATCAAACTCTTTGATAACTCTATTTCTGTAATCTATACTTTCTCGGCTGATGTATCAACCGTTTGAGCCTTATTCAAGTCCTGAATCTGCTCTTGCATTTCCTGCATGACTTCTAGTTTTAGGCTAGCAACTTCCTCTATTTTCACATGGTCAGCTTGATCTGACATAGTCACTATGTTTCTTATTCTCTGGATAGACTTTTTCCTTTGTATTCTCCTTTTCTGAGTCCTTGTTATCTAAATAGGTTGTGGCTCAACTTGCTTTCCCTTGTAATACTTATTCACGAACCACTCTCCCTTGTTAGACTCAACTTTTGGCTTAATCATCCTTGCTTCCCTAGCTGATTCATCATTTCTCACCGTAATTCTCAACGTGGACCCTTCTTCACTATAGTTTACTTCAATTGCTCGCTTGGAATCTCTAGGCATAGGATGATCTAAAATCTGTGGAACTTGTCTTTGCTCATACCGTTCTTTCCCCGGCTGGTCTCCTTGTTGAGGAAACTGTATTTTTTGGAATACATTCAGTCGAGGGTGTTCATATTGTCTTTTCCTTAGCTGATCCTTCTATTGAGGAAACTATATTCTTTGGAATACACTCTGCCGAGATTGTTCAGATTGTCTTGCAGTCTTTGAATTGCCCTAGAGCTTAGGCACCCGTTCTTTCCTTCCCACCTTCCTAGATGCGTCATAGCTCATGGTTCTGGTCTTTTCCTTGACTACCACTGATTTTGGTCTCCATACTTGCTTAGAACATTGGACAGGATGAGAAGATGAAACTTCTTTTTTAGTATGCTTGTTCTCTGCAGTTATGGAAACCATATTGACAGTGGCTGAAGGGAATGAATTGGTATCAATAGTCATACTACCTCCCTTTTTATCTACAAGTTTAAACCTTCCTTTATTCAAGGCTTTTTGAATCACATTACGAAAAATCATATAGTTATTTGTATAATGCCAGTATGAATTATGCTTCTTGCAGTATTTCAAATTTTGAATTTGACTCGTTGGAGGTAACTTATGCCCTTCTGGAAGCTTGATCTGTTTATCTTTGACTAAGAGGTCAAAGATCTGATCTGCTTTTGCAATGTCAAATAGATATGCTTCCTTTTCCTCCGTTTTGACCTTTTCCTTTCCTTTGGTAGGAGTGAGAGCAGGACAAGTGTATGGCTTGCCCCCCAGCAATTTGATTGGCATAATTTCTCCTTGCATTGCTCCCTCTTCATCATTTCCTTCCTCATTGGCTGAGTTGCGTTCAACAACGGCCACCAACTGGGAACCTCTAGGCCCTGCTCTGTTAGACCTTCTCTACTCTCTCTCTATTATGAATTGTTCCACTCGAGTTGCTTTCCAAGAAAGCTAAGCTAAGTCATAGTATTCAGAAACGATAAGCTTTTCTCCTAGCTGAGGGTTCATGTTATTCAAAGTAATAGAAGCACATTTAGCATCTGGTAATTGCATACTGCATTTCCCTTTAACCCTTTTAAATCTTTCCAAGAACTCTATCACAGCCTCATTCGCTTGTTATTTGATCCCTAACAAATCAAGCACAGAAGCCTCTAGCTATGGCTTTTAAAACTTGTCATGGAATAATCGTTCTATATCGACCCAGGTTTGTACAGAGTTTGGGGGCAATAATAAGTACCAAGTGAATGTTGCCCTAGTTAAGGATAAAGGGAACAATTGTAGCCTTAAAAAGTCATTTTGACTAGCTTCAGTACATTAAGCTATAAATCGGCTGATATGCTCCATAGTTGATTTGCCATCCTCCCCAGAAAATGTTGTAAAATCTAGAGTTCTGAAGCCTCTGCTGAATTGGACCCTATCCACCCATTCAGGGTAAGGTTTCCTCTACACTGGCCTTTCCAATAGTCTTAATTGTATACCAAAACGCCTTTTCAGAGCCTCAGCTATCATGTTTGGATTAATCAGCTGAGGCACAACTCCCCTTGACTCAACACATGGCTGAGGCTGAATGGGTGTTGCTTACCGATTGACCCCTTGTTTGAGTCCTTGAGGCAATCCATGCAATGGTTGCATGTATAGTGGAGGGTACATCAGCTGTTGGTGTGCATTAAATGGTGGTGACCCATACATAGGAGTTGGTATACCCATAGGTTGGAACGACCCTGGCGATTGAGCAACATATCCTGCAATCAGCTAAGTATTAGCCCTTAAGTTATGACTATTCCATTGCATATCTCCTTGAGGCCAATTACTCTAACCCATTGAATAAGTTGTAATGGAGCTGGTGTATATAGGTTGCTCCTAGTTAATATTTGAGTTGCTCCAAAAAGCTTCATTTCTTGAAGGGAGTCTTATATTCCCAGGGACATTAGAGGGTCATTTGATCAACTGCACTTGGCTTAATTGAGGCCCTAAATGGCCCCCAATGTAAGCCACTTCATTCAAAGTTTCTGATGCACTACCTTGAGTAGTCTCAGCTGAGTGGTCATGGATTTGCGGTAATTCCCTGTGCTGTTGTTGAAATAATTGCATTTCTTTTACACCATAGGCTTCACTATCTTAACTAGTTGTTTCGATACTTCCTTCATCAGATCATTCACCCTTGCTTTGATCTGTTGCCTTATGAAGGAAGTAGACATAATTAACATCTGCCTTTCCCCACGTCTAGTCTGCATGAAGCTAGTCACATCATCAGAAGCAGCCGAGGTCCTCGGCGGCTGGGAGGTAACGGCTGTAGTCGGCTGCTCTAAAGTCACCCCTTGGGATGTAGTCAAGGCAGCCGCATACATAACCGGTTGCCTACCTACTTTCTGCCTTGGGGTAGAACTTGGATTTTGGTTTGTTGAACTCATGTTGATTACCTTCCCGGATCTCAAATTCATATGCCAAATATGATCTAGCCCGGGAACAGGAAACTTTCACTGACTTGATCTTGATAGTCCCACCAGGCATGCCAATTTTTATGTTGGATGGAAATACAATCGGCTAAATTCCTTAAAGAAACTTATCCGAGAGCAAACTCCCAAACATTACCAATGTTCAGACGATCAATGCTAAGGAAGATACTCTGCTTCTTAGCAAATGGACTCCTCAAACAGCTCACAGGAGCAAGCCTTTGAGCTAGATCGGTCAACGAAGAATTGGAATATAACTTTAAAATTTTATTAATCAACTGATGAGTTCATACAAAGTCTTGAGGATGAATAATGAAACTAAAGAAGTAACATAAAGCTAATAGTAAATTGAACAAAGAGAAATAAAAATTGATAACTAAAATGACATGATGTGTTGTGATCTAATTGATAATCTCCTTTAGCGTATGCATGAGCCTTTTATAGCTTCCCTAAAATCTTGCCACTTTCTAAAATCATGCACATAGTGGCCTTCGGCTTACTTTCCATGTACCCATGCTCTTGATAATGATAACTATTGCTCTAAACCATCACTCTCCAACTACCTTCCTTTCTTGACTATTGGGCCTATCTACTTCCTTTAGCCTAATTTTCTCTTCAGCTGATGTCTCTTTCCTAGCCCCATTTATCATGCTTCAGCTGATGAAGACTAACTTAACACTTATCTTGTTAAGCCCAATTCCAACTTTCTTCTAGGCCCAACTTGTATCACTTGCTAGGCCATAATCATTTTCTGGTGCCAACATATACTAATCTTAAACATACATGATTAACTGCATTTTGAGGGTGGTCTTTGATTTTGATCCTTAAGATTCGATGTAAAAAATTAAAATCCATCTTTCCATTCCTCAAAAGAGTAAGATAGCAAGTAATGCGAGGCAAGAGTTTTCCTTTTACTCGTATTTGGCCTCTACTTGCTTTCAATCTCATATCTAAGTGTTTTTGACTTCTCTTCATGCACTTTAATCATTTAATATGATGATGATTTTGGGACCCTTGATATGAACATTAGGGTTTGATTCTGTTTATTATTATTGCAGATTGAACTTGAATGGAGATATTAAATGAAAAAATGGCTGCATTGAACAAGATTAGTCATAATATACCCGATGATCTTGCATTGAACATTCTGTCAAAATTGCCTATAAGATCTCTAAACCGATTATAGTGCGTAAAGAAATCTTGGGCAAATTTACTTGAAGATCCTCATTTCAAGAGCATGTATTATAAGGATTTAATATCGAACATGAAATATGATTATTCATGTCTCCTCCTAAAGCAACAAATGCCAAGTACTAGTCAAGAAAATCTGTTTTCGCTTTCCGAAGAAAGGCATGAGAACAAGGTCAAATTAGATTGGCCACCTCCATTTCAAGAGAATAGCAATGGTCTATGCATATTTGGTTCTTGTGTCAATGGTATAATTTGTCTTAATCAAGTCGAACGCAAAGTAGTATTATGGAACCCAACAATCGAGGAATTTAAGGTTATTCCTCTTTGTCTCATTGTTGTGCTTGGTTTAGATGTTTCAATGGATTATTATGGATTTGGTTACGATCATATGACAGATGACTATAAGCTGATTCGACAAGTACATTTCTTTTTAGATACATTTGATTCTCCTTAAGAACTTCCAAGTCTTCCAAAGCCCGTTTGGTTTTGGCAAATATATAGCCGAAAAAGTGATTGCTGCAAGAAACTTGACTCTGAAATGCTAGATGTTGTAATACAACCAGTTGGTTTTGCAATTTACTTGAATGGAGTATGCCATTGGTGGGGCATTGCAGGACTTTTTCAAGGAACAGAAGAAGTAGAAGACTTACTCGTGTCATTTGAATTGAGCAATGAGCGGTTCCATACTACACTAATAGATTGACACAGTTGTCATGAATTTGTTAATAGACACTTGGTGGTGTTCAATAGGTTTATTGCTACAATTTCGATGGTTTCCCAGAACAAATGCTTTGTTGTATCAATCATGGGTCAAACTTTTCACCATTGGACCCTTACCTTGTGTTGAGCATCCTATTGGTGTCGTGAAAAAGGGCGATATATTCTTTGGAAAGAATTATGATGAATTGGCTTGCTTTGATTTAAGTACTCAGATGATTGAGGAGATTGGTATCAAAGGAGCAAGACTCTGTCAAATAGTAATTTATAAGGAAAGCTTTCTCTCTATTGAAGGAATAAATTAGTAATTCTTATTTTCTAGTTTATGGCACAAAATTTTATCTTAGGAGACTTTAGACTATTGTTATTGAGATCTATTTAACGGTTAAATGTTGTGAAATTAAGATCTGATCAATGGTATGATCTTACTGTTTACCAACTAGTGTGAAATGACAGTTCTCATGTTTGAACCAGTTGGTTTTTTTTATTTAAAAAAAAAAAAGAAATCATCTGCTATATTATGTAAATTGGTTGAGAACACTTTACATAAATATTTTTCCGTATGTGGGCTTTTCCAAGTATTTTATTGTTAGGTATAGTTATGCTTTTTTGGTTGATCTGTCAATTGATCAAATCAATAATAATAAGACTTCCATCTGTCAATACGTGTGGTCTTGGACTATAAATAATGATCTTTTTTCAAAGTTTAGTTACATAATCGATTCACTTACCTCTATTATGTTAATATTAATCACTACTGTTGGATTTTAGTTCTTATTTATAATAATAATTATATGTCTCATGATCAAGAATATTTGAGATTTTTTGCTTATATGAGTTTTTTTAATACTTCAATGATGGGCTTAGTTACTAGTTCTAATTTGAGAAGATTTATACTTTTCAGGAATTGGTTGGAATGTATTCTTATCTATTAATAGGTTGTTGGTTCAATTTATGTATTCCTAAGTGCAAATATTGTAGTCAATTGGCTATGATTCTCGTGTAATGCTCTTCCTAATAAGCTACCCTACTTGACATAGAAATTCCAGAAAGCATGATATTAATTTAGAATATGGGCTATTTAGAAAGTGTTTTGTAAAATAATTTTCAGTTTTTAAAAACAAAAAACCAAAAAAGCTTGTTTCGTATGTTTTTTTTTTTTTTTTTTTGTTTTTAAAAATTAAAAAACAGAGACCGAGTCTTAGAAACAAAAACTAGAAAATAGGTTAGAGTTGTTTAGGTTTTTTTATTTTAAAAAACATTGAAAACAAAGTGGCATCATATGTAATTATGTTGTTTTATTGGTTTTGTCTTCCTTTCGATTCCTATCAACAAGATTGACACTAAGAATACAGAGCCATGGCATAAATCCAATAAAAAGTGAAGGTCCTAGCGACGTATGCATATGATTAGTTGGTGTACAAAAATTGTTTTGAGTATCCAAACAAATTTTTTGTTTTTTACTTTTCAAAAACTATTTTGTGAGTATTGCTACCAAACAAATTTTTTTATTTTTTATTTTTAAAAATTGAATTTAAACTTATTTTTAAAAATTGTTTTAGAAAACTAAAAAACAAAAATAATTTCAAACAAGCCTTTGATGTTTTTATTTTGTGCTTTTGGGGGGGGGGGGAATTTTCAAGCTGGTCAATTCTCTGGTGTCTTTGCATTCTTATACATTTGGTGCATTTTTTGTTTCTAACCAATGGAAAAATTATTTGTGTGCTTGTGCGTGGTGCACATTAGACAAGTATGGTGCACAGTAGAAATCTCTCAAAATGAATTCTTGCTGATTCAATCTCCAGGTTCAACCTTTCAAATTGAATTCTTGCTGACCTAATCTCTGGCTTTAACTTCTCAAACTGAATTCTTCCTGACTCAATCTCTAGCTTCAACCTCTCAAAATAAATTCTTGTTGACTCGACCTCCGTCTTCAACCTCTCAAAATGAGTTCTTGTTGATCTAATGTCCAGCTTCACCCCTAACTCGTGGTAGGTTTCCATTAGTTGAGACTCTTCTAATATGTACCATACTTTTCTAATGTGCATCCGTCTAAAGACACATATCATTTTTACAATGGTTAGCAACAAAAAAATAGGCCAAATGTATAATAATGCAAAGGCACCATAGCACTCACCCTTCAAGATACTGTATAAGCCCAAGTGACAGTATGGAGGTACTAAGTTAGGATGGGCCATGTAATACCTGATACAAAGATTAAGTGCTAGAGAGGTAAATCTCAAGTTTGTCTAATTTATGCAATTTGGTATGATCTCTTAAATTAGGATTATTGAATATTTGGAAGTTATTGAACTGGAAGAAAGGTTAACAAAAGTGATAGAGGCTTGAATTTTGCCCCCCAAAAAAAAAATTTGGAGAGCTAGCACTCAGGCGCCAGCTTTTACTGTTTAGATGAGCTTCAGGTAGAGTGCCAAAGAGTGGTGCTCGAGCACTAGTTGCAAGACAAAATCTTTGGAGTTTCAGGTGGTTGGGCACTCAAGTGTCAGGAATTGCCTGCTCGAGCTCCAGACGTCAAAATAAAAAATTGGGTTTTTCCAGTTGTTGAGCGCTCAGGTGCTTGGAAGTGAGCGCTCAAGTGCACGCTGCACGAAATAAAATTAGGGTTTCGACCCCCTTTTTCATTTCAACCCCAAATCTTTCTCTCTCTTCCTTCTATCTCTCCTTTCTCTCCCTCCACATGAACTCCTTTAATTCTTCACCAAATTTTTAGTCAAATCCACCACCCAAATCCATCTTATTCTCATCATCATCATCATTCTATTTGGGATTTTCTCTCTTGGAGCTTTCTCTCTCCTCCTCTAGTGAGAGAAAATCATTGTGGGAGGAGACCTACTGCTCTCCTCGCCTTCCTCCACTCCCTAAGGTAATTCTTGAGCTTAACCCTCCTTATTTTTATTGTAGATTAGCTAGCTTTTCCATGGATTCAAAGTTTGAGCTCATGAGGGGGGTTAGAGTTAAGGAATTAGGGGGGGTTTGCTTTATGAGGCTAATATGAGCAAATACCTATAATAGTTGAGTTATAGAAGTCTAATCCACATATTTTTTTCATGTTAGATACTCTCCGGAATCCCTTGGCAGCTCCAAGACTTTGCAAAGCTTGAGCTCTTTCCTTCCAGATTTGATCTGTGAGTGATAGTATATCTATAACTAGTTTCTTATGCTTGATTTCCTAAGTACATGCCTAAAATGCATTTTAGTAAAGTTTTATGAAAATATTGAATTATTATATATATATATATATATATATATATATATATATATATATATATATATATATATATATATATATATATATATATAGTAAGATATTTGATTTGATTTAAGATATTTGAGTAATATGATAGAAAGATATGAAGTCTTAAGTTATTAGAAGTTGTTATGTTCTTAAAGCCAATACTTGAGCTTTTGACTTGGAATCTTGGTTGAGTAATAGTGTACATATAACCCATTTTTCTTTAATTTCTAAAGATATGCTTGGAATGTATTTCACTAAATTATGATGGAATATGACCAATTGCTTATCCTATGTTTATGAAGTTCTTGAAAGCTAAGTGTGTGTGTGTGTGTGTGTGTGTGTAGTTGTAGGACAAGCTAACTTGAAAGATAATTTCCGATATTTGATTAATTTGATTGAAAAGATGAAGTTTCATGTTTTTAGAACTTAAAATGATTTATAACTAGTTCGATTTTAGAAATGTTTCAAAAAAAGGAAACGTATTTCCAAGTAATCTAAGCCAAGGACTCACATGAGGCATGGCGAAGATCCAGTAAGTGTGAGTACCTTCCTAAGTAAAGGAAACTTTAACAGAAACTGTTTGCTAATAGTAGCAGCATTAGCCTTAGTGCACCTTGAATAACCCAGCTAGCAGGGTGATTGCTAGCCCGGCATATTTGGCCGACATGTCCGGAAGATATAGACATGCACAGGCGTGAAGTTACCTTTTATTGCTGGGGTTAGACCACAGGGCCACCCAGTCAGGCAGTTATTTTCTGAAATAGGATCCTCCCTTAAGTTTTATCATGACATTGAAACAAGTAATTATTCTTTATATTTTGAAAAGTATTTCTATCTTATGAAGTTATGTTTAAAATCCCTGTTTATTAGTTGAAACTGTATTATGTTGATGCCGAACAATATAAGTACGAGATAAGATTTGATAATTATATTTGTTGAATTTTATTATGTATTGAAGTCATGAGTAAGAACGCATATGAATTGATATAAAGAAGTTTATATTCAGCTAAATTGAAAAGTACTCTAATGAGCTATAGAGGGTTCAAAGATAGATTAGATATCAGATATGTTTTACTAGAAATTTTATGGCATTTTGAAATATAAACAAAGTACTTTACTTGAGAAATGATGTATGAGGTTTTATAAAGTTATATTTTTGTTAAAAGATTACGTTCAAGCTTGTCCCACTCCTGTTGTAGGTATATTATCCCTCACTGAGTCTATATGACTCACTCCTTCTTCCTTTCCATGTTTTTTGATAGGTGCTAGCTCATGCTCAAGCTTTAATAGTCGGCCAGTGGTGTTGGACTCTTAGTCAATCCACACTTTGTTCGTGTGGTTCCCAAAGGTTATTGTATTTGCGAAGTATATTTTTGAATGTAATTGTATAGTTTTTAGTAACGCTCCATTGGCCTACAGGCAAGGGTCCTTCCTATGTTGGTCTTGCATAGTAGTAATTGTATAATTGTTTTTATTTATGAATAGATGAATCTTAATGATTATGGATATGTATACATATTTTTATAAGTATGTAAATGTTTTAAACTCCTATGATGTGTGCTGTGGGGTGCATTCTGAGAATGCCTAGATCCCCAATGATTTTGCATGTTTGTATATTTTATGCAGGGTGAGGATTGTAACATCCACCATAAGTTCTGAGTTTCGACTTCACCTTCAAGTTTCCATGATTTCCGACTTTATTTTCGAATTTCACATAAAATGGGATAATTTCCGACTTCCGACTTCATCTTAACCTTCAAGTCCAAACAACATGGACGTGATTCCCGATATCTGACTTTATGTCTCAAAGAAAACGGATCCGATTTCCGATCTAATAATTTATTTCCAAGTTTCAAGCAAGATGTATGCAAGTTCCGACCTCATACTTCATGTTTCAAAATAGTGTACATGGTTTCTGACTTCCGAATTGATAGTTTAACACAATGGTTACAAGTACCGACTTCCGAGTTTAATGTAACGAGTTCTGACATTAGAGTTGAACTCCACTGCAATGGACACGAGTTTAGATCTTTAGGTTGATTTCCAAGTTGTACATGATTTCCGATCTCCGAGTTTACTCCCAGGAGCTTTCCATTTCTGTTGATGTTCCCGAGTTTGAATTGAGAGTTCCGAGATTATGTGATTGTGTACTGTATGATTTTCGACATCCAACTTTGCTTCCAAGAGTCGAATAAACCAGACAAGATTTCTGATATTCGATTTCATCTCCGAGTGTCAAATAAATGGCACGAGTTCTGACTTTAAGTAGAATCGAGACGAGTTCCGATTTCAGATAAAATGGAAGTGAGCTCCACTTTTGGGGCGACATTAGGAGTAATTTAGCCACAAAAGCGGGAGATATGGCTGAACTTCAATCACAAAATTTCAACCAATCAATACTCACAATTCCAACTACCCTCGTGTATTTAAGTCAGACTCTCCTTCTCACTTCTGGCCGACTTGCACCTCCCTCTCCCTCTTGTTCTAGCCTTCTTCTTCTCTTTCCCTCTCAACCTACTCCATTAAATCTCCAAGCTTTGTCAAGGTTCCATCAATCCAAACTCAGATTCAGCAAGATCACACCTAAAAGAGGTAGGATTCTATTTCTATTCTTAAATTCTTTGAACTGTGGCTGCATGAAATTCCACTCTTCTTCAGTTATTTGATGAATTATTGGATGTATATGATGTATTATGATTGGATTAATTTGAAATCTTGAGTTGGAATTAAAATTAGAAGGAGAAAAACTAGAAGGAGTGGAGAATTAGGATGCTGTTTAGGTGAAAAGTTCACGGCAGTCTGTATGGCGGAGTGTACGGCTCTGTCTACAGCAAGTTAATCCGATGAAACTATTTTTATATGAAAGTAGACATTTAGAGCTTTCCATACATATATAATATGAGGCCATTGGATTAATATTGAGAGAGATATGAATTTTTGAAGTTTGACCTAGGAATCAGGACTTTCATCCAGGTAGTGTGACTTGAGAAGGATGTAACTCACCCTACACAACTCTAAATTGAGTGAAACCAACTTTGTTAGAAAGCTTATACATAGAGGAACATCCATAATGAAATTTCGAGTTTGTTACTATCCTATTTGGCCCCAGTAATTCAAAGAAGTTTCTCTATGTCCAAACCGAGCCCAAACAGGGTAGTTCAGGAAGGTCAGATTTCGGGGCTTATAACTTGAGCTCCACAAAAGCCAATGAAATGAAACTTCTTTCAAATGAAAGATTGTCCTGTTAGCTTTGATATGACAGCAATTTCATATGAATTGAGCTTGGTTTCGATTTTTATTGAATTTTTACTTCCAAGAGTGTAATTCAGGCCAGTGACCGAATAGGTTGAGGCAAAATTCAAATACCTTGAGCTACACATATCAAAATGAGATGGGACTAAAAGGGTTGAAAACTAAACATATAGAGCTATGACATATCAAAAATTAAAGTTCAAATGAGTTGTATTGGACTAAAGGTAGATTATACAAAATTCAGGCAGAACTGAATAGAATTTGCAGAAATGACCAAATTGATGGTTTCACAAGTGTTAGTGAACATATAAGGCTTGAGTTGATGGTTGCAAGTTTTACATTGATAAATATATTAGATTGATTATATTGCTATGACTAGCTTATCCGTGACAACTGGCACTATTCATAGGAAAACGGATCTGATTCGTTATGCTGCCGAATTTACTGCAGAAGTCTATGAAACTATGAATATTTATATTACAAGAAATTTATAATATGAATAGCTATACAATTATGAATATGTATATGGAAATTCTATATGCAAGAATGATTTAAGTATGATATGAGGTATATGAAAATAAATGATGAAACATATGTATGAGTATATTCCGCATGTGTATGCTTGATTATGCATGAGAATGAAAGGATGTGAATATATTAAATATGGGTCCCTTCACTTGGAGGCAGTTATTTAGGTCCCTCCAGGTGAAGGCAGTTAAACGATAAAGATGTGGGTCCCTTCACCTGGAGGCAGTTGCACATTGGGTCCCTCCTTGTGAAGGCAGCTAAAACTTGGGTCCCTCTATGTTGGAGGCAGATGGCCAACTAAGTCCCTCCGACCTAGAGGCAATGGGTCCCCTGTGGGTTAGTCTGTGTGATGACGGTCATGAGTTGACCTGACGAGCTCACTCCGAGATCAGGCTACCTAAGGGCAGTAAAGGCTAAAGACTAAAGGCTAAAGATTAAAACATATGCAAGCACCCTACTCACATGAGGCATGGCACCGACCCAGCTAGTGTGACTATAGGGGATAGGGCTTACATGAGGCATGACATGACCCAGCTAGTGTAAGTACCAAAAATTTATGGTGGCATGTAAAGATTTTACGATGAAAGATATGACAATGAGTCTATATTTCTAAGGAACGTGACATGGCGATCACGCTCTAATGGGGTATGACATGGCGATCATACTCTGGAATATAGCGTGATGATCCCACATCCTAAGGAATGTGACACGGCGATCACATTCTGATGGAGTATGACATGGCGATCATATTATGGGATGTGGCAGGAAGAATATATTCCTAAGGAATGTGACATGGCGATCACATCCCGATGGAGTATGACATGGCGATCGTACTCTGGAATATGTGTAACAAGTAAAGGAAGATAAAGAAAAAAAGTAAATTTTATGTATCTACATAACTACAAGTACAAGTAAAGTTATGTGTAGATGTTATGTCTCCAGTATATTGATGCTATAGTATCTTAATATGATGCAGTTATTATTCATAGTATAATTCATGAATTGATTTTATATGGGCTCTCCCAAATGCCAAATGTATGAATAAAATAAACTTTGCTTCGGATAATATATTTTCGAACTATAAAATTAAACAGCTAGTATAACATAATCACCTTTTTCATAATAAACCGAAGCAACTGGAGATGACAACGATGACATTATGTATGATACTTAAGGAATCCTACTGAGAATTCAAAATTCTCACTCCTAGTTTTGTGTTATCTGCAGACAGTTCAAGAAGTTCCGAAGACGGCTGAAGTTGCTGTCAGATAAAGTCTGCTCAGGTAACAGTAACAACTCCAGGGTGTGGTACTATGACTAAAGCATAGTACTGTACTTGGGAGGGTGTTACAAGGATCCTTATTTGGGAATAGTTCTAAATACAAAGGAGACTCTGCCCAATTTTTTTTAGAGAAAGATCTTATGTAGGCTTGCTGGGGACATGTCCCTATGTACCGATCATGTCCTGGGTTGGGTTGTGACAGGCCATGTGTATGTGTAATAGAGTTTCTACTCAAGACTGATGCAAATAAAGACTTTACATCAGAACAATATAACAGTAGTTGAAATACTATAGAAAAGGATTCAATTGTAGTAGGAAATATGGTAGTATAATTTCCCATGATATAGTACTAAAGATAATAAAAGGAGAACAACAATTATAGTAGCAAATGAACACTTAACATGAGTCTGAGATAATGAACTATAAGAAAGACTGGAAAATCAAAGATGCAACAATTCAGGAAGCTTGTACACCTTAATTGCTTAACCAATTTATTTTATAGATTTTATATTATACTCATTGATTGTTTGTTGTAAAGATAATGTTCATTTACAGGGTGGCGGACTCAAAGATCAATTTTGAAATGATAAGTGTGCATCATTAGAAGTATGGCTTCTGCAAAATTTTGAATTCCACTTACAAATTTTATGACCAATAAAATAAATGTCTGTGGCTTTGAACAAAAATAAAACAACAAATGGAAGTTTGATATGATCTCTTTCATTTCTTGTTCCTTCCACTAGATCTTAATGATTTGATTTGTATACCTTGCTGATACTTTAACACTTAAGTATTGTTCTATTGGAGGCATTAAAAACTTGTAAATTCCAACATTTTTTTTATTTCATCGTTAACTTAAATTAGGAGGAGGTTCCATCTTTCTGTGCAAAAGTTATTGCATTGGAGGAGGGCCTGCGTAACCCAAAACAAGAGGCCTCTGATTATTAGAATCTTTGTCAATAGTTGGAAAGGCTATATGATTTAACAACTATTCACAATAAAAATTGTGAATCAGAAGGTTGTTTTCTGAACCTTGAATTGTATCAAATCGTAAGACACAGTGACAAATTGGTAAATAGTTTCAACAAATATATTAATATCAAATATGGCATTTAATTAGTTATCAACAACTAATCATAGATCTTACAGGAATTTTAGATTCAAAGGTAATTGAGTCTAAAAGTGATAAAATCATTTACAATACATTTCAAGTAGGAGAAGCAACTAGGTAGTTGGTATTGTGGTACTTTTCTGTTTATTGATCAAACAAAGGTCCTACTTGTTTCACATGCTCAGGTTTTTTCACCATAGAAACCTTATTCCACCTTTTGTATTAGTCTTTTGAAGAAAATACAATTAAGTTTGAAAACAATGTGTACTTTTATATTTGTTGAAAGTAGTTTGTTGGAACCTGACTGAAATATATTATGTAATCGTATCATAACAGCTTTGGAGTAATGTTGGTTTTCTATTCGTTTAATGCTTGATTTTGGCATGTACAAAAGTTGTAGGACTTGACAAATCCTAAATAGCAAGTGATGCCAAAAGTGTGATATTTTTTAGCTTTGATTGCACAAAATGTGCTTCTGAATATACTCCGTAACAACTTTACGATTGATCAAATTGTTGAATTCCTTAAAAAGTTGGGGCCTTTTACTAACAACTCATCAAAACAAACAATTTCTAATGATTTGTGAAGTAGGGGATTTATAACCACTGTATGTGTTATAGAGCCTTTCTTTTTAATCTATATTGCTCTATCATGATTCAAAAAATGTTGATTGAGGCTACTATGCTACAATGTACAATAAATCATATGGCGTTTAATCATCCAATGAAATTATACTTACGTCCAATTTTTGTATTGCCATTTAAGTCATTACCTCTTAGTTTTCATCTATTTCTACATTCGTTCTCCTTTTTTCTGGAGACTTGGTGTTTAATTCTTCTCTTGCACTAAGTTGGAGCTGTTTTCTTTTTTAGATTTAGACTCCAGAGCCTAGAATTTTTTATATTGACTTCAGAACTTTTGTTTTCTACAGTTTGTGCCTATTCTTTCATAGTTTTAATATTGATAATGTTATTTGTCTTTTTCTATTTTGTCTTATAATTCAATTTCTTTGAAATTATAGACCCCTTATTTTGGTATCTATTCATATTATAATAGATAATGGATTATAATAGATATTTGTGATATTATATTTTTCCATTTTTCCTTTAAGTTTTTGATTGTGTTCATGTATGTCAAATTGTAGGAATATATGCAATGTAGCTTTTTGTTTGCTCTCGATACCTGTTGTTAGTGGTTCTGTATATTGTACTTTTTGATATACACCTTTACCTTTTGCTTTTGCAGCTTCCTTTTAGTTTCATATGCTATTTATGTATGTCAGGCTGCAGGAGGATATCGAATGCCACTTTTTCCAAACATTTTGTTTATAAATGTTTATTTTTAAATCTTTACTTGTTATTTTAGTTAACTTTTAGTATGCCTTTATGGTGTTTTTTAATGCTTCATTTACATTGAAGTTGTTCCTAATATTGTGTATCACTTTTTAGTTAATCTTGATCTGGTTTGTTCTGTATTAGTTTCCTTTTATTTTCAAATTTTGCTTCAAACTTTTTTTATGTAAATGCACTTTTATCCCTGTGGGTTACAACTTGTCTCTGAGCTTCTGAACTTCTTCATCTATTTGTTTGCTTTCATTTTGATTTTTGTCTTAATTGCTTAGAGTAAAACCCCAAATTGGTTTTCGAAAGAGTTGTGGGACATCAATTTAGGGCATGCTTGTTTCAACTTTTTTTGACAAAGAGTTATTTTTTTTTCAGTTGAAAAAAAATCACTTTTTCTATCAAAATAAGCTGAACCAAATATACCATTGGTCCTCAAAAGAGTTGTGAGACATTAATTTGGTCCTTGAAAGATTTGTAATATCAATTTGGTCATCGAAAGATTCAAATTCATTTCAAGTTAGTCCAAATTTTTTTTAATCTTTTGGACTTATTTGAAATGAATTTTAATCTTTCAAGGACTAAATTGATATCACAACTCTTTCGTGGATCAAATTGATGTCACAACTCTTTCGAAGATTAAATTGATGTCCCATAACTTTTTTGAGGATCATGAGATTTGACAACAATTTCTTATTTCCTTTTTTTTTTTAAATGTATATTGCAATGCAACATATGGTTCTATGAACTAGACTCATTCTATAAACGTATATATCGTCATTTATGGTATACTTAAGAACGATTGTCAAACTAAAATTATGTATAAGATTTTTCAAAAAAAAAAAACATAAAAGCAATGTTATCGATTGTCCTATGTACTGCACTTTTTTTTTTGGTCGGGGAGTGGGGATTTTGGGCCGGGGGGGAAGGCAATGGGGCTTTACCCTTATGACTTGAAGTCACACCCTCAAGGTGCACTTGCTTTTAAGGCCAACCGCATGACCATTTAACCAAGGCCTCGAGTGCCTAAGTATTGCACTTTATGATATGTACTCTTTCCCTTGAGCAACGAAGATGAGATGATCTCGGGATTGGGCTACTAACTCATTAACCCATAAATTGTTGACTGTGGGTTCCCTTCAAGACTTGGCCCTGATATGGTAGAGTTAAACATTGAGAGCCAAATACTTAATCATACCAACAAAGTGGAAATAGTGGTTAGTTTTTTTTTTTTTAAAAAAAGTTCAAAAGTAATTTTAGGTCCTTATACATGTCCTAAATTTTGGTTTTACTCCCTATATTAAAAAATAATTTGGCTTAGGTCCTTACACTTGTATTCTATTGAAGAGTTATCCCTGCTATTGGAAAATCAATAGACGGTGTTAGTTTTTACTGACATAGTTAACAGAATTTGACATAGATATACTATGTTGTTAATATAGTTTTGAAATGACCTTTTAGGTATTTTTTTGGCTTGAAACAGTCATTTTTTAAAAATAGAAAAAAAAATCAAAACAATATCAAAACGATTTTTTTAAGCCAAAACAATCTCAATTGAATTTTACTATGTCCTATGTAGCTCCTGTTAGCCATATCAGCAGAAACTAATACTGTCTAATAATTTTCTAATGGTAGGGATTAACTCAATACTACTACAAGGTCCTAAACTAATTTTTTTTTTTAACGTATAAGGACTAAACCTAAATGTAGAGATTAAAACAAAAATCCATAATACGTATATAGACCAAAATTTAGTTTTAACTAAAAAAAAAATATGGAAATAGTGGCAAAGTCTCTATGTGCCAAAGGGACTATTCTAGAAAATGCAAACCCAGAAGTAGGGGAAGTGGCAACGAGAATATTGATGAAGCAGGAACGAACATTGAAGCAGAAAGAACATGGAGGGTTTGGCAAATTATTGGGCCTATACACTGACAATGAAGAAGGCATACAATGGATACCCAAATTTGTCTATACTCACTAAAAATCAATTCAAAAAAAATTATTGGACATGAGAGGTCTAGCACAAGTGGCAAATGCCTTTGCCTCAGCACAAAGCATTCAGGGACAGATATGGAGCATGTTTAACTCTAAGGCAGAGCCCCCAAGTCCCTCCCTCCCCAACCCAAGGTGACAAAAAAAAAAAACTATTGAAGATCCTTTTTGTTTGTTTATCTCATTATTATTATTATTATTTGTTAGATATATGGTTTTGATAATGAATATTGGAAGAATAATTTCTGATTTCTTGTTTCCATCTAAAAGGAATGCTATATTTAATAGTTTCCATATTTATCTTAGTAAATGATTTCCTTATTAAATATGTAAATCCATTTTGAAATATACCTGATTTGAGAATATTATCTGACCTATTTTTACTCAGAAACATCATGTTTAGGGGATGAAATTTAGGAAGCAATATTCAAATGAGAAATTTGGTGCATCATTATGAAAGCTGAGAGAAACAACAATTAAACTAGCAATTATGAGTTAGGATCCAGCAATTACTTCCAGTTACAGCAGTTACACGAAATTGCATCCTCTGATAAGAACTTAAGCCTTAATTCTCTCTAACGGCTAGTGAACTTCAATGTTCTAACATCTATAAAAAAGCCTTCAAGAATGGAGAAGAGATAGACCTTCCACCAAGAAGAAAGTGAGATTAGTAGTGCTCCTTATTAGCTTACTCTTACAATTGTTTGAGAGATTGCCTAGCTTTATCTTGTTTATTATATCTCATAAGTTTTGCACCTTAACTTGCTCATGTTCTCTTGAGAGTCTTTGAAATCCATTGTAGCTCAACTATAGCAGCATTTGTACCTTGTGTAATTACCCTACTTTGGTTAAGATAAGGGGAGGTTTAGTGGTATCCTTGTGAGAAACAAATCACCATATACTTTACTAGGGAATTGGGTAGAGGAAGGTTTATCAAATCCTTGTAAGCAAAAATTTGAGAGTGAAGAAAATCCCAAGCAACTGGGGACTGGATGTAGGTCACACATTGTGGCTGAACTAGTATAAAAATAACTTGTGTTATTTTTTCTTCTCTTATCTTTT
Organism: Pterocarpus macrocarpus; assembly: GCA_031439585.1. Classification (NCBI taxonomy): domain Eukaryota; kingdom Viridiplantae; phylum Streptophyta; class Magnoliopsida; order Fabales; family Fabaceae; genus Pterocarpus; species Pterocarpus macrocarpus. Next base: position 33,476,168 of record CM062514.1, on the reverse strand, counting down.
TTACTTTATGCACTATTGCGCTTAATTGTTCAAAGCTTAATTCCATTTTAATTTTTAAATTTCTGTTATTGAACCAATTCACCCCCCTCTTGGTACCTTCATTTGGTATCCGAGCCTAATTCTCTTTAAGGCTTAACCGCTTGAGAAGACAATCTTTGTAGGTTCAATGGCAGGAAATTTGATGAACTCAACCATCATTGAAGAACAATATATTGTAAGGCCACCATATTTTGATGGAACCAACTACACCTATTGGAAGGAGCGGATGAAGATATTCATTCAATCCGTAGACTACAAGCTTTGGCTCGTGATCAAGAATGGACCAAGCATTCCAAAGAAAGAAGTTGATGGCAAAGAGGCGGAGAAACTAGAAGAGGAATTCAATGATCAAGATATGAAGAAGATGGAACAAAATGCAAAGCAAAGAACATCTTCTATTGTGCCGTGAACTCGGATGACTTTAGAAAAATCTCAAGGTGCCAAACTGCCAAACCAATGTGGGACAAATTAGAAGTCACCTATGAAGGTACAAGCCAAGTAAAAGAGGCAAAAATTTTAAGAAGCCTCACCAAAGAATGGCAATCAAAAGTGGCTGCAATCCAAGAAGGACGTGATCTCAACTCCATGTCCTATGATGACTTAAGAGGTAACCTTATTACTTATGAAATTACTTTTCTTAACAAATTGTATAATGAAAACAGCAACAATAAAGGAGTTGTACTAAAAGCCACTACAAGCTCCAACAAAGAGGAAGATGATGATGAAGGAGGTCATGTAAGTAGAGATGTAGAGATAGCCTTTCTAACCAAAATACTTTATGAGCTCGACAACAAAAAGTATAGGCCAAAGAGGAGACAAAAATTCAAAAAGAAGAAGAAAGTTATGGTTGCAAACTCCACTTGGAGTGATAGTGATGAATCCTTATCGGACAGTGAAGAAGAAGAAAAAGAGGAGATGTCAACATGTGCTTCATGGCAAAAAAGTGAGCAAGAAGATGATGAGATAAGCAATCTTGACACTTCATATGATGAGTTGTATGAGGACTTTCAACAATTACTTAATGATTCTATGAAGTTGTCTAAATCATATTTTGCTCTAAAATCCAAATATGATGATGCTTTATTGAAATTGATGAATTGAGAAAGAAAGTTGATCTTTTAAAATTAGAAAATGCTCTAAAAGAAAATGAACAAATATTGTTTCATGAGAATGTCTCTTTAAAAGAAAATGTTGATGAGCTAACTAAAGACCTTGCAAAATTTGTGAAAGGAAAAGAGAATTTGCATACTCTTTTAGGATCACAAAAATGTTCACTTGATAAAGCTAGACTTGTTTTTAATCAATCTAAAAGGCAAAAATGCTATAAGAATTTTTTTTATGAAATCAAGTGCTTCTACAATCCCTTATATGACATGTAATTATTGTAGATCAAAAGGACACATATCAGACACATGTACTATTAAGAAATATGGTTTTAATATGATTTGGGTTCCTAAGGCTACTAAAGAATTATCTTTAAGCTCTATCCCCCAAGGACCCAAGAGAATTTGGATACCAAAAGGAAAATCTATTTTGTAGGTGTCAAAGAAAATGGCTCCTTAATACTTGGATGCTTTCATAAAAGGAGCTAGCCAATGTTATCTCCAACAAGGTCAATATTGAACTATATCACACTGGAGATAATTATGAAGGATAAGTTTTGTAGTTGGTAAAATTAATATAAACTCATCTTACATAATTGTGTTCTTTATGTGCATGAGTTTTTAATTGTGTTTCTATATGATAAAAATGCATGAAATGATGATTTTATATGATAATTATGTCAATTACATGTGATTGAAGCCATGCCTAAACCTTTCCTACATTCTTATTATGAAACCTCGCGATCTTAAGTTTGCTGTCAAAAGCAGCAACTACGTGTGTTTTACTGGGCAAAATAAGCAACTACTTTGCAGTTGCTATATCTAGTTGCTGTTCTTCTCTGGTTTTTGTATGATGCCACACTCACTCTACATTAGTAAGGGCAAATCTATCTTTTTATTTAATAAAAAAAAAGGGGAAAAGGGGATGATAACACTCGCTCACTCACTGTTCTCTCTGGTTGAGCTCTCCCTCTCATACACTTCACTATTTTGAATCAAATCCCCCAAGACAGGTAACATACCTTAGACCACCACTGCGCACCCCTCATAAGCAAGCCATCAAGCCATGACAGAGCATTATCCAGTGGCGGTGCAAATTGCAATTCGTGCCACAACGACGTAATAGCAAACTTGCAGCGCCATCTTAGACAACACCAACTGCACCTCCGAGAATGACTTGTGGTGGTCCCCAATGAGTCGGGACCCACAAACATTGTTGACGCCGCCTAAGTCGCGAAGCTCATCCTCCGATGTCGGCTTTCATCGCAGTTTTGTTCACATGAACACCTTCGAGCTCCAATGGCAACCCCCACAGTTTGTATCAAAAAGATACTTTCTTCTAGTTGTGCTTCTGAATGGTGTTAAGTGTTGCTCTTTTATGGTATATGTCCTTTTGCGACTTATTGACAGTTTCTCTTTTATCTGAGATGAGACGTGGGCATTGCTTTTTAATTCAATTGATATTTCCGCTGAGGCTGGTGTCTGTGTTGGCTGATTTATGAAAGTGGGGTGTCTTTGCTCAATGGGTTGGATAATTTGCTTCTTACTTAAATGGTAAACCTTTTTCTTTGTGAAGTTTGGGTTAGATTCTTATGGATATATCGTTGCTCTATGTGCTTATGGTCTCTTAGTTATTTGATTGATATTTACTTTCAGATTGAAATTTAATTTGCATAGATCACTCAATAGTCTGAATTTTTATTTGGATTTATTATTGATAAGAATAAGAAGAAATGTTGGGTTTTTGACCGCTAACCGAGAGGCTCTTTCTTATTCCTATATGAATGCTGAGAATTCTTTAATTTGTTAAATGCATCTCTGGCTCCATAGTGATTGAAATCGTTAATATATTTTGAAGTAAATCCACCTGCTTATGACTATAGTTACTACCTTGGTTCTTTCTCCTGCTATGAAAATTTTGGAATTTAACATGCCTTAATCTCCGTGTTGTTTATTTGAAGCTCAAGTAATTGCCTATTTTTGATATTGGTAAGCTCAGTTTTCTTGTATTGAGAAAGATGACATCAAAATCTCATGTGGTATTAATTCTTTCGTATCTAGAGAAGTTTTGATGATGATTATTTTTTGGCTGAAAATTATCTTAAAATTGACACCATATGGTATATGATCATGATTGTGCTTATACTCCTTACAATGACTTTCTCTTTCACCATATCCTACACTTGATCTTTTTGATGCTGAAGGGGGAGAAAGGAGAAGTCTACCAATTTGGAGCATGACCTCCAAGGAATTCATTTAAGAGCAAGTCTTCGTGGATTAAGGGGGAGCATAGCAAGTCCTCAAAAATTAAAGAACTCATGAACTAAGGGGGAGCCTTCTTTAAACTTTTAATCTTTAATTTCTTTAAATATATATGATTATGATGATAATGCTAGCAACTCTGATTATTATTGAATATAGGACATATGACTTGATAGTTGCTTGTTTTCTAAATCTTCCAATCATGCTCAAATTGTTTATAATATTTTATAATTGGGTCACCATCAAAAAGGGAGAGAATGTTAGATATATAGTTTTGTTGGTGAATATTTGAAGAATAATCTCTAATTTCTTGTTTCCATCTAAAAGGAATGCTATATTTACTAGTTTCCTTATTTATCTTAGTAAATGATTTCCTTATTAAAAATGTAAATCCATTTTGAAATATACCTAATTTGAGAATATTATCTGACTTGTTTTTACTCAAAAACATCATGTTTAGGGGATGAAATTTAGGAAGCAATGTTCAAATGAGAAATTTGGTACATCATTATGAAAGCTGAGAGAAACAGCAACTAAACCAACAACTACGAGTCAGGATCCAGCAATTACTCCCAGTTATAGTAGTTACACGAAATTGCATCCTCTGATAAGAACTCAAGCCTTAATTCTCTCTAACGGCTAGTGAACTTCAATGTTTTAACATCTATAAAAAGGCCTTCAAGAATGGAGAAGAGATAGACCTTCCACCAAGAAGAAAGTGAGACTAGTAGTGCTCCTTATTAGCTTACTCTTACAATTGTTTGAGAGATTGCCTAGCTCTACTTGTTTATTATATCTCATACGCTTTGCACCTTAACTTGCTCATGTTCTCTTGAGAGTCTTTGAAACCCATTGTAGCTCAATTATAGCATCATTCATACCTTGTGTAATTACCCTACTTTGGTTAAGATAGGGGGAGGTTTAGTGGTGTCCTTGTGAAAAACAAATCACTATATTCTTTATTAGGGAATTGGATAGAGGAAGGTTTATCAAATCCTTGCAAGCAAAAATTTGAGAGTGAAGAAAATTCCAAGCAATTGGGGACTGGATGTAGGTTACATGTTGTGGCTGAACCAATATAAAAATAGCTTGTGTTATTTTCTCTTCTCATATCTTTTTTACTTTATGTACTATTGTGCTTAATTATTCAAAGCTTTAATTCTATTTTAATTTTTAAATTTTTATTATTGAACTAATTCACCCCCTCTCTTGGTTCCTTCATTATTATTAGTCGAATTGTTTTGTTTCAAGAGAAAAAATCCAAAAGAAAAAAAATCCAATGCCTATATCATGGCCCTTTTTTTTTTTTTTTTAATGAGTTCTGACTTTCTTTTAAGCAAAAGTCTCAGCCCATTTAGAAAATAAACAAACAAAAATGATGATTTTTTTGGGGAAAAAAAAAAAAGAAAGAGTGCAGCTAAATTTGTCAATTTGAGGCGTCGAGCCCCTCCCCTGAAAGGAATGCAAATAAGTAAAACCCAAATAAGGTCTCAAGACTATAATGCACACAAGTAAAACACAATTTAGAAGCAAGTCATGAAAAAGGGAACAGGTGCAGCAATGCATACAGGCAAGATGATGGGAAAGGAAAATAATTTCAAATGAATAAATCTAAACCATGTGAATAAAAGGAAGAGGTGAGGGAGCAAACATAGGCAGTAGAGAAGGGGGGAAAATAGCACAAAAAATAGAAGAGAGACTTCAATCAACGGAGATAGAACACAAGAGAGTTATGGGGTGGAGGAATTTGAGTCTTTGTTCAAGTCTACAGAGATAAGCATCAAACTCCTATCATTCAATTATACTTTTGTTTCTTGCTAATCATGCTGCCAAAATAATTCCGAATGGATGCCTCAAAGCTATTAATTTGTGTTGTATGCATTTTCTTATATGTTCTCTTGCTCTTTTCCAAGTAAAAAACTTGTTTCAAATGTCCCTTGCAACCTCCATCCCCTGCAAATAACCCTACCATACCAACCCAATCCCTTCATCTCCCCAAAACAGATTCAACTTCCTAACTGTGCAGCAACAAAACAGGATCAAACATCGAAAGAAATTGTGCTTTTTTGGTTAAGTGGTTTTTCTCATTCACATTTCAATTTTGCGAGTCTTGGTAGCAGATTTTGTTTAGCCTTATATTAATATTATATCATACTGGTGTTGGCCTAGCACAAAATGCTAATGTATTAACACGGAATGCCAAAGGATACATTATGGAATGAAAATAGTATCTATTATTTATTCTAATTATTTAAAGAAAATAATATTTAGTATTTTTCAAAAAAATTTAAAGTAATAAATAATCATCTTATTATTGAGGGTATCCACGACTAATTTAGTTTAATTTTGAAAGAAACTTCAACCAAACTAAACTTATAAATTTTCATACGCTATCAACCAATCTTTTAAGTTGCTTTTGAAGAACTGAACTGAACTTAATCACCTCTAATTAGTTCCATTACGTTATTTGATTTTTTCTTTTTGTAAAAAAAGGATAAAAAATTAGACATATAATTTTTCCCTCACAGTCTCTTTTTTTATTTCCCTCAAAATTGGGTGGAATGATATAACTTCTAAATAATATAAATATTTAATTTTATTTTTTAATATAACTTTCAAATAGATTTAATGAAATTCCATCCTGTTTCCCTATTAATATCCCTAACAAGAAGGAATGTAATTTTGTTGCTTTCCTACACTTTCCTTTCCAATTATGAAGAATTCCAAACATAATGTAAATAATAGGATGCCTAATGTGGTATATATTGATTCTAGAATATTTTTAAGAATATAGTGCAATTTAATTCTAATATATTCTAAAATTATTTTATTAGCTTATAATTTATGGTTTCAATAGATTTGTTTTTAAAATGTTAACAGTGGTCACATATCTCAAATATAAATGCACAATATATTTGAGTATTAAAACACAAAATATCTACGTTAAAACATTAATCATTTTAAAGAGAATTTCTTGTTATTAAAATATTAACAAGAGTTTAATTAGGGTGCACTGAAAGTATAAAAATTTTTTACACTGTCATCCAATTAAAACCTTTTATTTGTATGACCATTCAAGTAGTGGGTAGTTATATTAAAAATTTTTGCTGATGTGGCAATATATGATTGGATGTCTGTATAAAAAAGTTTTACACAGACAGTGTATTCAAATTAAATCCTATTAACAATTGCTACATGTGTCAAATATTGAAAAAATAAAATATCTCCCCATTAAAACATTAGATATTTCAGCTAAATGTTTATATAAAAACACAAATGTTTCTGGATATTAAAATATTTTCTGTTATCAAAATATTAACAATTTTATGAAATAAAAAAAATTAACAATTGTCATATGTCCCAAATAAAAAAAAGAAATACAAAAATTTTATCAAAATACTAAATTCTTTTAAAAAAATATTTTTATTTTCATATTAATTAACATATGACAAAATTCTACACCGTATAATAGTCATATGGCAGAATTTTAGGCCATATTATTTTCTTTTATTATTAATTATCTTTGTATATTGATTAGAGTTCAGGACAACAGAAAAAAAAATAAAAATGACAGTGAATATATTCATGTCCATAACGCACTACTCAATTAAACCAACCAATTAACCCATTATACAAAATCGGGAACACATGAATGCAGTTGATAAGCCCATATCAAAGTTCATCGCGCTGACACAAGTATTCATTGCCCATTACCCATTACCCATTAAAAAGACCATTAGCTTATTTTCCAATAAAAACAGAGCGTTGTCGCCAAACGGCCTCGGCTCCTCCTTCCTTCATCGCGCAACGGCTGCACAGCATAGCTGTATCCCTGTGAGTCACCTAAATTCTTGCCTGTAATATTTCGCTTTCAACGAAGACGTTAAATCTTCGTTATCCAACTTGATTCAACTATTGAGAATATTTAATTATTTTTCAAGGATGAGTTTTTTTAGGGAGTGCAAATATGTCTATTGAATTGGTTCGAACCAATTTACTTATATTAAACGAATTTGTCTGTGCTTTAGCGATTGGGGAAGATCTTATAACAAATGCTGCTTCCATGCATTGGAAGGCCATATTAATCACAAAAGGGATAGAACATCGTTCTTCTTGGTGATATTAACCGTATGGAACCAAAAGCCGAAAGTTATATACATAAACAAACACACGGACACGTAATTTCGCATATATTTAATCTAGATGATTTTAGTAGCGCAGAAATATGCTCTGATAGAATCTCTTTTGTGATTAAACTGCAAACATTGGTGAAAGCTTATTCCTTTGTTCATTCTATAATTCTGTTTGTCTTTGCCCTTCGCTTTTGAATGGGTTTATTGTGAGTGATGCTACTGCTCTGGTATGTTGAGATCTCAGCACAAACGAGATTGTCCTAATAATATCTAGGCTAAGTCAGAATTAAATTCTTTAACATGGGGTTAATCTGAAATCTTTGTTCCTGGGAATATAGCTATGAAGTTGAGAGATCATAAAGTTGAAAAGTGGGAGAATAGAAATCATAGAATAGATGGGATTTTATTTTATAAAACTGGTACACAAAATACAATTGTTTTTTTTTTTTTTTTTTTGGTGGAAGAGGGGATGCGTTTATTTGATTTTTCAAGTTAATATACTAATCTTAAGCGTACATGATTAACTGCATTTTGAGGGTGGTATTTGATTTTGCTCCTTAAGATACGATGTAACAAAATTCATCTTTCTGCTCCTCGAAAGAGCAAGACAGTAAGTAATGCGAGGCAAGAGTTTCCCTTTTACTCGTATTTGGCTTCTACTTGCTTTCAATCTCATATCTAAGTGTTTTTCACTTCTCTTGGTGCACTTTAACCATTTAATATGATGACGATTTTGGGACCACCCTTGACATAAACATTGGGGTATAATTCTGTTTATTATTATTGCAGATAGAATTCGAATGGAAAAATTAAATGAAAAAATGGCTACATTGAACAAGATTAGTCAAAATATACCTGATGATCTTGCACTGAACATTCTGTCAAAATTGCCTGTGAAATCTTTAAAGCGATTTCAGTGTGTACGGAAATCCTGGGCAGATTTGCTTGAAGATCCTCATTTCAAGAGCATGTATTATGAGAATTTAATATCAAAAATGAAAAATGATGATTCATGTCTCCTCCTAAAGCAACAAATGCCAAGTTCTGGTCAAGAAAATCTGTTTTTGCTTTCCGGAGAAAGGTATGAGAACAAGGTCAAATTAGATTGGCCACCTCCATTTCAAGACAATAGCAATGGTCTATGCATTTTTGGTTCTTGTGTTAATGGTATAATTTGTCTCAATCAAGTCGAAGACAAAGTAGTATTATGGAACCCAATGATCGAGGAATTTAAGGTCATTCCTCTTGGTCTCATTATTGTGCCTGGTTTAGATGTTTCAACAGGATATTTTGGATTTGGTTATGATCATGTGACGGAAGACTATAAGCTGATTCGACAAGTACATTTCTTTTTGGATACATTTGATTCTCCTGAAGAACTTCCAACTCTTCCAGAGCCCTGTTGGTTTTGGCAAATATATAGCCTAAAAAGTGATTGCTGGAGGAAACTTGACTTTGAAATGCTAGCTGTTGAGAGACAACCAGTTGGTTTTGCAATTTACTTGAATGGAGTATGCCATTGGTGGGGCATTACAGGACTTTTGCAAGGTACAGAAGATGTGGAAGACTTACTTGTGTCATTTGACATGAGCAATGAGCGGTTCCATACTACACTAATAGGTCGACATAGTTGTTATGAATTTGTTAATAGGTACTTGGTGGTGTTCAATGGGTTTATTGCTACAATTTCCATGGTTTCCCAAAATAAATGCTTTGTTATATCAATTTTGGGTGAAGTTGGCGTGAAGGAATCATGGGTCAAACTTTTTACCATTGGACCCTTACCTTGTGTTGAGCATCCTATTGGTGTTGGGAATAAGGGCCGTATATTCTTCAGAAAGAACGATGATGAATTGGCTTGGTTTGATTTAAGTACTCAGATGATTGAGGAGATTGGTATCAAAGGAGCAGGACTCTGTCAAATAGTAATTTATAAGGAAAGCTTTCACTCTATTGGAGGAATAAATTAGTAATTCTTATTTACTAGTTTGTGGCACAAAATTTTATCTTGGGAGACTTTAGACTATTGCTATTGGGATCTATTTGATGGTTAAATGTTGTGAAATTAAAATCTGATCAATGGTTTGATCTTACTGTTTACCAACTATTGCGAAATGATAGTTCTCTTGTTTGAACCAGTTGGGTTTTTTATTTAAAAAAAAAAAAGAAATCCTCTGCTTCATTGTGTAAATTAGTTAAGAACACTTTACATACTCATTATCAATCAAAATCTATTTTGTTTTATCCATTTTTTTTTTTTTTTGTGGAATAGACATATCAATCTTCATACCTTTCATTCCATTTTCAGTTCCTATGTTGAGAGGGGTAAGACTTCTACTTATTCCCACATTAACAAAATATGTTTGCTGTATGTGGGCTTTTCCAAGTGTTTTATTGTTAGATATAGTTATATTTTTTTCCATTGATCTGTCAATTAATCAAATCAATAATAATAAGACTTCCATCTATCAATACATGTGGTCTTGGACTATAAATAATGATATTTTTTCAGAGTTTGGTTACATAATCGATTCACTTACCTATATTATGTTAATATTAATTGCTACTGTTGGTATTTTAATTCTTATTTATAGTAATAATTATATGTCTCATGATCAAGAATATTTGATATTTTTTGCTTATATGAGTTTTTTTAATACTTCAATATTGGGATTAGTTACTAGTTCTAATTTGATACAGATTTATATTTTTTAGGAATTGGTTGGAATGTATTCTTATCTATTAATAGGTTGTTGTTCAATGTATGTATTCCTAAGTGCAAATATTGTAGTCAATTGGCTATGATTCTTGTGTAATGCTCTTCCTGATAAGCTACCCTACCTGACATAGAAATTCCAGAAAGCATGATATTAATTTAGAATATGGGACTATTTGGAAAGTGTTTTGTAAAACAATTTTTAGTTTTTAACCAAAAAAGCTTGTTTGGTATGTTATTTTTTTGTGTTGTTTTTAAAAATTAAAAAACAGATACTAAGTCTTAGAAATAGAAACTAGAAAATAGGTTAGAGTTGTTTTGATTTTTTTATTTTAAAAAACATTGAAAACACGGTGGCATCATATGTAATTTTGTTGTTTTATTGGTTTTGTCCTCCTTTCAATTCCTATCAACAAGATTGACACTGAGAATACAGAGCCGTGGCAAATATACAATAAAAAGTGAAGGTCCCAGCGATATATGCATACCATTGGTTGGTGCACAAAAACTGTTTTGTGAGTATCCAAACAAATTTTTTGTTTTTTACTTTTTTAAAATTGTTTTGCGAGTATTGTTGCCAAACAAATGTTTTTATTTTTTGTTTTTAAAAATTGAATTTAAACTAATTTTTTAAACTATTTTAGAAAATTAAAAAACAAAAATAATTTCAAACAAGCCCTTAATGTTTTTGTTTTGTGCTTTTTGGGGGGGTTTTCAAGATGGTCAATTCTCTGGTGTATCTACATTCTTATACATTTGGTGTATTTTTTGTTTCTAACCAATGAAAAAATGATTTGTGTGCTTGAACGTGGTGCACATTAGAAAAGTATGGTGCATAGTAAAAATCTCTCAAAATGAATTCTTGTTGATCCAATCTCCGGGTTCAACCTCTCAAATTGAATTCTTGCTAACCCAATCTTCGGCTTCAACTTCTCAAAATGAACTCTTGCTGACCTAATCTCCAGCTTAAACCTCTCAAAATAAATTCTTGCTGACCCGACCTCCAGCTTCAACCTTTCAAAATGAGTTCTTGCTCACCCGATCTCTGGCTTCACCCCTAACTCGCGGTGGGTTTCCATTAGTTAAGACTCTTCTAATATGTATCATACTTTTCTAATGTGCACCCTTTTAAGGACACATGTCATCTTTCCAATGGTTAGCAACAAAAAAGTGTGCCAAATGTATAACAATGCAAAGGCACCACAGCATTCACCCTTCAAGATACTGTATAAGTCCAAATGACGGTATGGAGGTATTAAGTTAGGATGGGCAATGTGTATGAGTAATAGAGTTTCTAATCAAGACTGATGCAAATGAAGACTTTACAACAGAACAATATAACAATAGTTGAAATACTATAGAAAAGGATTCAACTGTAGTAGGAAATACAGTAGTATAATTTCCCATGATAGTAAGTCTAAGACAATGATATATGAGAAAGACTGGAAAATCAAATATGCAACAATTCATGAAGCTTGTACACCTTAATTATAGATTGATCACTTATATTATACTCCTTGATTGTTCGTTATAAAGACAATGTTCATTTACAGGGTGGCGGACTCAAAGATCAATTTTGAAATGATAACTGTGCATCATTAGAAGTGTAGCTTCTGCTAAATTTTGAGTTCCACTTACAAATTTTATGACCAATAAAATAAATGTTGGTGGCTTTGTACGAAAATAAAACAACAAATGGAAGTTTGATATGATCTCTTTCATTTCTTGCTCCTTACACTGGATTTAATGATTTGATTTGTGTACCTTGCTGATGCTTTAACACTTAAGTATTGTTCTATTGGAGGCATTAAAAACTTGTAAATTCCAACTTTTATTTTTTTTCATCATTAACTTAAATTAGGAGGAGGTTGCATCTTTCTGTGCAAAAGTTATTGTATTGGAGGAGGGCCTGTGTAGCCCAAAACAAGAGGCCTCTAATTATCAGAATCTTTGTCGATAGTTGGAAAGGCTATATGATTTAACAACTATTCAGAATAAAAATTGTGACTCAGAAGGTTGTTTTCTGAACCTTGAATTGTATCAAATCGTAAGACCCAGCCGCAAATTGATAAATAGTTTCAACAACTGTGTTAATATCAAATATGGCATTTAATCAGTTATCAACAACTAATCATAGATCTTACATGAAATTTAGATTCAAAGATAATTGAATCTAAAAGTGATAAAATCATTTACAATACATTTCGCGTAGGAGAGGCAACTAGGCAGTTGGTATTGTGGAACTTTTCTATTTGTTGATAAAACAAAGGTCCTGCCTATTTCACATGCTCAGGTTTTTCCACCATAGAAACCTTATTCCACCTTTTGTACTAGTCTTTTGAAGAAAATACATTTAAGTTTGAAAACAATGTGTACTTTTATATTTGTTGAAACTGGTTTGTTGGAACCTCACTGAAATATATTATGTAATCGTATCATAATAGCTTTGGAGTAATGTTGGTTTTCTATTCTTTTAATGCTTGATTTTGGTATGTGCAAAAGTTGTAGGACTTAACAAATCCTGAATAGCAAATAATGCCAAAGGTGTGATATTTTTTAGCTTTGATTGCACGAAATGTACTTTTGAATATACTTCGTAACAACTTTACAATTGATCAAATTATTGAATTCCTTAAAAAGTTGGGGCCTTTTACTAGCAACTCATCAAAACAAACAATTTCTAATGATTTGTGAAGTAGGGGATTTATAACTACTGTATGTGTTATAGAGCCTTTCTTTTTAATCTATATTGCTCTATCATGATTCAAAAAATGTTGATTGAGGCTATTATGCTACAATGCACAATAAGTCATATGGCGTTTAATCATCCAAAGAAATTATGCTTGCATCCAAATTTTGTATTGCCATTTAAGGCATTACCTCTTAGTTTTCATCTATTTTTACAATAGTTCTCCTTTTTTCTGGAAGACTTGGTGTTTCATTCTTCTCTTGCACCAAGTTGGAGCTGCTTTCCTTTTTAAGATTTAGACTCCAGAGCCTAGAATTTTTTATATTGACGCCAGAACTTTTGTTTTCTACAGTTTGTGCCTACTCTTTCATAGTTTTAATATTGATAGTGTTATTTGTGTTTTTAGATTTTGTCTTATGATACAATTTCTTTGAAATTATAGAACCCTTATTTTGGTATCTATTCATATTATAATAGATAATAGATTATAATAGATATTTGTGATATTAGACTTCTCCATTTTTCCTTTGAGTTTCTGATTGTGTTCATGTATGTCAGATTGCAGGAATATATGCAATGCGGCTTTTTGTTTGCTATTGATACCTGTTGTTAATGGTTCTGTATACTGTATTTTTTGATATACAACTTTACCTTTTGCTTTTGCAGCTTCCTTTGAGTTTCTTATGTTATTTATGCATGTCAGGTTGCAGGAGGATATCGACTGCCACTTTTTCCAAATGTTTTGTTTATAAATGTTTATTTTTAAATCTTTACTTGTTATTTTAGTTAACTTTTAGTATGCCTTTTTGGTTTTTTTAATCCTTCGTTTACATTGAAGTTGTTCTTGATATTGCCTATCACTTTTTAGTTAATCTTGATCTGGTTTGTGTTGTATTAGTTTCCTTTTATTTTCAAATTTTGCTTCAAACTTTTTTATTTAAATGCACTTTTATCCCTGTGGGTTACAACTTGCCTCTGAGCTTCTGAACTTCTTGATCTATTGGTTTGCTTTCATTTTGATTTTTGTTTTAATTTCTTAGAGTAAAACTCCAAATTGGACTTCAAAAGAGTCGTGAGATATCAATTTATGGCACATTTGTTTCAACTTTTTTCTGACAAAAAGTGATTTTTTTTAGTTGAAAAAAATCACTTTTTCTATCAAAATAAGCTGAACCTAAAATACCATTGGTCCTCAAAAAATTTGTAACATTAATTTGGTCCTTAAAAGAGTTGTAAGATATCAATTTGGTCCTTGAAAGATTTGTGAAATCAATTTGGTCATCAAAGGATTCAAATTTATTTCAAGTTAATCCAATTTTTTTTTTCTTAATTTTTTAGACTAATTTGAAATAAATTTTAATTTTTCAAGAATTAAATTGATATCATAATTCTTTCGAGGATCAAATTGATGTTACAACTTTTTCGAAGATTAAATTGATGCCTCAAAACTCTTTTGAGGACCAATTTGAGATTTTACTACAATTTCTTATTTCTTTTTTTTAAAAAAAAATATATATTGCAATGCAACATATGGTTCTATGAACTAGACTCATTCCGTAAACATATATATTGTCATTTATGGTATACTTAAGAACGATTGTCAAACTAAAATTATGTATAATGTAATGCCTTACCAGACAAGTACTATGCTTAAATCATAATAAATTATCTGATAAGTGATTACGTGTAGTGAGCTAAATTCAAAATGTTGTTTTTTCTGAAAACGTTATTAATTACTCACAAGGGATGACTATTCATGTAATAACATGATCTACATAACAGCGGTATAAATACTAGTTAGTTAGCATACTGTAAGTAACATGACATAAATAAAATTGAAATAAAGACGGAACTACTATAAAATACATCTCAAATATATACATAGACATTTGCTTGCAAAGTTTGTCAAAATAATACAGGGTAAAAAAATATGAGGCCGCTGACACAAAATAAAACGGCCGGTCCCTAAGAACACTACCCTAGATGGTCCCCATGGGACATTTCATATACTCCTCCTAATCTATACCCATCTGTCCATGGCCCAGACTGCCAAAAGAGGGTCATTCTGTACATCTACTACCGCTACAGCCTGTCCACTATCTAAACAAAATCCGAAGAAAGGAATCCGTTCGCCATGATGGCATCTGCAGGAGGGTGGCCCGCGCTAGGAGCAGAGGCCGAGGACGAGGAACTCACCGCCTCAGATGGATCCTCCTCTGACATCGAGGGGGAAAGCATTTGCTGCGGTGGTGAAATAGGAGGGGCCATAGGAGTTGGGGCTGCTGCTGCCGCTGGTGCTATTGCTGCTGCTGGTGAAGGTGGGAATGGATGGGCCATATGAAGGGAAATGGCAATATGTGGGACAACAGGGTCAAAAAGTGGGTGCATAAGCGGTATGGCGAAGTCTCTCTGGAAAAAGAAATACAAGCAGGCGCACTGCGGATATATATCTGAGAATCCGAGAGCAGGTCGATGTGGATGTGGAGCTCGGGGAACTCAATAAACAGAACTCCTATTGCTGCGTTCTCCATTGTCTGAGAATGACGCGGAAATATACAGTAGGGTGAGAAATAAAATTTCTCAGTAGGAATTCCTAGTTTCTACACATCTGTCATCATTGTCATTCTCAGTTGTTTCGGTCTTTCAATAGTTTCCAGCGGTACAACACAATAATGATATTTAACTTAAATACTTGAAAAATGTACACTAAAACAAGCTCAATTTTTAATTAACAGATATACTTATGCAATTAAATAGTAATTGTAAAGGAGCAATGGCATATTACGAATAATAAATAGGTATCTAGCACAGTCAATTGATAAGCATTACACTGTACATATGAATGTGCAATTAGAAAATACATCTTATTCTTGAAGGCTTTCGCCTATTAGAACTTACTTCCATCCTTGGTCCCCTGGGAGTCATTGGCCATATACTCCTAGGTAATAGTCCACTTTTCAGGACCGAGCTCGTTCCTATACAGGATTGCCGAGTTTACTTTCCTTGACCTTCCCACTAATCTATTCCCCTTAATTTGTTATGGGGCTAGCCCAAGTAAAATGGAATCCTTTACAATATCATGAACTGAATGCATGTATAGCTTGATTTTTCAAGTATCATATATTCATGCTTTTTTAAATTACACAACGTATGAATCTGTTATCAAAATTTCTGTAGAATAACGAATCGAGTCCGCTTCCCTATGAATAGTGCCAGACAACCAATACATTTAAGTCAAATAGTAAACTCCATATAAGACGTCATATTCATATCAAGAATATAACAATATTGATAAGTACAAGATTTAAAGTCTCAAGTATCAATCTAACTTGCAGGTTCTTAATTTTTATTAAGGTTCCCGAGTTCGACTTTCGATATCTAACATGTTTCGAGTTCCGATATCATCTAGGTTCCGACTTCCCTATACTATGTTCAGTCTCCCAAGGTTACGTCATTTCCGATTTCTGGGTTGTGCGACTTCCGACCTTATCTCACCATTAGTCTTCTGAGACTTTGATAGGTATGTTTCCTAAATCCCGAGCTTCCTAATTTCTAAATCCCGTGTTCAACATCAATATACTCGATCTAGCTCTCTCTACTAAGTTCCGAATACAGCCTTAAAACATACCCGATATGGATTCCTATTCACTACGTCCGAGTTCAATCATTAAGTAAACCCCTCCAAGTCCAACCTTAAGTATATACTTCCGGGTTCATCCTTACACACTCCCGACCTAGCTTTCTGTTTTACTAAGTCCCGACTTCGACTTCAAACATTCTCGATCTAGTCCCTTATTTACTAAGTTTAGATTTCGATTCTAAGTGTAACGACCTAGCTTCCTATTCACTAAATCCCGACTTCCGACATTAACTCAAATTTCCTTGAGACTTGTCTTGCTTCTAACCCGAATTGCACTCTTACGGGGGAAAATTCACTAAAAATAGAAATATAGGTGAAATCATACAAAATTTATATCCATGTAAAGCTAACAGAACAATCTTTCAAATGAATGAAGTTTTAAATCATTTGGATGAATATAATTTGAGTTATAGGCTTTGGAACTTGACCCTACTGATCTACCCTGTTCTAACTCGGATTGGACATAGGGCAATTTTCTCAACTCATTGGGAACAAATGGGACCTTATCAAATTCAGAAATTTTTATGGGGCATTCTCCTGTGTGTTAGCTTTCTAAAAAAGTTAGTTTCACTCAATTTGGAGTTGTATAGAGTGAGTTACACCATTCTCAACTCATGCTATTCGGGTGGAAGTCCTGATTTCTAGGTTAAACTTCAAAAATTCATAACTTCCTCTTTACTAATCCAATGGTCTTATATTATATATGTATGGAAAGCCCTGAATGTCTAGTTTTATATAAAAGTAGAATCATCTAATTTGATCAGCTATAGGCGGAGCCGTACACTCCGCCGTACGGACTGCCGAGGAAAACTCTAACAGCTTCTTAATTTGTTCTCTATTCCCTAAGCTATTTGTTACCAATTCCAATTTTAATCACAATATACATGTGAAACTAGTCATAAATCATCATCACCACTCTACATAACACCAAATCTTAATTATACATGACCAACATGCAGTCCCAAATTAAGGAAAAATAAGAAGAGAAGTAGGATCCCCTACCTTGTCTAGTTGAATTTGTGTTGATTTTGTGTCTTTGATGAGAGCAACTTGTGATGAGATTTGAGAATGGATGAGAATGGAGTGGAAATGGAAATAAGGAGAAGAGGAATGAAGAGAGCTTCAGCAAAAGGAAGTGGCCGAAATTCACAAAAGAAGAAGGAAAGAAAAGGTAGAGATATTTGGAAGCTAGATGCATGTGATTGGTGGACTTCTCGATGCTATCAATTTTGGTTTGGCTTCCACCATCAAGGGCTGCCCAAGGCGCTACTTGGGTGGGTTATTTGGCTAAATCTTAGCCGTTGATCCTAGGGCACTCATGGCATAATTTATACTGATCCGGTTTCAACAGTTTAAAACTCCGAAATCTTACCGATTGCTCTTAAATCGGTAAATCGGTTGAAATTTTTCTGTGAGGTTTCCTACGCTCCTAATCTAATTCCATCAAGCCTAATCTCCTCAAATCACCCTTAATTGACTTTAAGTAAGTGTTTAATCAAATTTTGATTAAACCCTCTTATTCAATAAAAACAAAATAACTCAGTTGTTAACGATAGAATTTTTCGGACGTTACATATAAGATTTTTCAAAAAAAAAGATATAAAAGCAATGCTATAGATTGTCCTATGTACTGTACGCTTTTTTCTTTTTTTTGGTCGGAGAATGGGAATTTTGGGTCGGGGGCCTACGACTTGAAGTCACGCCCCCAAGGTGCACCTGCTTTTAAGGCCAACCGCATGACCGTTCAACCAAAGCCTCGAGTGCCTAAGTACTACACTTCATGATGTGTACTCTTTCTCTTGAGTAACGAAGATGAGAATATCTCGGGACTGGGCTGCTAACTCATTAACCCATAAATCTTTGAGTGTGGGTTCCCCCCAAGATTTGACCCTGATACGGTAGAGTTAAACATTGAGACCCAAATACCTAATCATACTAACAAAGTGGAAATTGTGGTTAGTTTTTTATAGAAAAAAAAAAAAGACAAAAGTAATTTTAGGTTCTTATACATGTCCTAAATTTTGGTTTTACTCCCTATATTAAAAAATAATTTGGTTTAGGTCCTTACACTTGTATTCTAGTAAGGAGTTATCCCTGTCGTTCGAAAATGAATAGACAGTGTTAGTTTTTACTGACATAGCTAACAAAATATGATATAAATACAATATATTGTTAATATAGTTTTGAAATGACCTTTTAGGTATTTTTTTTGGTTTGAAACATTCTTTTTTCAAAAATAGAAAAAAAATCAAAAAATTTTTTTTTAAGCCAAAACAATCTCAATTCTATGTCCTATGTAGCTCCTGTTAGTCACATTAGTAGAAACAAATATTGTCCAATAATTTTCTAATGATAGAGATTAACTCAATACTACTACAAGGTCCTAAACTAATTTTTTTTTTTTAATGTATAAGGACTAAGCCTAAAACATTTTAGTGTAAAGTGTAATACCTTCCCAAGTATAGTACTATGCTTAAATCATAGCACCACACTCAAGAGTTGTTACTATTACCTGAGCGGACCTTATTTCACAGCAACTTCAGCCGTCTTTGAAATCTTTGGAGCTATCTGGAGATAACATAGAAATAGGAGTGAGAATTTTAAATTCTTAGTAGGATTCTCTATACTATCACACATAGTGTCATCGTTATTATCTCCAGCTGCTTCGATTTATTATGAAGAAGGTGATCATGCCAAATAAATTGTTCAGTTTTATAGTTTGAAAATATATTGTCCGAAATAGAGTTCCTTTTACTCATGCACTTAAGATATAAGAGTTATTATAAAATAAATTTACAATTCATAACTTAAATAATAGTTGTAGTATATTCAAATATAATAATTCCAATACAATAAAGAAATAGAATAGATCATGCATATGCAAATACGTTCACTTGAGTTCATGCAAAATGCACTTGTGTTTCTTTAACTTTTTTTGACTTCCTTTCCTTGACACATCTAGACATTACATATCGTCATCCCTAGGGTGCTTGCATATGTTTTAATCTTTAGTCTTTACTGCCCTTGGGTAGTCTGATTTAGAAGTGAGCTCAACTCGTGACCATTGTCACATAGTATTGACCTATAAGGGGACCCATGTGCCTCTAGTCTTGGAGGGATCTCATTTTGGTCACGTGCCTCTAAATTGAAGGAATCTCTCCTGGTCACGTGCCTCAAGAATAGAGGGATCTCAGTTGATCACTTGCCTTCAATGTAGAGGGATCTCATCTGACCACGTACCTCCAAGGTAGAGGGATCTCATAGTTTTATACTGCCTTCACAGGGAGGGACCTAATTAACTGCCTCCAAGTGAAAGGACTCAATCTTATCTTATTTAACTGCCTTCACAAGGAGGGATCTCATAACTGTCTCCAGGTGAAAGGATCTACATTTAATATGTTTATATCCTTTCATTCTCATACATAATCATGCATAGACATGCTAAATGCACTCATACATATGCTTTATCATTTACTTTCATATATCTTTGCATATAGAATTTCATGTTTATATCATAAATATTCATAACAGAAACTATCATAATTTCATAAAATTCTGCCAAAAATTTGGCAGCATAACAGATCAAGTTTGCTTTCCGTGAATAGTATCAATCAACCAGATAGTCATTCATACATAAAATCAATGCAAGGTATAGATGCTCCAATAATCAAACAAAGTTTCATAACCTTGACCTTGAATTAGTTTTCTGCCACTTCCTTTTGATTCTACCTGGTTTTTGTAACTTAGGCCATCAATTCATTTTAACTCATTTAAACCTGAAGTTTGGATATGTTGGAGTGTTATGTGTCTATTTTCTAACCTCTTTAGTCCCATCTAATTTTGATAAATGTAGTTCAAGTTATTAGGGTTCTACCTTGGTCTGCCCTATAGCTAGCCAGGATTACACACCTAAAAGTAAAAATTCACTAAAAATCGAAAACCAGTTCAAATCATACGAAATTGGTATCATATTAAAGCTAACAGAACAAACTTTCATTTGCAATAAGTCCCATTTCATTTACTTGAGTAGAGCTTGAGTTATAAGCTCCGCTATTTGACCCTTCTGAGTTACGCTGTTCTAGCCCGGTTTGGACTCAGGGCGATTTCCTTGAATCACTAGGAGCAACTGAGACTGAATCTAACTTTGAAATTTTTATGGGATGTTCTTCTATGTGTAATCTAACAACGTTAGTTTCATTCAATTCCAAGTTGTATAGGGCAAGTTTTGCCCTGAACGACCTTTTCTGCCCAGAATCAAACTCAAAAACCTAGGTCAAACTTCCAAAATTCATATCCCCCTCAATACTAATCCAACGACCTTATAATTATATGGTTGGAAAGCCCTAGATGTCTAGTTTCACATAAAAATAGTTTCATTAAATTTAAATAGCTGTTGGTGGAGCCATACACTCCACCGTATGGATTACTGTAGGGTTTCTCTTGGCTAACTCACTTTGGTTACCTCCTTCTTTGATTCTTTAATCAATCAATCCGCCAAAACCCACTAAACATCCAATAATCCAGCCATAAACATATACATAGACTCAATATAACATCAAATACATGAATATGGATGAGTCTCCAACAGCCACCAATTAACAAGAAACCAAATAAAGGGAGTGAATCCTACCTCCAATTGATGTAGAAACTAGCTAGAATTGAGCTCTTAGTGGAGGAAGTGGATGAGGCTTGGAGTTTTGAGCAAGATGAAGTGAAAATTGGAGAAGGAATAGTGAGAAATGGCCAGATGAAGAGGGAGCACGAAAATGAGGGGAGTTAGGAGAGATTTTGATGCTTTAAAATGTGGTTAGTTAGGTTTTGTGGCTTGTGATTGGTGAAGGCTTTGGTGGTGGTGAGTGAGCTAAGTTTCTCCACTCTTTGGGCTGCTACTTGGCACCACTTAGGTGGAAGAATGGTGGCTGAATTTCAGCCACTTATTCTAGGGTTTTCATCATATAATCCTATTGATTCGGTTCTAACAGTTTAAAATACCGAAAATTTACCGATTTTCTTCAAATTGGCAAAACGATTATGAAGAATTTTATGAGGTTTACTATGTTTCTATTTTAATTGTTTCTAATCTAATTCTCTCTAATTAATATCTAATTAACTCCTAATTAACCTTTCATTAACTTCTAATTAATTCTACACATTCAATAAAGTAAGATAAATCGATTAATAATGTATATTAAACTTAGCGTAATTCCGGACATTATACTAAATAATTTCTCATAGTCTTTTACACAACAATCTAACTTCCCTTTAGCTCTAGTATTTATAATTCATCCCTAATTACTCTTATTTTTCTAGTAAATTGATTAACAGCACAAATCAATTGCACTGTTTCTTTGGGATTGTTATCTTTTCGCTTTTTCATAAATCCTTTAATATTTTCTGTTTGGTTTCTGTAACTAATGACATTTTCGTAATTATGGGCAAACCTAGGGGCATCCCACGTCATTTCACATGTGGATACCTCCATGGCCCAATTGGCCAAGAATTGGATTTCTACATTTCCGCTACGTGGTTCTGCTTCGTTTAAAACCTTATTCTGCTAATTCAATTGATATAAGGACCTAAATGTCATTTACAAATATGTTCAGATACAAGGCTGTCAATAATAAAAGTTTGCCTAAAGACATTTTCATTATTTCCTATAACATTATATGGGGATGTTACATAAAGATTAAGACCAAAATCCATAATACGTAGAGTCCAAAAATTAGTTTTAACTGAAAAAAAAAAAGGTGGAAATAGTGGCAGAGTCTCAATGTGCCAAAGGGACTATTCCAGAAAATGCAAACTGTAACGTCCGAAGAATTTTATCGTTAGTAACTGACTTGTTCGGTTTTTATCGAATAAGTGAGTTTAATTGAAATTAGATTAAGCATTTACTTAAAGCCAATTAAGTGTGATTTAGAAGTGATTAGGCCTGATGGAATTGGATTAGGAATATAGGAAACCTCACAGAACTTTTCTAAAACCGGTTTACCGATATAAGAGAAATCGGTAAGGTTTCGGTATTTTAAATTGTCGGAACCGGACCAATAGAAATTTTTCTATGAGTGCCCTAGGATTAATGGCTAAGATTTAGCCAAACTACCCCCTCATGTGGCGCCTTGATTAGCCATTGAGGGAGGGAAGCTAAGCAAAATTGGATGATGAAGTGAAATCCACCAATCATCATGCATCTTGCTTCTAAAAATCTCCACCTTTTTCTTTCCTTCTCTTTTGTAAAAATTCGGCCACCCCACTTGCTGAAACTCCTCTCATTTCTCTTCTCCTCACTCTCATCTTCGCTCCATTTCCATCCTTTCTTCAAGTCTCAACACAAGTTGTTTCCATCAAAGCCACTAAATCAACTCAAATTCAACTAGACAAGATAGGAAATCCTACTTCTCTTCTTATTTTCTTTGATTTGGGGCTGCATGGTGGTCATGTATAACCTGAGATATTGCTGTTATGTAGAGTGATGATGATGGTTTATGACCAATTTTACATGTATATTGTGATTAAAATTGGAATTGATAACAAATAGCTTGAAGAATAGAGAACAAGTTAAGAAGCTGTTAGGGTTTTCCTCGACAGTCTATACGGCAGAGTGTACGGCTCCACCTATTGCTGATTAAAGTTGATGAATCTATTTTTATATGAAACTATACATTCAGGGCTTTCCATACATATATAATATAAGGCCATTGGATTAGTAAAAAGGAAGTTATGAATTTTTGAAGTTTAACCTAGAAATCAAGACTTTCATTTGAACAGTATGAGTTGAGAAGGGGTTAACTCACCCTATACGACTCCAAATTGAGTGAAACTAACTTTGTTAGAAAGTTTACACATAGGAGAATATCCCATAAAAATTTCTGAATTTGATAAGGTCCCGTTTGTTCCCAGTGAATTGAGAAAATTGCCATATGTCCAATCTGAGTTAGAACAGGGTAGTCTAGTAGGGTCAAGTTTCAGAGCTTATATCTCAAATTATACTCATTCAAATGATATGAAACTTCCTTCATCTGAAAGCTTGTTCTGTTAGCTTTACATGGATATAAATTTTGCATGATTTCACTCAGATTTCTATTTTTAGTGAATTTTCCCTTATAAGAGTGCAATTTTGGCTAGAAGTAGGACAAGTCTGGGATAAGACACAAACAACTTGAGTTAATGTCGGAAGTCAGGTTTGGTAAACAGAGAGCTAGGTCGGTATACTTAAAATCGAACTCTAAACTTACTAAATAAGGGACTAGGTCGGGAATACTTGAAGTTAAAGTCGGGACTTAGTAAAACAGAAAGCTAGGTTAGGAATATTTAAGGATGAACTCGGGAGGATACACTTAAGGATGAACCCGGAAGGGTATACTTAAGGTTGAACTTGGAAGGGGTTTACTTAATGATTGAACTTGGAGTTAGTGAATAGGAATCCATATTGGGTATGTTTAAGGCTGAACTCGGAACTTGGTAGAGAGAGCTAGATCATGCATATTTGATGTTGAACCCGGAACTTAGTAAATAGGAAGCTCGGAATTTAGGAAATACGCCTATCAAAGTCTCAAGAGACCAATGGTGTGGTAAGGTCGGAAATCAAACACAATCCCAGAAATCGGGAATTATATAATCTCAGGAGATCGAACACAATGTAGGGAAGTCGGAACTTGTATAAGATCGGAACTCGGAAACCATTAAATCTTGAAAGTCAAACTCGGGAACCTTAATAGAAATTAAAAGATTGCAAGATAGATTGATACTTGAGATTCTAAATCTTGCACTTATCAATATTGTTATATTCTTGGTATGAATATGATGTTTTGTATTGAGTTTACTGTTTGACTAAAATGTTTTGGTTGTCTGGCACTATTCATGAGGAAGCGGACATGATCCATTATGCTGCTGAGATTTCGACAGAAAATGCAATTAATGTGAATTTACAAGTTATGCATGCATTGGTCAAAGTGTTAGACAAGCAATGCTACCCTATAAGCATGAGAAAGGATTTCCATGTGACTTGGGCCAACCCCTGAACAAAGTTAAGGGGAATAGATTAGTGGGAAAGTCGGGGAAAGCAAACCCGACGATCCTATATAGGAACAAACTCAATCCTGAAAAGCGGACTATTACCCAGGAGTCTTATGGCCAATATACTCCTAGGGGACTAAGTATGGAAAAATATGAGTTAAGATCAAGTGCATCATCTTTCATGCATATCCATAATTTTAGTTCTTATGCATTGAGTTAAATTGCACCATTGGATGTTATATACATATTATTGCTCACCTTATAACTGTCACTTATCTATATCAATACACAAATCTGGTTGTTTATTCTCTATTTAATTTCCTTTATTTCCTTAAGTAAAACAAGGCTGTGTTTTGGGCTATGATTTACATAACTAATTGAGTAGAGAGTAGGACATCCTGGCGATGTAACATTTTCTCCTAATTAACCAAAAATTTGAAACACCTAAGAATGATAGTGATGATAGATATGCATAGATTTAGGAATTCCTACTGAGAAATCTTTATTTCTCACCCTATTATATACTCCTACATCATTCTCAGATCATGGAGAATGCGGCAACCGACATTCTGTTTATTGAGTTTCCAGAGCTCCACATCCATCTCGATCCGTTCATAGATTCTGTGTACATATCTGGTAGATGTCAGTTTCGCCTTTACTTCTTTTTCCGGAGAGATTTTTCCGTACCCCTTATGCACCCGCTTTTTGACCTTGCTGTCCCTTACATCGCCATCCCTCTCCATGTGGCTCATCCCTTTCCACCTCCACCCGCAGTAGCAGCACCAGCCATGGCTCCGCTAGTCGCACCACCGCAGCCGATCCCCTCTGCCTCTATGCTTGAGGAGGATCCATCAGAGGCGGCGAGCTCATCATCCTCATCTTCTGCCTCGAATATAGACTATACCCATGCTGATGCCGATATGGCGAATGGATTCATTTCTTCGGAGTCCATCTAGAGTACCCGCCGTAGCAATAGTAGATGTATATGATGACCCTCTTTTGGCAGTTGGGTCATAGGAATACGAGTAGGAGTTAGTAGTTGTACATGAAATGTCCCATGGGGACCAGTAGGGGGATGTTCATATTGTCAGGCTGATTTATTTTGTGTCAGCGGCCTCATTTCTTTTTACCACATCAGTATTGTATTTCTTTTGATAACCTTGAAAACAAAGGTATAAGCATGTACATATATATATATGATGCAATTTGTTTATTTTGCAATTTTGTTTGTGTTACTTTATTTCCGATACAATGACTGTTTAGTGTATATCTCGCTGCCAAACCGAAATTGATTAAAATGAATAGTTAACTCTTAGTGCACCCCACGTAATAACTTATCAAGTAATTTATTATGACTTAAGCATAGTATTTTGTCTGGTAACGTGTTACACAAACCCAGAAGTAGGGGAAGTGGCAACGAGAATATTAATGAAGCAAGAATGAACATTGAAGCAGAAAGAACATGGGGGGTTTGGCAAATTATTGGGCCTATATACCGACAATAAAGAAGGCATACTATTGAGGCGCCATCTACAGTGCTCTTTGCTGGGCAAGGAGTATGGTGTACCTTGCAATCTGATGGTGAGATTGTGAGATGCATCGATGCACCGATCACCTATGATACACTGTAATAATATCTAATTTTAAGAAAATTTAAAAATATGATTAAATATATTTTAGAAATTAATTGTCATATATTGACAGAATAAAATTATTTTGGTAGTATAAAATAATTTTATACTATTAGTGTAATAATTTTATTCTATTAGTGTAATTTTAAATTGATAGTGTAAAATTATTTTATATTGTCAGTGTAATTTTATACTATTAGTGTATGAAAATTAATTTCTAAAAATCAGAAAAATTCTGTTACTCAGTAAGTGTAAAATTATTCTATATTGTTAGTGTAATTTTATATTTTTAGTATATAAAAATTAATTTCTAAAATATATTTAATTATATTTTTAAATTTTCTCAAAATTAGTATATTACTACAGTGTATCATAGGTGATTGATACATCGACACACCTCACAAATCTCTATCATTTGATGTGCTACAGTCACAAAGTGCACTAAATACTTTCAACCGCGAAGCGGATACCAGACAGCGCCTACTATTGATACCCAAATTTGTCTATGCCCGGTAAAAATCATTTAAAAAAAAAAACAATTATTGAAGGCATGAGAGGTCTAGCACAAGTGGCAAATGCCTTTGGCGTAGCACAAAGCATCCCGAGACAGAAATGGAGCATGTTTGACTCTAGGGCAGAGCGCAGAGCCACCAAGCCTCTCCCTCCCTAGCCCAAGGTGATTATTGAAGATCCTTTTTGTTTGTTTATCTCATTGTTATTGTTATTATTATTATTAGTCGAATTGTTTTGTTTCAAGAGAAAAAATCCAAAAAAAAAAAAAAGCCAATGCCTAACCCCTTTTTTTTTTAAAAAAAAATGAGGTTCTGACTTTCTTTTAAGCAAAAGTCTCAGCCCATTTAGAAAATAAACAAACGAAAATGATGATTATTTTTGGGAAAAAAAAAAAGAAAGAGTGCAGCTAAATTTGTCAATCTGAGGCGTCAAGCCCCTCCCCTGAAAGCAATGCAAATAAGTAAAGCCCAAATAAGAAGGTTTGAAGACTGTAATGCACACAAGTAAAACACAATTTAGAAGCAAGTCATGAAAAAGGGAACAGGTGTGGAAATGCATACTGGCTAGATGATGGGAATGGAAAATAATTTCAAATGAATAAAATTAACCATGTGAATAAAAGGAAGAGGTGAGGGAGCAAACAGAGGCAGTAGAGAAGGGGGAAAATAGCACAAAAAACAGGAGAGAGACTTCAATCAACGGAGATACAACACAAGAGTTATGGGGAAGAGGAATTGAGTCTTTGTTCAACTCTACAAAGATAAGCGTCAAACTCCTATCATTCAATTATACATTTGTTTCTTGCTAAACATGCTGCAAAAATAATTCTGAATGGATGCCTCAAAGCTATTAGTTTGTGTTGTATGCATTTTCTTATATGTGCTTTTGCTCTTTTCCAAGTAAAAAACTTGTGTCAATTGTCCCTTGCAACCTACATCCCCTGCAAATAACCCAACCATACAAACCCAACCCCTTCATCTTCCCAAAACAGATTCAACTTCCTCGCTGTACAGCAACAAAACAGTATCAAACAAGACCAGAACAGTCCACAAAATCAATCCAAAGAAATTGTGCATTTTTGGTTAAGTGGTATTTCTCATTCACATTTCAATTCATAATTTTGATAGAAGATTTTGTTTAGCCTTATGTTAATATTATATCATATTGGTGTTGGCCTAACACAAAATGCTAATGTATTAACATGAAATGCCAAAGCATACATTATGGAATGAAAATAGTATCTATTATTTATTCTAATTATTTAAAGAAAATAATATTTAGTATCTTTTAAAAAAAAATTAAAGTAATAAATAATCATCTTATTATTAAGGGTATCCACGACTAATTTAGTTTAATTTTGAAAGAAACTTCAACCAAACTAAACTAAACTAATTAATTTTTATATGATATCAACCAATCTGTTAAGTTGCTTTTGAAGAACTGAACTAAACTTAATCACTTCTAATTAGTTCCATTAAGTTATTTGATTTAAAAAAAAGATAAAAAAAATTAGATATATTGTTTTCCCCTTAAAATCTCTTTTTTTATTTCCCTCAAAATTGGATGGAATGAAAGGGAAAGGAGAGAACTAAAAAGTATAACTTCTAAATAATATAAATATTTGATTTTATTTTAAATTCCATCCTGTTTCCTTATTAATATTCCTAACAAGAAGGAATGTAATTTTGTTCCGTTCCCACACTGTCCTTTCCAATCCATTCCCATTAGTTTTGTACCACTCTATTGATGAAGAATTCCAAACATAATGTAAATAATAGGATGCCTAACGTGGTAATATTTTATTATATATTGATTCTAGAATATTTTTAAGAATACAGTACAATTTAATTCTAATATATTCTAAAATTATTTTGTTAGCTTATAATTTGAGGTTTCAATAGATTTGTTTTTAAAATGTTAACAATGGTCACATATCTCAAATATAAATGCAAAATATATTCGAATATTAAAACACAAAATATCTCCATTAAAACATTAATCACTTTAACAAAGATTTCTATCAAATATAAAAATATTTCTTGTTATTAAAATATTAACAAATGCTACATCTGTCAAATATTGAAAAGATAAAATGTCTCCCCATTAAAACACTAGATATTTCAGCTAAATATTTATATAAAAACACAAATATTTCTGGTTATTAAAATATTTTATATTATAAAAATATTAACATTTTTTATGAAATTAAAATATTGACGATTGCATTTGTCTCAAATATAAAACAATACAAAAAAATTTATCAAAATACTAAATTTTTTTACAAAATATTTTTATTTTCATATTAATTAACATATGACAAAATTCTACACCGTACAATTGTCACATGGCAGAATTTAGGCCACAATATTTTCTTTTAATATTAATTATCTTTGTATATATTGATTAGAGTTCAAGATTACAGAAAAAAACAAAAGAACGACGTACGATGAAGTATTCATGGCCATAACGCATTAATCAATTAAACCAACCAATTAACCCATTAATATAAAATCGGGGACATAAATGCAGTTGATAAGCCCATGTCAAAGTTCAGCACAGCATAAAAAAAAGCGTTGTCGCCAAACGGCCTCGGCCCCTACTTCCTTCATCGCGCAACGGCCGCACAGCATAGCTGTATCCCCGTGAGTCACCTAAATTCTTGCCTTTAATATTTTGCTTTCAACGAAGATGCTAAATCTTAATTATCCAACTTGATTCAACTATTGAGAATATTTAATTATTTTTTAGGGATGAGTATTTTTTTGGGAGTGCAAATATGTCTATTGAATGGTTCGAACCAATTTACTTATATTAATCGGATTTGTCTGTGCTTTAGCGATTAGGGAAGGTCTTATAACAAATGTAGCTTCCATGCATTGGAAGGCCATATTAATCAAAAAAGGGATAGAACATCGTTCTTGTTGGTGATATTAACCATATGGAACCAAAAGCTGAAAGTTAAATACAGAAACAAACGGGAGCGTATCACATGAGATGAGTTGTTTATTATAAGAGTGAGAGGAGCAAATATTGACTATTGGATCTTACATAAATGGTCAAGATTAAAATATAAAGTTATATAACTTTTTTAACTGATTATATAACCTTTAAACAACTTTAAATCTTGACCATCCATGTATAGTTATACGGCCCAGATTTGCTCCTCTCATGTGATACGCACCCTAAACAAACACACAGACACATAATTACGTATATATTTTTATCTTAGATGATTTTAGTAACACAGAAATAAGCTCTGATAGAATCTCTTTTGTGATTAAACTGCAAACTTTGGTAAAAGCTTATTCCTTTGTTCATTCTATAATTCTGTTAGTCTTTGCCTTTTGCTTTTGAATGGGTTTATTGTGTGTGATGCTACTGTTTTGGTATGTTGAGATCTTAGCACAAACGAGATTGTCCTACTAATATCTAGGCTAAGTCAGAATTAAATTCTTTAACATGGGGTTAATTTGAAATCTTTGGTCCTGGGAATATTGCTATGAAGTTGAGAGATCATAGGGTTGAAAAGTGGGAGGATAGAAACTATAGATCATAGATGGGATTTTATTTAATAAAAGTGGTACACAAAGTACTTTTTTTTTTTTTTTGTAGAAGATGGGGGGCTTTTATTTGATTTTTTATGTTAATATACTATTGGATGGAAATACAATCGATTAAATTCCTTAAAGAAACTTATCCGAGAGCAACATCACAAAGATTGCCAATGTTTAGATGATTAATGCTAAGGAGGGTACTATGCTCTTTAGCAAATGGACTCCTCAAATGGCTCACGGGAGTAAGCCTTTGAATAAGATCGGTCAATGAAGAATTGGAATAGAACTTGAAAATTTTATTAATCAATTGATGAGTTTATACAAAGCCTTGAAGATGAACAATGAAACTAAAGAAGTAACATAAAGCTAGCAGTAAATTGAACAAAGAGAAATAAAAGTTGATAACTAAAATGACATGATGTGTTGTGATCTGAGTGATGATCTCCTTTAGCGTATAAATGAGGCTTTTATAGCTTCCCAAAAATCTTGCCACTTTATCAAATCATGCACATAGTGGCCTTTGGCCTACTTCCCATGTACCCAGATTCTTGATAGTGATAACCGTTGCTCTATCAAATCATCAGTCTCCAACTACCTTCCTTTCTTGGCTATTGGGCTTATCTACTTCCTTCAGCTCAATTTTCTCTTCAGCTGATGTCTCTTTCCTAGCCCCATTTATCATGCTCAACTGATGAAGACTAACTTAACACCTATCTTGTTAAGCCCAATTCCAACTTTCTTCTAGGCCCAACTTCATATCATTTGCTAGCCCATAATCATTTTCTAGTGCCAACATATGCCCCCTAATACAATACCTAGCAAATGGCTAACTAGCAGGCTGGGTATTGTATTTAAACCCTTTTTTTGACCTTTACTGTTCATAACAGCCTCATTTCTCACTTTCTGGTGCGATTCTTCTCTTTCTTCACTGATCTTTCAGCTCTTTCTTCCAAAACCCTCAGTTTTGATTCATCCCCTTCAATGTCTTCTGAATATTCTGATTCCGAGAACCCTTCTAGCTCTGCCATTCGTACTCCATCTAAGAGCTCCTCTTCTTCAAACTTTAAAAGTTCTTCTATCCATCTGTCAGCCGATTCCCTAAACCCATCAGCTGACAGGCTTCAAGAATCTGCTTACGCTTTAAAACTCTAGTTGGCAAGCCAACTTCGACTCAAATGGCTTCGTCGTCTCACCCAATTAGGGATTCTTCTTCAAAAGATAAGCCTAGGGCAGAAACTCTAATAGTGCATGCCTAGATCATGGCATATATATTTTGGGTCTGATTTGTATTGAACGTGCTATTGTATTTCCATTTGGAATAATGTCACCTATGCTGTTCGATGTTGCCGTTATGCTAGGGCTACCAATTGTTGGGGAAGACATCCCTCCCCTTTATGATGAAAATTTTGAAGATCTCAGCTGCCCTGTTTCCAAAGAGAATGCATCTTACGGCAAATATCTGAACGAACATAAACGAGATCATGGGGTCGTGAGCAAATCCGAGCACAATGCCTTCCTCTTTTACTGGGTATGTAAGTTTTTTATTTGCAGTAAATCATTAGCCATGGTCAATGAATTCTCCTATTATGTTTTGGCTATCATATCTAGGAAGCCGATGAACCTAGGAGCTCTATTCCACTTTTCTTTCTACAAAGGCTTAAAGTTGTGGGTTGACTAACTATAAGCTAAGCAAAACAAACCTATCGCTAGGCTGATGTGGTTTATCTTCTTATGGATAAATGAATACTTCCCCGAATTATATCGAGATTGTGGTCTCGCGGCTACACCAGTTCGGGATGCTTCTACCTATAGTGTTCGACATGCAACTATCCCGATTTCCACCTTATCTGCTTTTCAGATTGCAGATCGCCTCTTCAAAATGCAGCCATGAAGGTACTTAGAAGTCTGCCCTTTCCAAAGCATTCATATGGACTAGCTTGGGTTCAGCTAGATATGTTAACAGCTACAGATGAGTAATTGGCCAAGGTTGCTCCTAACTGGAGTAGTGCATTGATTGGCAGGGATCTGTTGAATGGAGTTCGTCCGAATGTTTATTTTAACAAGATCTTGGCCGAGGTGTATAATCCTAACTGCTTTACTCAGCAATTTGGATTGCTCCAAGGTGTTCCAACACCATATCAATCAATAATGAGCTTGAAGAATAAGCCCTCTCTTCTTCCTCTTGAAGTGAATAAGCTAGTCTTCTCCAACCACAATAAATTGAACTAATTCTAATTTCATCCTTTCGTGGTTACCCTTGGGAACTCCTCCACATATACCACTTGGTGGCAATCTATCTCATTAAGAGCCTTCCCCTTTACTCCTAATCATTATCTCTCCAAACTAATTAGAGGCAGCCGTGATAGATCTACTCAACCTCATCGGCCGACTTTGCCACCAACTAGGACCAAACTGATATCTCAACCTATTTCATCAGCTGTCCAAGGTAATCACCTCATCCCTATGTCTACTCATATCATAGTTTTCTACCAGAATCAATTTAACATATGAGTTGCAAGATCACAATTGTGGATGTAGAAGCTCATTTATCTACTCAACTGAAGCAAAAAATTTCAGTTTGGAAGAGCTCGAGAAATATTGTCTCGGCTACTCCCTTACGGATTTCAGCTCCATTCGCAGCTAATTCACAAGATGCTTCCCTTGTTAGAATAAGTAAATTACTTTGATATTTCATTAGAATTATTATTTTCATTTCTTACTCATGCTTGCACTTTGCAGAAGGAAAGGAGAAGTAAGAAGCGAGCTGAGCTAAACTCTCCACCTCCTTCCCCTTCTAAGCTTAAAGCCCTGAAAAGGAAAGCTATTATACATTAGTCTGAAGGGGAGGAATCAGAAGAACGTCCTCTAAAGAGGCAGCCTAGCAGCATTCCTTGGCCTCAGCCTCTATCAAATCCTTCTTCAGCTAGTGTACAAGATCAACCCTTGCAGCTTGAGCTGAATGATCCTACTATGGCTATTCCAGTTGCTCAGCTGTCTCCCATTACTGCTGAAGTACCAACAAATCCTTCAGTTGATGTAGACCTTCTGGATAGTCACACTATCTTTCAGCCAAGGAGTCTAGCAGCAGAGCCGCATGACAACAGCAACCTATCTCAGTTACCTCCAACTTTTCTTGCTTTCCTAGCTTTGATTCTTGATGATGAATTAGAAGCCTACTTCAGGGCTCCAGTCACTGAACCTCCTCTTGGCAGCTCTTGACCTGTGCATCATCACGTGAAGATAATTGAAGAAGGGTTGCAGAAGCCATTTCCTCTTGACCCTACATCCTCAGCTAGCTTAAAGAGGTCTTTATTGAAGGTTTCTAAGTCCCAAGGAGCTGAGGTATCTACTTCACTTCGGCAGGTATGTATTAACATTGCTTTGACTTTTTCAGATGCATTATCAGATTACCACAAGTTTAAGGCTCGTCGAGATGATAGCCTCTAGGCTTTAGAAGAACTGGCATCTCTTAAAGCTCAGAAGCATAACTACCTAACTCAAACTCAA
Organism: Pterocarpus macrocarpus; assembly: GCA_031439585.1. Lineage (NCBI taxonomy): Eukaryota > Viridiplantae > Streptophyta > Magnoliopsida > Fabales > Fabaceae > Pterocarpus > Pterocarpus macrocarpus. The sequence goes on along the minus strand of CM062514.1, from coordinate 33,442,365 downwards.
GTTGTGTAGTCCAACCGAGACCAACATCAACAACGACAAACTCAACTAACTAATCGAATTGAATCAATTCATGAAGAGATTGCCAAGCTGCAGGCTAAGTTAGGGATTTTGGAACCTGAATTGGCCACAGTGAAAACTCACATTAAAGCTAAAGATGCTCAACGGCTTTAGCTTTATTCCCAAGCTGAGGCCCTGGATCACAAGATTGTCCCTCTTGTTGAGAAACAGAAGCCATTGGAGCATGCAGTTGAGGTAGGCAACAATGACTTAGCTAATGCTGAATCTTCATGGGCTTCCTTGTTCCAAAAATTTCAAGAAACTCAACTGTCTTCCCCTATAGGTATCCATCTCAAACATTTTCACATGTCTAGTATGTTTCCAAAGCTCATCCTTTCTAATTCTTAATATTATTTGCAGAAACGACTCAAATTCCCAGCTCAATTATTGTTCCTTATGTGGGTGAAGAGTCTGCTCTTCCGATTCCAGAGCTCAGGCCTGAAGACCTTCAAGATAATATTCTAGCTATTGTTGGAGATGCCCTCACAACACTCTTGGAGCAAGAGTTAGCTGCCGAGGCAGCTGCCAAATCTACCATGGCTGAATCGGTTGAAGCAAAGGAGCAAGCCGATCCAACTGATGCAGAAGGCAAACCTGTCGATGCCACTCCTACCCAATCTGAGACTTAGGATAGGATATTATTTTCTCTTCTTGTAATTAACATTTGGAGCCAAATAGCTGTCTTGTGGCTATTTCTTTAAACACTTTAATCAATGTGAACCGTTTCCCAAATAGATGGGTAATATTTCTTTAAAAATTTCCCATTGATGCTCTTAGTTAATTCTTTTCCTTGCATATTAGCTAATCTATATGCTCCCCCATATATAACTTGCCTAACAATATAAGGACCATCTTAATTTGGAGACCATTTATCGAATCTAAGATCCTTAGTTCCAATAGGCAATATCGCCCTCCATATAATATCTCCTTCGGCAAATTATTTCCTCTTCACCTTTGTAACCTTTTCTTTGTTCAGCTTAATGTTCTCTAAGGCCATGATTCTGTCATCATCAGCTGATTCCAATTCTTGGAACATGGCTTGAGAATACTCTTCAGGCTGCAATCCAGCTTGTTTTGCCACCCTTAATGATTTAATATTTATTTCCATAGGCCTAAACTGCATCTTGGCCGAAGGTCAATCTACAGGGAATCAAAACCTATAGCTTTATTTTTTGCATTTCTATAAGCTCAAAGAACCGTGGATAATACTTCATGCCATTTCCTCGACTGATCTTCAATGGTTCTTTTAATCATGTCAATTAAGACCTTGTTACTTGCCTGGACTTGACCATTGGCTTATGCATAATAAGGTGATGAATGAATAAGTTTAATTCCATAGTCTTGCATAAATGCTTTCACCTTATCCCTTATAAACATGTTGCCCTGGTCAGCCATTATGGTTTCTGGAATGCCAAATGGATGTATAATTTGTCTCTCAATAAATCTTATCACATCAGCTTGTGATACACTTGTCATCGGTTGAGGCTCCACCCATTTTGTGAAGTAATCAATGGCAACTATGATGAAAGTGTGCCTTTTGGAAGATGGGGGATATATTTTGCCAATGAGGTCCATGGTCCAACCCCTAAATGGCCAAGGTTTAACAATGGCATGCAACTCCTTGGCTGACACTCTCTATATGGGTCTATGGAGCTAACAAGCCTCATAGCCTTTAGCATAGGCAAAGCAATCGGCTGTAATAGTTGGCCAATAATACCCATATCAGCAGATTAGCCATTTCATATTAGAGCCAGATTTGTGAGCCCTACACACGCCTTCATAGACTTCTCCCATCACTTTCAAGGCCTCATCTTTGTTTAGGCATTTGAGCAATACCCCTTCTTGACTTCTTCTGAATAATTCACCATCAATCAATACAAACTTTAACGCTTTCTGTTTGAGTTTGTAATCCACCTGAGCCGAAGGATTAGCCAAATATTGGACCAACTCTTGTCTCTAATCGGTTGATGGTTAACTAGCAATGCTTTTCCGTCTTCCATAGTATTGATATCCAGTATCATGAACTTATATCCAGAGGCATGTTGTGCTAAGCCATTTACTATTTCATTTGACATCCTAGGAACATGTGAGATTATGACATTGATAAAGTCTTCCAATAAGGTTTGGGCTTCTTCCAGATATCCTTCCAATGTTAGGCTGTTGCACCTATACTCTTCCAACAATTGGTTGATCACCAATTGTGAATCTCCCATAATCTACACAGCCTTTGCATCCAAAGACTTGAGCAGTTTTAAGCCAATTATGAGAGCTTTATACTCTGCTTGGTTATTAGAAGACTAGACATTTAGCTGATACATAAACTCTTTGTCCACTCCCTCAGGACTAGTAATTACCACTCCTGTACTAACTCCTTTTTGATGTTTTGAACCATCAAAAGCCAGAGTCCATGGTTTAATTTGTACATAACCTTGACACTCAGCTAATGGGTTATGAACCTCTACACATGGATGTTATGTTAAGAAATCGGCCAACACTTGTCCCTTCATGGCCTTCAACGGTACATATTTTAGAGCAAATACATTTAGCTTAATGGCCCATTTCATCAACCTTTCTTGGAGGATTGGTCCATTTAGCAAATACTTCACTATATCTATCTTACAAACTACCAACACCTCCCTAGGCAATAGATAATACTCCAATTTTGTACATTCATGGAATAGTGATAAACACCATTTCTCTATTGGAGTATAATTCGTTTCGGCATCATTTAGCAGCCTACTCAAATAGTAAAAAGCCCGCTCGGTTCCATCATCTGAATGTTGAGCTAGCAAGCTTCTGATGGAGTCTTCAGCGGCTGATATATATAACTTAAGAGGCCTTTCAAATGTTGGTGGTGCTAGCACCGGAGGTGTTGCTAAGCAATTCTTAATTTGTTCAAAAGCATCTTGCTGTTTACTACCCCAAATGAATTCCTCGGCTTGCTTAAGCCTTAGCAAAGGTGAAAAGGCTTTCATCTTGCCAGCCGAGTTAGCAATAAATCTCCTCATGAAGTTTATCTTACCTATTAAGCTTTGCTATTCTTTCTTATTTCTTAGGGGTCTAGCTTCCAATACAGCTTTTATTTTGTTCTTATCTTTCTCAATTCCTTTTTGGTGGACTAAGAATCCAAGGAAGTTCCCAGCCGAGACCCCAGACGCACACTTGGTAGGATTCATTTTGAACAAATGCTTCCTCATTCTGAGGAGTGCTTGCTCTAAGTTAGCCAAGTAGTTTTGAAAATCGGCTGACACCATAACTACATCATCAATATAAACCTCCATATATTTTCCAATCATATCATGAAATGTTAGATTCATTGCCCTTTGATAGGTAGCTCCACCGGCATTCTTGAGACCAAATGGCATGACCACCCTCTCAAAAATTCCAATGGCCCCTGGGCAACAAAATGCAGTTTTATGCATATCTTCCTCAGCTAAATAGATTTGATTATACCCAGAATAACCATGCATAAAGGATAATTTTCCATTATTTGATGCGGCATCAACTAACATGTCCACAATAGGCATAACATATTTATCCTTAGGGGTAGCTAAATTTAAATTATGAAAATCTATACAAATCCTAACTTGGCTATTCTTCTTGATTATAGGAACAATATTTGAAAGCCATTGTACATACCTAGTAGTCCAAATAAAACCTGCTTTTAATAACCTCTCTATTTCCTACTTTATCTTTGGCATTAACTCTAGATTAAATCTTCTGGATGGTTGCTTGAATGGCCTAAAACCTTCTTTGATAGGCAAATGGTGCTCAACTAATTCCCTAGACAATCCAAACATCTCATGGTAATCCCATGCAAAATGATCTTTATACCTGGTTATCAGTTAAACTAATTGATCTGGCTCACCTTGGCTAAGCAAGCCACTAATCTTAGTCATCTTCGGCTCATTGAAAGTCCCAAGGTTAACTTCGATTAAGGGGTCTTTAGCCTTAAAGCTTGGAATTTCTCTCTTGATAGGGGACACGAACAACTCTGCTGCTTGATTTTCTCTCTTTCCTATAACTCATCGTCCTTCTCAACTAGTTCCTGCTGAAACAAAAACTCTTCAAGTCTTGCCTCGGCTGAATGCAGGGCTACCATTGCAGGACATCCTTTGCTACTATTTCATGATTATCCATTGACGGATTCTGGTTTAGGCCGTGTCTCGGCCTTTACTACAATTTCAAACCCATCCAATAATAGGTCAAATGACTTGACAGAGTCCAGTTGGACATCTTTAGGCCAAGAAATAGGCTTAATCTTTGAAGAATAGAGCATGGAATCTTGCATCCTTACATCAGCTATGAAAGGGAATGGGCCTACATTCGCTACTTCAACATCGTCTCCATTCCAAAATTGAAGCAGCTGGTGGAGTGTGGAAGGCATACATTTGTTAGCATGAATCCACTCTCTTCCTAGCAAGATAATGTACCCCGATTTGCCATTTATCACAAAAAACAATGTGTTAGTGGTTCTGGACCCTATTGTGAGCTTGGCAATAAGGACACCTAATGCTAGAGTACTTTCCCCAGCAAAGTTGGACATAACAATATTAGTCTTCTTGAGGTCTTTATGGCTTTTCCCAAGCTTCTCAACCGTACTATAAAGCATCACATTAAATACAGCTCCTCCATCATCCAAAACTTTGCTAATAGGCTTCTTGTTTATATGAGCCGAGATGTAGAGAGACTTGAGGTGTCTAGCTTTGTTCCACTTCTCAAACTTTATCTCTCTTGGCATCGCTGGTACCAGATCTTCACACTCAGCTTCATCTACTATTACATCTCCGTCAAAGTACCAAAAATTACCATCTTGATCGGCAAACTGCATAGTACTAATTCCTATTGTAGCTACAACAGTTTAATCATCTTGGGGTTCCTCCGATAAGTCATTATTGTTTGACATATCACTTAGGAGATTTTCTTAATATTGACCATTTATTTTTACCTTGAAACCTTGATTGGTGAGATTTACAACTTGAATAGCATCCTGGGTAACTTCCGGAGACCATGTTATTGGCTAGAATTCAAGGGTATAATACATTGCCTCGACTACCTTAACATCGACTGAAAACAATTTTTAGTTTGCTAGAACTACCTCTACCTTGCCCTCATTCCAAAACATCAGCTACTGATGTAAGGTAGATGAAACACACATATTGGAGTGAATCGAATCTCTTCCCAATAACAAATAGTATCCTGGCTTGGCATCCACAACAAAAAATACTGTGGTGGAGGTATTAGCTCCCACAATCAATTCAGTAATGTAAAATCCTAGTGCATATGTGCTCTTCCTTGTGAAGTTTGTCATCTTCATATTTGTCTCTTTGAGATCCTTCTAAGACTTACCCAATTTCTTTAGGATCCCTACTAGCATAACATTCATGATGGCACCCCCATCAATTAGCACTTGGTTGATAGGCCTTCCATCAATATGAGTCATTGGGTAAAGTGGCTTTAAATTTCTTGCCAGCTGAGGTTTTTCGAACTTAATGACTCCTTTTGTGTTATCCTTTTCTTCTTTTCTTTCCTGCTGATTTTTTGTTGTATCTATCTTATCGGCTAAAGTAGCCCATGCAGCCTCTTCAGCCAAGACGTCACCATCTAGCCATGTAGGTTGATTCTCTTTTCCAGCAAATTCAGTAGGCAGAACCCCTATGGTAGCTACTAAATTCACATCATCTTGCAGATCATTAGTCAAAATGAGCAGATCATCATCATTAAGAATCTAATCAATCAAACTCTTTGATAACTCTATTTCTGTAATCTATACTTTCTCGGCTGATGTATCAGCCGTTTGAGCCTTATTCAAGTCCCGAATCTGCTCTTGCATTTCTTGCATGACTTCTATTTTTAGGCTAGCAACTTCCTTTATTTTCACATGGTCAGCTTGATTTGACATAGTCACTGTGTTTCTTATTCTCTGGATAGACCTTTTCCTTTGTATTCTCCTTTTCTGAGTCCTTGTTATCTGAATAGGTTGTGGCTTAACTTGCTTTCCCTTGCAATACTTATTCACAAACCACTCTCCCTTGTTAGACTCAACTTTTGGCTTAATCATCCTTGCTTCCCTAGCTGATTCATCATTTCTCACCGTAATTCTCAACGTGGACCCTCCTTCGCTATAGTTTACTTCAACTGCTCGCTTGGAATCTCTAGGCATAGGATGATCTGAAATCTGTGGAACTTGTCTTTGCTCATACCATTCTTTCCTCGGCTGGTCTCCTTATTGAGGAAACTGTATTCTTTGGAATACATTTAGTCGAGGGTGTTCATATTGTCTTTTCCTCGGTTGATCCTTCTATTGAGGAAACTATATTCTTTGGAATACACTCTACCGAGGTTGTTCAGACTGTCTTGCAGTCTTTGAATTACCCTAGAGCTTAGGCATCCATTCTTTCCTTCCTACCTTCCTAGCTGCGTCATAGCTCATGGTTCTGGTCTTTTCCTTGACTTCCACTGATTTTGGTCTCCATACTTGCTTAGAACATTGGACAGGATGAGAAGATGAAACTTCTTCTTTAGTATGCTTGTTCTCTGCAGTTATGGAAACCATATTGGCAGTGGCTAAAGGGAACGAATTGGTATCAATAGTCATACTACCTCCTTTTTTATCTATAAGTTTGAACCTTCCTTTTTTCAAGGCTTTTTGAATCACATTATGAAAAATCATATAGTTATTTGTATAATGCGAGTATGAATTATGCTTCTTGCAGTATTTCAAATTTTGAATTTGACCCGTTGGAGGTAACTTATGCCCTTCTGGAAGCTTGATCTGTTTATCTTTGACTAAGAAGTCAAAGATCTGATCTGCTTTTGCAATGTCAAACAGATATGCTTTCTTTTCCTCCGTTTTGACCTTCTCTTTTCCTTTGGTAGGAGTGAGAGCAGGACAAGTGTATGGCTTGCCCTCCAGCAATTTGATTGGCATAATTTCTCCTTGCGTTGCTCCCTCTTCATCATTTCCTTCCTCATCGGCTGAGTTGCGTTCAACTATGGCCACCAACTGGGAACCTTTAGGCCCTGCTCTGTTAGACCTTCTCTGCTCTCTCTCTATTATGAATTGTTCCACTCGAGTTGCTTTCCAAGAAAGCTAAGCCAAGTCATAGTATTTAGAAACGATAAGCTTTTCTCCTAGCTGAGGGTTCATGTTATCCAAAGTAATAGAAGCACATTTAGCATCTGGTAATTGCATACTGCATTTCCTTTTAACCCTTCTAAATCTTTCCAGGAACTCTGTCACTGGCTCATTCGCTTGTTATTTGATCCTTAACAAATCAAGCACAGAAGCCTCTAGATATGGTTTTTAAAACTTGTCATGGAATAATCGTTCTATATCGGCCCAGGTTGTATAGAGTTTGGGGGCAATGATAAGTACCAAGTGAATGTTGCCCTAGTTAAGGATAAAGGGGAACAATTGTAGCCTTAAAAAGTCAATTTGACTAGCTTCAGCACATTAAGCTATAAATCGGCTGATATGCTCCATAGTTGATTTGCCATCCTCCTCAAAAATGTTGTAAAATCTAGAGTTCTGAAGCCTCTGGGGAATTGGACCCTATCCACCCATTCAGGGTAAGGTTTCCTCTACACTGGCCTTTCCAATAGTCTTAATTATATACCAAAATGCCTTTTCAGAGCCTCAGCTATCATGTTTGGATCAATCAGCTGAGGCACAACTCCCCTCGGCTCAACACATGGCAGAGGCTGAATAGGTGTTGCTTACCAATTGACCCCTTGTTCGAGTCCTTGAGGCAATCCATGCTGCATGTATAGTGGAGGGTACATCAGCTGTTGGTGTGCATTAAATGGTGGTGACCCATACACAGGAGTTGATATACCCATAGGCTGGAACGACCCTGGTGATTGAGCAACATATCCTGCAATCAGCTAAGTATTAGCCCTTGAGTTATGAGTATTCCATTGCATATCTCCTTGAGGTCAATTACTTTGACCCATTGAATCAGTTGTAATGGAGCTGGTGTATATAGGTTGCTCCTAGTTACTATTTGAGTTGCTCCAAAAAGCTTCATTTCTTGAAGGGAGTCTTATATTCCCAGGGACATTAGAGGGTCTTTTGATCAACTGCACTTGGCTTAATTGAGGCCCTAAATGGCCCCTAATGTAAGCCACTTCATTCAAAGTTTCTGATGCACTACCTTGAGTAGTCTGAGCTGAGTGGCCATGGATTTGCGGTAATTCCCTGTGTTGTTGTTGAAATAATTGCATTTCTTTTGCAGCATAGGCTTCACTATCTTAACTAGTTGTTTTGATACTTCCTTCATCAGATCATTCACCCTTGCTTTGATTTGTTGCCTTATGAAGGAAGTAGACACAATTAACGTCTGCCTCTCCCCACGTCTAGTCTGCATGAAGCTAGTCACGTCATCAGAAGCAGCCGAGGTCCTCGACGGCTGGGAGGTAACGGCTGTAGTCAGCTGCTCTAAAGTCACCCCTTGGGATGTAGTCAAGGCAGCCGTATACATAACCGGTTGCCTACCTGGTTTTTGCCTTGGGGTAGAACTTAGATTTTGGTTTGTTGAACTTATGTTGATTACCTTCCCGGATCTCAAATTCATATACCAAATATGATCTAGCCCAGGAACAGGAAACTTTCACTGACTTGATCTTGATAGTCCCACCAGGCATGCCAATTTTTATGTTGGATGGAAATGCAATCGGCTAAATTCCTTAAAGAAACTTATCCGAGAGCAAACTCCCAAAGATTACCAATGTTCAGACGATTAATGCTAAGGAAGATACTCTGCTCCTTAATAAATGGACTCCTCAAACAGCTCACAGGAGCAAGCCTTTGAGCTAGATCGGTCAACGAAGAATTGGAATATAACTTGAAAATTTTATTAATCAATTGATGAGTTCATACAAAGCCTTGAGGATGAATAATGAAACTAAAGAAGTAACATAAAGCTAATAGTAAATTGAACAAAGAGAAATAAAAATTGATAACTAAAATGATATGATGTGTTGTGATCTAATTGATGATCTCCTTTAGCGTATGCATGAGCCTTTTATAGCTTCCATAAAATCTTGCCACTTTCTAACATCATGCACGTAGTGGCCTTCAGCTTACTTTCCATGTACCCATGCTCTTGATAATGATAACTATTGCTCTAAACCATCAGTCTCCAACTACCTTCCTTTCTTGGCTATTGGGCTTATCTACTTCCTTTAGCCTAATTTTCTCTTTAGCTGATGTCTCTTTCCTAGCCCCATTTATCATGCTTCAGCTGATGAAGACTAACTTAACACTTATCTTGTTAAGCCCAATTCCAACTTTCTTCTAGGGCCAACTTGTATCACTTGCTAGGCCATAATCATTTTCTGGTGCCATCATATACTAATCTTAAACATACATGATTAACTACATTTTGAGGGTGATCTTTGATTTTGCTCCTTAAGATCCGATGTAAAAAATTAAAATTCATCTTTCCACTCCTTAAAAGAGCAAGACAGCAAGTAATGTGAGGCAAGAGTTTTCCTTTTACTCGTATTTGGCCTCTACTTGCTTTCAATCTCATATCTAAGTGTTTTTGACTTCTCTTCATGCACTTTAATCATTTAATATGATGATGATTTTGGGACCCTTGATATGAACATTAGGGTTTGATTCTATTTATTAGTATTGCAGATTGAACTCGAATGGAGATATTAAATGAAAAAATGGCTGCATTGAACAAGATTAGTCATAATATACCTGATGATCTTGCATTGAACATTCTGTCAAAATTGCCTGTGAGATCTCTAAATCGATTACAGTGCGTAAAGAAATCTTGGGCAAATTTACTTGAAGGTCCTCATTTCAAGAGCATGTATTATTAGGATTTAATATCGAACATGAAATATGATGATTCATGTCTCCTCCTAAAGCAACAATGCCAAGTACTAGTCAAGAAAATCTGTTTTTGCTTTCTGGAGAAAGGTATGAGAACAAGGTCAAATTAGATTGGCCACCTCCATTTCAAGAGAATAGCAATGGTCTATGCATATTTGGTTCTTGTGTCAATGGTATAATTTGTCTTAATCAAGTCTAACATAAGTAGTATTATGGAACCCAACAATCGAGGAATTTAAGATTATTCCTCTTTGTCTCATTGTTGTGCTTGGTTTAGATGTTTCAATGGATTATTATGGATTTGGTTACAATCATATGACGGATGACTATAAGCTGATTCGACAAGTACATTTCTTTTTAGATACATTTGATTCTCCTTAAGAACTTCCAAGTCTTCCAAAGCCCATTTGGTTTTGGCAAATATATAGCCTAAAAAGTGATTGCTGCAAGAAACTTGACTCTGAAATGCTAGATGTTGTAATACAACCAGTTGGTTTTGCAATTTACTTGAATGGAGTATGCCATTGGTGGGGCATTGCAAGACTTTTTCAAGGAACAAAAGAAGTAGAAGACTTACTCGTGTCATTTGAATTGAGCAATGAGCAGTTCCATACTACACTAATAGATTGACACAGTTGTCATGAATTTGTTAATAGATACTTGGTGGTGTTCAATGGGTTTATTGCTACAATTTTGATGGTTTCCCAGAACAAATGCTTTGTTGTATCAATTTTGGGTGAAGTTGGTGTGAAGGAATCATGGGTCAAACTTTTCACCATTGGACCCTTACCTTGTGTTGAGCATCCTATTGGTGTCGTGAAAAAGGGTGATATATTCTTCGGAAAGAATTATGATGAATTGGCTTGCTTTGATTTAAGTACTCAGATGATTGAGGAGATTGGTATCAAAGGAGCAGGACTCTGTCAAATAGTAATTTATAAGGAAAGCTTTCTCTCTATTGGAGGAATAAATTAGTAATTCTTATTTTCTAGTTTATGGCACAAAATTTTATCTTGGGAGACTTTAGACTATTGTTATTGAGATCTATTTAACAGTTAAATGTTGTGAAATTAAGATCTGATCAATGGTATGATCTTACTGTTTACCAACTAGTGTGAAATGACAGTTCTCATGTTTGAACCCGTTGGTTTTTTTTATTTAAAAAAAAAAAGAAATCATCTGCTATATTATGTAAATTGGTTGAGAACACTTTGCATAAATATCTTTTCCGTATGTGGGCTTTTCCAAGTATTTTATTGTTAGGTATAGTTATGCTTTTTTCGGTTGATCTATCAATTGATCAAATCAATAACAATAAGACTTCCATCTGTCAATACGTGTGGTCTTGGACTATAAATAATGATCTTTTTTCAAAGTTTAGTTACATAATCGATTCACTTACCTCTATTATGTTAATATTAGTCACTACTGTTGGATTTTAGTTCTTATTTATAATAATAATTATATGTCTCATGATCAAGAATATTTGAGATTTTTTGCTTATATGAGTTTTTTTAATACTTCAATGATGGGCTTAGTTACTAGTTCTAATTTGATAAGATTTATATTTTTCAGGAATTGGTTGGAATGTATTCTTATCTATTAATAGGTTGTTGGTTCAATTTATGTATCAATTGGCTATGATTCTTGTGTAATGCTCTTCCTAATAAGCTACCCTGCTTGACATAGAAATTCCAGGAAGCATGATATTAATTTAGAATATGGGGCTATTTAGAAAGTGTTTTGTAAAACAATTTTCAATTTTTAAAAACAAAAAACCAAAAAAGCTTGTTTGGTATGTTATTTTTTTTTTTTTTTGTGTTGTTTTTAAAAATTAAAAAACAGAGACCGAGTCTTAGAAACAAAAACTAGAAAATAGGTTAGAGTTGTTTTGGTTTTTTTATTTTAAAAAACATTGAAAACAAAGTGGCATCATATGTAATTATGTTGTTTTATTGGTTTTGTCTTCCTTTCGATTCCTATCAACAAGATTGACACTAAGAATACAGAGCCATGGCATAAATCCAATAAAAAGTGAAGGTCCCAGTGACGTATGCATATGATTGGTTGGTGCACAAAAATTGTTTTGAGTATCCAAACAAATTTTTGTTTTTTACTTTTCAAAAACTATTTTGTGAGTATTGCTACCAAACAAATTTTTTATTTTTTATTTTTAAAATTGAATTTAAACTTATTTTTAAAAATTGTTTTAGAAAACTAAAAAACAAAAAAAATTTCAAACAAGCCTTTGATGTTTTTATTTTGTGCTTTTTGGGGGGGGGGGGGGGAATCTTCAAGCTGGTCAATTCTCTGGTGTCTTTGCATTCTTATACATTTGGTGCATTTTTTGTTTCTAACCAATGGAAAAATTATTTGCGTGCTTGTGCGTGGTGCACATTAGACAAGTATGGTGCATAGTAGAAACCTGTCAAAATGAATTCTTGCTGATCCAATCTCCAGGTTTAACCTTTCAAATTGAATTCTTGCTGACCTAATCTCCGGCTTTAACTTCTCAAACTGAATTCTTCTTGACTCAATCTCTAGCTTCAACCTCTCAAAATAAATTCTTGTTAACTCGACCTCCGGCTTCAACCTCTCAAAATGAGTTCTTGTTGACCTGATGTCCAGCTTCACCCCCAACTCGTGGTGGGTTTCCATTAGTTGAGACTCTTCTAATATGTACCATACTTTTCTAATGTGCACCCTTCTAAAGACACATATCATTTTTACAATGGTTAGCAACCAAAAAATAGGCCAAATATATAATAATGCAAAGGCACCATAGCACTCACCCTTCAAGATACTGTATAAGTCTAAATGACAGTATGGAGGTATTAAGTTAGGATGGGCCATGTAATACCTGATACAAAGATTAAGTGCTAGAGAGGTAAATCTCAAGTTTGTCTAATTTATGCAATTTGGTATGATCTCTTAAATTAGGATTATTGAATATTTGGAAGTTATTGAACTGGAAGAAAGGATAACAAAAGTGATAGAGGCTTGAATTTTGCCCCCCAAAAAAAAAATTTGGAGAGCTAGCACTCAGGCGCCAGCATTAGGCGCTTGAGCGCCAGCTTTTACTGTTTGGATGAGCTTCAGGTAGAGTGCCAAAGAGTGGTGCTCGAGCACTAGTTGCAAGACAAAATCTTTGGAGTTTCAGGTGGTTTGGCGCTCAAGTGTCAGTAATTGCCTGCTCGAGCTCCAGACGTTAGAATAAAAAATTGGGTTTTTCCAGTTGTTGAACGCTCAGGTGCGTGGAAGTGGGCGCTCAAGCGCATGCTGTAGGAATTAAAATTAGGGTTTCGACCCCCTTTTTCATTTCAACCCCAAATCTCTCTCCCTTTTCCTTCTATCTCTCCTTTCTCTCCCTCCACATGAACTCCATTAATTCTTCACCAATTTTTTAGTCAAATCCACCACCCAAATCCATCTTATTCTCATCATCATCATCATTCTAATTGGGATTTTCTCTCTTGGAGCTTTCTCTCTCCTCCTCTAATGAGAGAAAATCATGGTGGGAGGAGGCCTACCGCTCTCCTCGCCTTCCATTGCCTTCCTCCACTCCCTAAAGTAATTTTTGAGCTTAACCCTCCTTATTTTTACTGTAGATTAGCTAGCTTTTCCATGGATTCAAAGTTTGAGCTCATGAGGGGGGGTTAGAGTTCAGGAATTGGGGGGGGGGGGGTTTGCTCTATGAGGCAAATATGAGCAAATACCTATAACAGTTGAGTTATAGAAGTCTAATCCATATATTTTTTCATGTTAGATACTCTTCGGATTCCCTTAGCAGCTCCAAGACTTTGCAAAGCTTGAGCTCTTTCCTTCCAGATTTGATCTGTGAGTGATAGTTGTAATGTCCCTACTTTCGTAAACAGAACGTAATGAGAACTTTGAATTATTTCCCTTAGAGAGCGTGAGAATTTCTCAGACAGCATTATGTCATGACGATCCTCACACTTGGAATTACAGAGTAGTGTAACACTGTCGTTGAAAATATGGCACTGCCATATGTTAACAATTAAGAAATGACAAAAATGCCCCTGCAAACTTTTGTTAATCGCGGTGATACCTTGAATTTTTAGAAATTATGTTTTGACCCCAAAAAAAATTTATTTTCACAATAACCCTAGAACTTTTCATAAAATGACCTTTATATCCACCCTAAAACTTTTTATAAAATAATCTTTATGTCCCCACATCTACAGGATTAGCAGAATAGGGTTTTAAACGGAGCAGAATCACGTGGTGAAACCGTAGAAGTTTAAATCTCTGCCGATTGGGCCATGGAGGTAGTCGGGTGTGAAATGACGTGAGGTACCCCTGGACTTGCTCAAAATTACGGATATGCCATTTGCTACGAAAAATAGAAAACAGAAAGGCTCTGGATTTGTGAAACGTTTAATCCATGCTATTAATCGATTTATTCGATTTTATTGATCAGGTAATTAGATTTTATTGATTAGGTAAGGTTAATTAGAAATTAATTAGAGGATGATTAGAAGTTAATTAGATGTTAATTAGAGAGATTAGAGTAGAATAGATATAGAAGAAGTCTTATTGGATTTTTTTAGCAACGTTTTGCCGGTTTGAAGGAAATCGGCGAAGATTCGGTATTTTAAACCGCCAGAATCGAATCAGTAGAATTTCACACTAGCACCACTAGTTTGAGTGGCTGAAAATTGAGCCACTTCTACCTCTATGGATGGCGCCAATTGGCTGCCAAGTGAGTGGAGAGTGTAACATCCGAAAAATTTTATCGTTATTAATCGAGTTGTTCGATTTTCATTGGATAATTGGGATTAATTAGGATTCGGTTAAGTATTCACTTAAAGCCAATTAAGTGTGGTTGAGAAAGATTAGGCTTGATGTAATTAGATTAGAATCATAGGAAACCTCATAGGAGTTTTCTAAAATCGGCTTACTGATTTAAAAGAAATCGATAAGATTTCAGTATTGTAAACTGTCGGAACCGAACCAATAGAAATTATACTATGAGAACCCTAGGATGGATAGCCAAGATTCAGCTAACACTCCTCACAAGTGGCACACAAATCAGCCATAAAAGAGGGAAGCCAAGCCAAGTTTGAATGAGGGTTGAAATCCACTAATCAAGAGCCAACTTCCTTCATAAGTTTTCATTTTTTTCTTCCTTCTCCCTTTAAATTTTCGGTCTTCCCACTACCAGCCTCATTTTCCCACTTTCCTTCATCTTCTTCCACTTCCTCTCATCCCCAAACTTAAGCTCCAGCCATCAACTTCTTTTCTTTGAATTAGGGCTACCTAGGGTCCCTTGTTCATCCATGATTTTGATGTTGTGATCGGTGGGGATGATGAATTAAGGTTGGTTTAAGGTGTATATGTGAGTTTGAATTGAAGATTGGATGGACTGATTGGAGAAAAAATTAAATCCAAGAAGAATTCAAGAAGTTGTTAGGGTTTTCTCCTCGACGGTCCGTACGATGGAGCGTACGGCTCCACCTACAGCCGATTAAATTTAATGAACCTATTTTTATATGAAACTAGACATTCAGAGATTTCCATACATATAAAATATAAGTCTATTGGACTAGTATTGAATTAGTTATGAATTTTTGAAGTTTAACCTAGAAATTTGGATTCTTACCCAGGCAGTATGAGTTGAGAAGGGTATAACTCACCCTACACAACTCCAAATTGAGTGAAACTAAAGTTTTTTGAAAGCTAACATATAATAGAACATCCCAAAAAAATTTCAGAACTAGATTCATTTCCATTTGTTCTCAGCACACCAATGAAGTTGACTTAATTTTAACCCGAGGTGGAATAGGGTATTCCAGTAGGGTCAAGTTTTAGGACTCATAACTCAAAATATACTTAGGAAAACCACATGAAACTTAGTTCATTTGAAAGCTTGTTCTGTTAGCTTTAATTTGATATAAATTTAGTATGATTTCATCTAGGTTTATATTTATAGTGAATTTTTACTTATAAGAACCCAATTCTGTCTAAGAATAGGGCAGTCTAAGATAAAATTTTTATATCTTGAGTTATACAAATCAAAATGAGATGGGACCAAAAGGGTTAGAAACTACACGCATAATGCTATGACATATCCAAAAATTAGATTCAAATAAGTTGAATTGCAATAAAAGTGGAGTATACCAAACTCAGGCAGAACAGGAGAGAATGAACCGAAAACCCAATTGGTGCTTGAATTGAAATTGATGAATGTTGCTATGAATATATGTATATATTTGCTAGTCCATATTGAGTTGCAAGTTTGTACATTTGTACTGGTTGCCTGGCACTATTCATGGGGAAGCGGACTCTATCTGTTATGCTGCCAAAATTCCGGCAGAAATATGTGAATTATGTGATTGTTATGAACATTTATATGTTATGCTCATTAGATTCATATATGCAAGGATGATTTAAGTATAATATGAAGTGTATGAATGAATGCATGTAGCATATGCATGTATAATCATGTCTAAAGAAGAATAAGATTTATGAGAACTTGCAAGAAAGATGTACCAAGCTACCACGTGAGGCATGACATTGACCCAGCTAGCATGGGACAGAGCGGTACTGTCTAAGACTTGGGCCAGCTCTCGACCAGATTTAAGGGGAATAGACCGGTGTGAGGGTCGGGGAAAATAAACCCGTCACTCATGTCTAGGTACAAGCTCGAACCTGAAAAGCAGGCTATCACCCAAGGGTAAGAGAAGCCATTCACCTCCGGAGAACCAAGCATAGAAGAGCAAGGTTAAGTTGCAAGTTAAAGAAAGAGATGAATTAAGTCAAGTGCACTTGCATACAATCAAGTACAAGCATTTACATGGGCATTTCTAATTATCTCATTATGACATGATGCTATTATGACTCTTACTGAAATATATTACACTATTCGTGTTCCTATGTCTGTCATATAAGATGCCAAGTGGTTGTTAAAATATAACCCGCTTCGAGAAAGATGTTTTCAACTTAAAATTGAACCACTGCTTGCGTATATGTGCTCACATTTTCATAAGAAACCGAAGTGGCTGGAATGTTTATGATGATACAAATAAGATTGTTTAAGTTTACCTACTGAGAACCTTAGGTTCTCACTACCTACTTGTATGTTTTCCTTTTCTGTAAACATTCCAGCACCGAAGTTGAAAATCAAGTGCGAGGCGGAGTACAGGGCCATTCATTAAGCAAGAATCGGGTGTAAGCCAGACCAAGAGACTATTGAAGCTAGCTAACAACTAGTTAGAAGTAAACGCTGTATATTATGTCAGTCACAATTTCCTTTAAAGTGTAATTATTTTATTATCTATGTATCAGAGACTATTAGTCAGTAATAAAGTGTGCAGTTAAAGGGCCATGTATTATATCTTCCATATTTTAAAGTTTTCTTAGCACAGTAACACCTTTTTAATATAACTCCATGACTCGAGCATGGCTTATATAACAAAGGGTGTTACAATAGTATATCTATAACTAGTTTCTTATGCTTGATTTCCTAAGTACATGCCTAAAATGCATTTTAGTAAAGTTTTATGAAAATATTGAATTATTATGTTTTATTCTGTATATATATATATATTTTTTTATTTGATTTAAGATATTTGAGTAATATGATAGAAAGATATGAAGTCTTAAGTTATTAGAAGTTGTTATGTTCTTAAAGCCAATACTTGAGCTCTTGACTTGGAATCTTGGTTGAGTAAGAGTGTACCTATAACCCATTTTTCTTTAATTTCTAAAGATATGCTTGGAATGTATTGCACTAAATTATGATGGAATATGACCAATTGCTTATCCTATGTTTATGAAGTTCTTGAAAGCTAAGTGTGTGTGTGTGTGTGTGGTTGTAGGACAAGCTAACTTGAAAGCTAATTTCCGATATTTGATTAATTTGATCGAAAAGATGAAGTTTCATGTTTTTAGAACTTAAAATGATTTATAATTAGTTTGATTTTAGAAATGTTTCAAAAAAGGGAAATATATTTCCAAGTAATCTAAGCCAAGGACTCACATGAGGCATGGCGAAGATCCAGTAAGTGTGAGTGCCTTCCTAAGTAGAGGAAACTTTAACAGAAACTGTTTGCTAATAGTAGCAGCATTAGCCTTAGTGCACCTTGAATAACCCAGCTAGCAAGGTGATTGCTAGCCCGGCATATTTGGCCGACATGTCCGGAAGATATAGACGCACAAAGCGTAGTTACCTTTACTGCTAGGGTTAGACCACAGAGCCACCCAACAAAGTAGCTATTTTCTGAAATAGGATCCTCCGTTAAGTTTTATCATGACATTGAAGCAAGTAATTATTCTTTATATTTTGAAAAGTACTCTAATGAGCTATAGAGAGTTCAAAGATAGATTAGATATCAGATATGTTTTACTAGAAATTTTATGGCATTTTGAAATATAAACAAAGTACTTTACTTGAGAAATGATGTATGAGGTTTTATAAAGTTATATTTTTGTTAAAAGCTTACATTCAAGCTTGTCCCACTCCTGTTGTAGGTATATTATCCCTCATTGAGTCTATATGACTCACTCCTTCTTCCTTTCCATGTTTTTTGATAGGGGCAAGCTCATGCTCAAGCTTTAATAGTCGGCCAAAGGTGTTGGACTCTTAGTCAACCCACACTTTGTTCGTGTGGTTCCCAAAGGTTATTGTATTTGCGAAGTATATTTTTGAATGTAATTGTATAGTTTTTAGTAACGCTCCATTGGCCTACAGGCAAGGTCCTTCCTATGTTGGTCTTGCATAGTAGTAATTGTATAATTGTTTTTATTTATGAACAGATGAATCTTAATGATTATGGATATGTATACATATTTTTATAAGTATGTAAATGTTTTAAACTCCTATGATGTGTGCTGTGGGATGCATTCTGAGAATGCCTAGATCCCCAATGATTTTGCAAGTTTGTATATTTTATGCAGGGTGAGGATTGTAACATCCACCACAAGTTCCGAGTTCCGACTTCACCTTCAAGTTTCCATGATTTCCGACTTCATCTTTGAATTTCACATAAAATGGGATAATTTCCAACTTCCAAGTTTGTCTTCGAATTTCAGCATATAATTTCTGACTTCCGACTTCATCTTAACCTTCAAATCCAAACAATATGGACGTGATTCCCGATATCTAACTTTATGTCTCAAAGAAAACGGATCCAATTTCTGATCTAATAATTTATTTCCAAGTTTCAAGCAAGATGTACGCAAGTTCCGACCTCATACTTCATGCTTCAAAATAGTGTACATAGTTTCTAACTTCCGAATTGATAGTTTAACACAATGGTTACAAGTATCGACCTCCGAGTTTAATGTAACGAGTTCCGACATTAGAGTTGAACTCCACTGGAATGGACACGAGTTTAGATCTTTGAGTTGATTTCCAAGTTGTACACAATTTCCGATCTCCGAGTTTATTCCCAGGAGCTTTACATTTCTATTGATGTTCCCGAGTTTGAATTAGGAGTTCCGAGATTATGTGATTATGTGTTGTATGATTTCTGACATCCAACTTTGCTTCCAAGAGTCGAATAAACCAGACAAGATTTCCGATATCCGATTTCATCTCCGAGTGTCAAATAAATGGCACGAGTTCTGACTTTAAGTAGAATCGAGATGAGTTCCGATTTCAGATAGAATGGAAGTGAGTTCCACTTTTGGGGCAACGTTGAGAGTAATTTAGCCACAAAAGCGGGAGATATGGCTGAACTTCAATCACAAAATTTCAACTAATCAATACTCACAATTCTAACTACCCTCGTGTATTTAAGTCAGACTTTCCTTCTCACTTCTGGCTGACTTGCACTGTAACACCCTAATAAACCCATACTACGCTTAAGTCGTATTACGGCGTTTTATTAGTTGTTACTTATGCTCGTGGAAAACTAAACTTTGCTTGAAATTAAGTTACGCGGAAAATACGATAAGATTTTTCTTTGAAATACGTTGTCGCTTTGCAGCGTTTTGAAAAGTAAAGCCTTGAACGAGAAGCTAGACAGAGTAAGGGCGTGTCGTATAAAATCGTGCATCCAATATCATAAAACCAGAGAAAGATAAATGAATAGTAATTCACAAGTACATTGCATTATATAGCAAAGTCATTACATCGATATGGATTCATAATATATATACATACATATATATCAACATTACATCAAAGGAGGCTCATGGTCGGGCCATGGTCCAAATACTAGATACTAAGTACAAATTTAAATGACAATGCTCAGCTCAAAAGAAATATGCGGAGGTGCAGAGCGATGGTCGCTACAAGTCCCAAAACAACTTCATCTTGCATCCTACGCCACACGTCCGCTCACAGTGTTGGGGATTCACGCTCCACTCCTCCGGATGCGTCGTCGAGATCTGGTGACGATACGGGAGAAATAACTAGGGTGATAAATGGAATTTCTCAGTAGGACTCGAACCCGACACGAAAGTGTCATCGTCATCGTCATCGTCCCAGCCACTTCGGTTTTATTAATAAAATAGTGAGCATGCATAAGGTTCAATTCTTGGATTTTTCGAAAACATGAATATCCGAAGCGGATTCAATTTTAACTTACTCTCTAATCATTTATATCATAATATACATAAGCATAAGTATAATCATATAAAAATGCATGGCTGTGCTATAAGTTTTTCTTAACTTCTTCCCTTTAAGGGTTTGGACCGAGGTCCCTTTTCTTTTCTTAACTTAACTTTATCTTTTCACCCACTAAACATAAGTGGTAATGAGCTCATACCGTGGCCGTCGCCACCATAGAATTTCGGTACTTACACTAGCTGAGTCATGCCATACCTCATGTAAGACCTATCCCCTATACTCACACTAGCTGGGTCATGCCATGCCTCATGTGAGTCGTGGGTAAGGGGAGCTTACTTTGGGTCACCTTCCCTTTTGAAGGATCACACCCTTAGTTACTTTCTCTTCTTATTAAAGTTTATGATGCAAAATTTTTCCGATTCGTTTCCACATTTGTGCGTTCATGTATCGCGCCCCTAAATGTGGTTCCTTTATGAATCACCTCCAAGCGTACGTATCGTCTCCTGCGGTGTTCATATTTATTAATCTTTTCATGTATAACATTAAGCATAATATCATCAACTTATCATATTCATATCATCATGATTCATTATAATATCGTCATCATATTATTATCATCCTTATCATCATCATAACACTATCATAATCATCATGTCACTATCATAATCATCATATCATATCATCATCGCCATTATCATACCATCATCATTATGATCATCATCATATCATATCATCATCATCATGATCATCATCATCATGTCATTGTCATCATATTGACACATAGAGGCATACATATCACACAAAGTCTTATGAGCTTGGCTTAGTAAACTTGGGTACAAGCTTTTAATTGATTTGCTTCTTGCATAAATTCTTTTATTAGACATAGGGCCAATTTTGTCTAATGTCCTTTTTTATACTTTTTAAGTTGAATTTTGAAGGTTTTCTAATGCTTAATGTAAGGGTATTAATGTCTTGAAGCTTATTCCTCATTAACCTTTAACTTTTACCATAACCAGTTTTTACTTTTACAGTGGGGCAGTAACTTTGAAAATTCACCATAATTTCATCTTTTACTCTTTTATTTCGAATTTTTGTGTGGATGTACTTCTCTGAGTCTATTTTTAAACAAAAGAAACCCCACTTAAAAATTCATTTTGTAGCTTAAGTTATGCATATTTTATTCTGACTATTCAGTTTCTAAGTTCACTCCCGGTACAGTGGATTGTTACTTCTCATTATAATTACTCAGAAGGAATCTGAGAAAACTTTTTATGGGTTTGTTCCTCTATGTCTTAGCTTTCATTTAAACTTGGTCTCACTCAAAAATCATTTTTGTAGCTCGAGTTATACACATTTTAGTGTAGACTGCCCAGACAGAAACCAATCCGAGAACAGTCCACTTTGAAAAATCATATCTCACTCATTTTAACTCCGAATCTTATGTATTTTATATGTATGGAAAGCTCTCTGAGTCTATTTTCATATAAAATTGGTTCCACTAATTTCTGAGTTTTCTGGAAAAAGTTATACTGTTCGGTTTACAGACTGCCAGAAAATCCAGATTTCACGTTTTGATTTTTCTCATGTTTTCTCCAAAACACTCAACCTCACTTTCAAGAAAACATTCTCAAGTTATAAAACACTCATATACCATGAAAGATTAGTGAAAAACTAACATGTTGGAGTTCAAAAATATTGAGTTCAACCATGCTTCACACCAAACCGAAAACATGTTTTCAACAAACAACCATACAAGCATCAACATCTCATTTTTGACAAGAATGGCTATGATGCCCATAATCAATCTTTAAAATCACCTAGCTATGGAGAGCATAGGAGTTCTAAAGCTTGAAAAACAAGAGAGAAAAAGAGTTTAGAGCCACTACCAAAGAGAGTTTTCTTGAAGGATTTTGAAGGTGGAGAAGGTTGGAGAGAGCCTTCCTCCTTGAGTGCTTGGAAATGGGGCTTGTGTATGAGTGATCTTGTTTCTCCAAAGACCAAAATGGTGGTCCTTGAAGGGATGGTGATGGTGGTGATAGGAGATGAGGGTGATGGTGGTAGAAAAGTGAGGACTTAGGGTAGAAAAACAAGAAGAACAAGAAGAAGAGTAGGAAGAACAAAGAGAGATTTAGAGAGAGGTGAGAGCTTTTGTGTGTATTCTTGAGAGAGGAAATGAAAATGAATTGAGGAGAGATGGAGGGCTGAAAGTGGCGCACAAATGGGGAGAAAGGTGATGTGACTTTTGCTTCTTACACAAGCTAGGGAGTGGGAAAAACCATAGGGCAAAAGAGTGTGTTGTGTTTCCTTTGAGTCTTGGCAATTGGGTAAAGACTATGTAGTGTTTTTGTCAAGTGGTTAAAAGCATGAGCTCTCTTAGGATTGGGCATTGGAGGGCTAGGATCACACCAAGTGTCATGATCTTGGTGAAGAAGAGTACAACTCTTGTCATGACTTAAGGGATCTACTAATGTGGACTCTTACTCTTGTGGTGTATGATGAGTAAGTAAATGGATGGTTGGATGTGGCTCTTGCTTTGACCAAACTTTCAAACTATAATTAAAGGGAAGTTTCTACATCTTTCTAATTGTTGTAATTATCTAAATGTTAATTAATTCACTTGGTTTAAATTACTCATTAGCACGTTTTAATTAAGAAGGATTTTTCTCATTAATTATGTAAGAAGATGTAAGGGTTAATGTGATTAAGTCTTGAGACTTATATGCTCTTAGTTAATTAGATTAGATCACCTTGATTTTATGTTCTAAATCATGGATTAATAAGGATTGGGCAATTAGGCTTTTAATTATAACTTTTAATGCATTATGTTTCAATTGTTGACTTTTACTTATCTTGTTGACTTGCCTTTAATTTACTAAGCTCTTGCTCATCGAGATTAGCCGATTAATTCTCAGTTAATCGTTAACCTCTCTAATTAGTCAGGATCACTGAACTAATTAGCTTAGACAAAAATTGGGGATGTTACATGCACCTCCCTCTCCCTCTTGTTCCAGCCTTCTTCTTCTCTTTCCCTCTCAACCTACTCTATCAAATCTCCGAGCTTTGTCAAGGTTCCATCAATCCAAACTCAGATTTAGCAAGATCACACCTAAAGGAGGTAGGATTCCATTTCTGTTCTTAAATTCTTTGAACTGTGGCTACATGAAATTTCACTCTTCTTCAGTTATTTGATGAATTATTGGATGTATATGATGTATTATGGTTGGATTAATTTGAAATCTTGAGTTCGAATTAAAATTAGAAGGAGAAAAACAAGAAGGAGTGGAGAATTAGGATGCTGTATAGGTGAAAACATGACAGTCTGTATAGCGGAGTGTACGGCTCTGTCTACAGCTAGTTAAGTCCAATGAAACTATTTTTATATGAAAGTAGATATTCAGAGCTTTCCATACATATATAATATGAGGCCATTGGATTAATATTGAGAGAGATATGAATTTTTGAAGTTTGACCTAGGAATCAAGACTTTCATCCGGGTAGTGTGACTTGAGAAGGGTGTAACTCACCCTACACAACTCCAAATTGAGTGAACCCAACTTTGTTAGAAAGCATATACATAGGGGAACATCCCATAATAAAATTTCAAGTTTGTTACTATCCCATTTGGCCCCAGTAATTCGAAGAAATTTCTCTATGTCCAAATTGAGCCCAAATAGGGCAATTCAGGAAGGTCAGATTTCGGGGCTTATAACTTGAGCTCCACTAAAGCAAATGAAATGAAACTTCTTTCAAATGAAAGATTGTCCTGTTAGCTTTGATATGACACCAATTTCATATGAATTGAGCTTTGTTTCGATTTTTATTGGAATTTTACTTCCAAGAGTGTAATTCGGGCCAGTGACCGAATAGGCTAAGGTAAAATTTAAATACCTTGAGCTACATATATCAAAATGAGATGGGACTAAAAGGGTTGAAAACTAGCCACATAGAGCTATGACATATCAAAAATTCAGGTTCAAATGAGTTGTATTGGACTAAAGGTGGATTATACAAAATTCGGGCAAAACTGAATAGAATTGGCAAAAATGACCAAATTGATGGTTTCACAAGTGTTAGTAAACATATAAGGCTTGAGTTGACGGTTGCAAGTTTTACATTGATAGATATGTTAGATTGATTATATTGCTATGACTAGCTTGTCCGTGAGAACTGGCACTATTCATGAGGAAACGGATCTGATCCGTTATGCTGCCGAATTTACGGCAGAAGTCTATGAAACTATGAATATTTATATTACAAGAAATTTATAATATGAACAGCTATACAATTATGAATATGTATGTGGAAATTCTATATGCAAGAATGATTTAAGTATGATATGAGGTATATGAAAATAAATGATGAAGCATATGTATGAGTACATTCCGCATGTGTATGCTTGATTATGCATGAGAATGAAATGATGTGAATATATTAAATATGGGTCCCTTCACTTGGAGACAGTTATTTAGGTCCCTCCAGGTGAAGGTGTAACATCCCGATTTCCGAGTTCGTTTCACGATAATCACCAACTTCCAACCTCATCTCAACGAAATGGTCACCTCTCCGACCTCCGACTTCATCTCCAAATCCCAAATGAAATGGCATAACTTATGATTTCCGATCTTATGCTTCAAATACAAAGGGATACGATTTCCGACTTCATGGTTGATTGTTCAAATCGGAATGACACACGATTCCCGACCTACGAGTTAATGGACGCGAGATCGGATCTCTAGTTGGTCCCCAAGTTCGACCAAAATTTATATGAGTCTCGACCTCATACTTTACTTCCAAGGTTCAAATAAAATGGACATGATTTCCGATCTCCAAATTTCTGTCCAGGTCTCAAATAAGAGGAGCACGAGGTCCTACATCCGACTTCACCTTCGGATTTCAGGCAAGATCCGACTTCCGAGTTGGTTAGCATAATTCCCGACTTCATCTTTGAATTTCAGATAGAATGATTATTTCCGAGTTCCGAGTTCGTCTTGCTCAATTTCCGACTTCATGTCCTGTCCGACTTCCGATTTTGTCTAATTTTGATTGTTACTGATATCTGACTTCACGTTTCAAAGAAAATGTGCCCGATTTTCGGTCTCATGATGTAGCTTCCAGTTTCAACCGAGGTACCCGAGTTCCGACCTCGGACCTCATGCTTTATCCGACCTCAGAAGTTATAGTTTAATATAATGGTACAAGTACCGAACTCCGAGTTTAATGTAGCGAGTTCTGGCCTTAGAGTTGAACCCAATTGGGATGGACATGAGTTTGGATCCTTGAGCTGATTTCCAAGACACACACGAGTTCCGATATCCGGGCCTATTCTCAAGAGCCTTCCATTTCTGCTGCCGTTCCCGAGTTCGAATGGGGAGTTCCGAGATTAGGTGTCTGTAAGCTTATGACTTCCGACATCCGACTTCAGCTCCAAGCTCAAGTATAATGACACGAGTTCCGACTTCAAGCAGTTAGAGACGAGTTTTGAGTTCAGATAGAGTAGAAGCGAGTCTCACTTTGGGGACGACGTGGAGAGCAGTTTGACGGACGACGTGGAGAGCGATTTGGTCGCAAAAGAGGGAGACATGGCCGAACTTCAACCACAAAACTCCAACCAATCAACACCACAACTCTAATGCATTTAAGTCAGATTTCCCTCCTCATTCCCAACTGATTTACGCTTCCTTCTCTTCCTCTTGCTCCAGCCTTCTTTTTCCATTCCTCTCTCAACCGACTTCATCAATCCAAGCTTGGTCAAGGTTCCATCAATCCAAAACTCAAATTCAGCAAGATCATACTCCAAAGAGGTAGGATTCTACTTCTATTCTTGAATTCCTTGCAATATGATTGCATGAGATTGTACTCTTCTTTATGTATTTGATGAATTCTTAGATGTATTATGACGGATTATGATTGGATTAATAGGAGATCTTGAGTTAGAATTATGATTAGAAGGGGGAAATTAGAAGGAATGGAGAAGTAGGATGTTGTCTGGGTGAGGAATTCCATGGCAGTCCGTACGGCGAAGTGTATGGCGCTGCTTACAGTCGATTAAACCCGATGAAACCATTTTTATGTGAAATTAGACATCTAGGGCTTTCCATATATACATCATATAAGATCATTGGATTAGTATTAAGAGAGTTATGAATTTTTGAAGTTTGACCTAGAATTCAGGACTTTCATCCGGGCAGGGTAACTTGAGGAGGGTATAACTCGTCCTATATAACTCCAAATTGAGTGATACCAACTTTGTTAGAAAGCTTACACATAGGGGAGCATCCCAATATGAAATTCTGAATTTGTTATGGTCCCAATTGTCCTTAGTGGTTCGAGGAAGTTACCCTATGTCCAAACCGAGCCAAAATAGAGTAGTTCAGAAAGGTCGAGTTTCAGGACTTATAACTCGAGGTATACTTAACCAAATGGAATGAAACTTGTGGCACCTGTTAGCTTCAATATGAGACCAATTTCAAATGATTTGAGCTTAGTTTCGATTTTTAGTGAATTTATACCTCCAAGAGTGTAATTCAGACAGTTGACTCAACAGTTGAGGCAAAAGTTAAATATCTTGAGTTTTATAAATCAAAATGATATGGGACTAAGGAGGTTGGAAAGTAGACATATAGATCTATGACATATCCAAAATCCAAGTTTAAATGAGTTGAATAGAGGTAAAGGCAGATTATACAAAATTCGGGCAGAACTGAGTAAGACTGGCAGAATGGCCAAATTGATAATTTTACAAGTGTTAGTGCACATATAAGGTTTGAGTGAGAATTGCCAATTTTACATTGATATATATATATATATATATATATATATATATATATATATATATATATGTATGTATGTATGTATGTATATGTATGTTAAATTGATTATATTATTATGACTGAACTATCTGTGAGAACTGGCACTATTCATAGGGAGACAGATCGGATCCGTTATGCTGCCAAATTTACGGCAGAAATCTATGGGACTATGAATGTTTATGTGTAAGGATGAATTAAAGTATGAATATATATATGGAAACTCTATACTCAAGAATGACATAAGTATGATATGAGGTATATGAGGGTAAGTGATGTAGCATATGTATGAGTTTCAGAGAATGGTAAAGAGGCTACGGGCCTTTATGTGTTATGAATATATACGTGAAGATCATGTGTGCAATGATATATGAAAATAAATGAAGTATAGGTACATTCAGTATGACTATGCTCAAGTATGCATGAAAATGAAAGAATGTGAGTATATTGAATGTGAGTCCCTTCACTCGGAGGCAGTTATTTGAGGTCCCTCCTTGTGAAGGCAGCTAAATAAGATAAAATGTGGGTCCCTTCACTCAGAGGCAGTTATTTGAAATCCCTCCCTGTGAAGGCAGTTAAATGATAAAGACATGGGTCCCTTCACCTGGAGACAGTTGCACATTGGGTCCCTCCTTGTAAAGGCAGCTAAAACTTAGGTCCTTCTATGTTGGAGGCAGTTGCACATTAGGTCCCTCCAACCTAGAGGCAAGCTGGTCCCTTGCGTGAGTTTGCGTGACGACGGTAACGGGTGAAGCTGATGAGCTCACTCCAAGGCCAGGCTACCCAACGGCAGTAACAGCACCTTAAGGACGGCGATACGTAATGCCTAGGTGTGCCAAGTAAAAGCTGAAGATTAAAGACTAAAGACTAAAGATTAAGGCACATGCAAGCACCCCACTCGCATGAGGCATGGCATCGACCCAGCTAGTGTGAGTACAGGGGACAGAACTAACATGAGGCATGGCATGACCCAGCTAGTGTAAGTACCAGATGAAGATCTCATATTCCTAAGGAACATGACATGGCGATCACACTCTGATGGGGTATGACATGGCAATCATACTCTGGAATGTGGCACGTAAAGATTTTTATGATGAAAAGAGAGATGAAGAAAGAAGAGCAAATTTTATGTATATGCATGAATTCAATTACAGATAGAGTTGTGAGCAAATGTTATGTGTAGTTTAATATGTTGCAATTATTATCCATGATATCATTCAGGAATTGATTTTTATGGGTTTTTCCCAACTAACAAGTCTAAGAGTAAAACTAAACCTTTGCTTCGGACATTATATTTTCGAACTATAAAATTAAACAGTTTTACAGCATGTTCACCTTTTTCTTAATAAACCGAAGCAAACTGGAGATAACAACGATGACATTATCTATGATACTAGAGAATCCTACTGGGAATTTATAATTCTCACACCTATTTTCGTGTTGTCTCTAGATAGTTTTAGAAGTTTCCAAAGACGGCTGAAGTTGCTGTCAGACAAGGTCCGCTCAGGTAACAGTAACAACCCCAGGATATGGTACTATGACTTAAGCATAGTACTGTATTAAGGAGGGTGTTACAGAAGGCAGTTAAACAATAAAGATGTGGGTCCTTTCACCTGGGGCAGTTGCACATTGGGTCCCTCCTTGTGAAGGCAGCTAAAACTTGGGTCCTTCTATGTTGGAGGTAGATAACCAACTAAGTCCCTCCAACCTAGAGGCAGTGGGTCCCCTGTGGGTTAGTCTATGTGACGATGGTCACGAGTTGAGCTGACGAGCTTACTCCCAGATCAGGCTACCCGAGGGCAGTAAAGGCTAAAGACTAAAGGCTAAAGATTAAAACATATGTAAGCACCCCACTCATATGAGGCATGGCATCGACCCAGCTAGTGTGAGTATAGGGGATAGGGCTTACATGAGGCATGACATGACCCAACTAGTGTAAGTACCAAAAATTTATGGTGGCATGTAAAGATTTTATGATGAAAGATATGACGATAAGTCTATATTCCTAAGG
This sequence comes from Pterocarpus macrocarpus, assembly GCA_031439585.1. NCBI lineage: Eukaryota > Viridiplantae > Streptophyta > Magnoliopsida > Fabales > Fabaceae > Pterocarpus > Pterocarpus macrocarpus. The sequence continues at coordinate 33,413,104 of CM062514.1, read as the reverse complement.
AACGTAACATGGCGATCACGCTCTGATGGGATATGACATGGCGATCATACTCTGGAATATAGCGTGATGATCCCACACCCTAAGGAATGTGACATGGCGATCATACTCTGGGACGTGGCAGGAAGAATATATTCCTAAGGAGTGTGACATGGCGATCACATCCTGATGGAGTATGACATGGTGATCGTACTCTGGAATATGTGTAACAAGTAAAGGAAGATAAAGAAAGAAAAGTAAATTTTATGTATCTACATAACTACAAGTACAAGTAAAGTTATGTGTAGATGTTATGTCTCCAGTATATTGATGCTATAGTATCTTAATATGTTGCAGTTATTATTCATAGTATAATTCATGAATTGATTTTGTATGGGCTCTCCCGAATGCCAAGTGTATGAGTAAAATAAACTTTGCTTCAGATAATATATTTTCGAACTATAAAATTAAACAGCTAGTATAACATGATCACATTTTTCATAATAAACTGAAGCAACTGGAGATAACAACAATGACATTATGTATGATACTTAAGAAATCCTACTGAGAATTCAAAATTCTCATTCCTAGTTCCGTGTTATCTGCAGATAGTTCAAGAAGTTCCGAAGACGGCTGAAGTTGCTGTCAGATAAAGTCCGCTCAGGTAACAATAACAACTCCAGGGTGTGGTACTATGACTTAAGCATAATACTGTACTTGGGAGGGTGTTACAAGGATCCTTATTTGGGAATAGTCCTAAATACAAAGGAGACTCTGCCCAATTTTTTTTAGAGAAAGATCTTATGTAGGCTTGCTGGGGACATGTTCCTATGCGCCAATCATGTCCTGGGTTGGGTTGTGACAGGCCATGTGTATGTGTAATAGAGTTTCTACTCAAGACTGATGCAAATAAAGACTTTACATCAGAACAATATAACAGTAGTTGAAATACTATAGAAAAGGATTCAATTGTAGTAGGAAATATGGTAGTATAATTTCCCATGATATAGTACTAAAATAATAAAAGGAGAACAACAATTATAGTAGCAAATGAACACTTAACATGAGTATGAGATAATGAACTATAAGAAAGACTGGAAAATCAAAGATGCAACAATTCAAGAAGATTGTACACCTTAATTGCTTAACCAATTTATTTTATAGATTTTATATTATACTCATTGATTGTTTGTTGTAAAGATAATGTTCATTTACAGGGTGGCGAACTCAAAGATCAATTTTGAAATGATAAGTGTGCATCATTAGAAGTATGGCTTCTGCAAAATTTTGAATTCCACTTACAAATTTTATGACCAATAAAATAAATGTCTATGGCTTTGAACAAAAATAAAACAACAAATGGAAGTTTGATATGATCTCTTTCATTTCTTGCTCCTTCTAGTTCCACTAGATCTTAATGATTTGATTTTTATACCTTGCTGATACTTTAACACTTAAGTATTGTTCTATTGGAGGCATTAAAAACTTGTAAATTCCAACATTTTTTTTTATTTCATCGTTAACTTAAATTAGGAGGAGGTTGCATCTTTCTGTGCAAAAGTTATTGCATTGGAGGAGGGCCTCCGTAACCCAAAACAAGAGGCCTCTGATTATCAGAATCTTTGTCAATAGTTGGAAAGGCTATATGATTTAACAACTATTCATAATAAAAATTGTGAATCAAAAGGTTGTTTTTTGAACCTTGAATTGTATCAAATCGTAAGACACAGTGACAAATTGGTAACTAGTTTCAACAACTATATTAATTTCAAATATGGCATTTAATCAGTTATCAACAACTAATCATAGATCTTACACGAATTTTAGATTCCAAGGTAATTGAGTCTAAAAGTGATAAAATCATTTACAATACATTTCAAGTAGGAGAAGCAACTAGGTAGTTGGTATTGTGGTACTTTTCTGTTTATTTATCAAACAAAGGTCCTGCCTGTTTCACATGCTCAGGTTTTTTCACCGTAGAAACCTTATTCCACCTTTTGTATTAGTCTTTTGAAGAAAATACAATTAAGTTTGAAAATAATGTGTACTTTTATATTTGTTGAAAGTAGTTTGTTGGAACCTGACTGAAATATATTATGTAATCGTATCATAACAGCTTTGGAGTAATGTTGGTTTTCTATTCTTTTAATGCTTGATTTTGGCATGTGCAAAAGTTGTAGGACTTGACAAATCCTAAATAGCAAATGATGCCAAAAGTGTGATTTTTTTAGCTTTGATTGCACAAAATGTACTTCTGAATATACTCCGTAACAACTTTACGATTGATCAAATTGTTGAATTCCTTAAAAAGTTGGGGCCTTTTACTAACAACTCATCAAAACAAACAATTTCTAATGATTTGTGAAGTAGTGGATTTATAACCACTGTATGTGTTATAGAGCCTTTCTTTTTAATCTATATTGCTCTATCATGATTCAAAAAATGTTGATTGAGGCTACTATGCTACAATGTACAATAAATCATATGGCATTTAATCATCCAATGAAATTATACTTACGTCCAATTTTTGTATTGCCATTTAAGTCATTACCTCTTAGTTTTCATCTTTTTCTACATTAGTTCTCCTTTTTTCTGGAAGACTTGGTGTTTAATTCTTCTCTTGCACTAAGTTGGAGCTGTTTTCTTTTTTAGATTTAGACTCCAGAGCCTAGAATTTTTTATATTGACTCCAGAACTTTTGTTTTCTACAGTTTGTGCCTATTCTTTCATAGTTTTAATATTGATAATGTTATTTGTCTTTTTCTATTTTGTCTTATAATTCAATTTCTTTGAAATTATAGACCCCTTATTTTGGTATCTATTCATATTATAATAGATAATAGATTATAATAGATATTTGTGATATTATATTTTTCCATTTTTCCTTTAAGTTTTTTATTGTGTTCATGTATGTCAAATATCAGGAATATATGCAATACAACTTTTTGTTTGCTCTTGATACCTGTTGTTAGTGGTTCTGTATATTGTACTTTTTGATATACACCTTTACCTTTTGCTTTTGCAGCTTCCTTTTAGTTTCATATGCTATTTATGTATGTCAGGCTGCAGGAGGATATCGAATGCCACTTTTTCCAAACATTTTGTTTATAAATGTTTATTTTTAAATCTTTACTTGTTATTTTAGTTAACTTTTAGTGTGCCTTTATGGTGTTTTTTAATGCTTCATTTACATTGAAGTTGTTCCTAATATTGTGTATCACTTTTCAGTTAATCTTGATCTGGTTTGTTCTGTATTAGTTTCCTTTTATTTTCAAATTTTGCTTCAAATTTTTTTTATGTAAATGCACTTTTATCCCTATGGGTTACAACTTGCCTCTGAGCTTCTGAACTTCTTCATCTATTTGTTTGCTTTCATTTTGATTTTTGTCTTAATTGCTTAGAGTAAAACCCCAAATTGGTCTTCGAAAGAGTTGTGGGATATCAATTTAGGGCATGTTTGTTTCAACTTTTTTTGACAAAGAGTTATTTTTTTTAGTTGAAAAAAAAATCACTTTTTCTATCAAAATAAGCTGAACCAAATGTACCATTGATCCTCGAAAAAGTTGTGAGACATTAATTTGGTCCTTGAAAGATTTGTAATATCAATTTGGTCATCAAAAGATTCAAATTCATTTCAAGTTAGTCCAAACTTTTTTTAATCTTTTGGACTTATTTGAATGAATTTTAATCTTTCAAGGACTAAATTAATATCACAACTCTTTTGAGGATCAAATTGATGTCACAACTCTTTCGAAGATTAAATTGATGTCCCAGAACTTTTTTGAGGATCATGAGATTTTACAACAATTTCTTATTTCCTTTTTTTTTTTTTTAAATGTATATTGCAATGCAACATATGGTTCTATGAACTAGACTCATTCTGTAAACATATATATTATCATTTATGGTATACTTAAGAATGATTGTCAAACTAAAATTATGTATAAGATTTTTCAAAAAAAAAAAAAACATAAAAGCAATGTTATCGATTGTCCTATGTACTGCACTTTTTTTTTTTTTTTGGTCGGGGAGTGGGGATTTTGGGCTAGGGGGGAAGGCAATGGGGCTTTACCCTTATGACTTGAAGTCACACCCTCAAGGTACACTTGCTTTTAAGGCCAACCGCATGACCATTTAACCAAGGCCTCGAGTGCCTAAGTATTGCACTTTATGATATGTACTCTTTCCCTTGAGCAACGAAGATGAGATGATCTCAGGATTGGGCTACTAACTCATTAACCCATAAATTGCTGACTGTGGGTTCCCTTCAAGACTTGGCCCTGATACGGTAGAGTTAAACATTGAGACCCAAATACTTAATCATACCAACAAAGTGGAAATAGTGGTTAGTTTTTTTTTTTTTTTTAAAGTCAAAAGTAATTTTAGGTCCTTATACATGTCCTAAATTTTGGTTTTACTCCCTATATTTAAAAATAATTTGGCTTAGGCCCTTACACTTGTATTCTGTTGAAAAGTTATCCCTGCTATTAGAAAATCAATAGACGGTGTTTGTTTTTACTGACATAGTGTTTTTACTGACATAGTTAACAGAATTTGACATAGATATACTATGTTGTTAATATAGTTTTGAAATGACCTTTTAGGTATTTTTTTGGTTTGAAACAGTCTTTTTTTAAAAATAGACAAAAAATCAAAACAATATCAAAACGATTTTTTTAAGCCAAAACAATCTCAATCGAATTTTAATATGTCCTATGTAGCTCCTGTTAGCCACATCAGCAGAAACTAACACTATCTAATAATTTTCTAATGGTAGGGATTAACTCAATACTACTACAAGGTCCTAAACTAAATTTTTTTTAACGTATAAGGACTAAACCTAAATGTAGAGATTAAAACCAAAATCCATAATACGTATATAGACCAAAATTTAGTTTTAACTAAAAAAAAAAATATGGAAATAGTGGCAGAGTCTCTATGTGCCAAAGGGACTACTCTAGAAAATGCAAACCCAGAAGTAGGGGAAGTGGCAACGAGAATATTGATGAAGCAGGAACGAACATTGAAGCAGAGAGAACATGGGGGGTTTGGCAAATTATTGGGCCTATACACTGACAATGAAGAAGGCATACAATTGATACCCAAATTTGTCTATACTCACTAAAAATCAATTCAAAAAAAATTATTGGACATGAGAAGTCTAGCACAAGTGGCAAATGCCTTTGCCTCAGCACAAAGCATCCGGGGACAGATATGGAGCATGTTTAACTCTAAGGCAGAGCCCCCAAGTCCCTCCCTCCACAACCCAAGGTGACAAAAAAAAAAACTATTGAAGATCCTTTTTGTTTGTTTATCTCATTATTATTATTATTATTTGTTAGATATATGGTTTTGATGATGAATATTGGAAGACTAATTTCTGATTTCTTGTTTCCATCTAAACGGATTGCTATATTTAATAGTTTCCTTATTTATCTTAGTAAATGATTTCCTTATTAAATATGTAAATCCATTTTGAAATATACCTAATTTGAGAATATTATCTGACCTACTTTTACTCAGAAACATCATGTTTAGGGGATGAAATTTAGGAAGCAATATTCAAATGAGAAATTTGGTGCATCATTATGAAAGTTGAGAGAAACAACAATTAAACTAGCAACTATGAGTTAGGATCCAGCAATTACTCCGAGTTACAGCAGTTACATGAAATTGCATCCTCTGATAAGAACTTAAGCCTTAATTCTCTCTAACGGCTAGTGAACTTCAATGTTCTAACATCTATAAAAAAGCCTTCAAGAATGGAGAAGAGATAGACCTTCCACCAAGAAGAAAGTGAGATTAGTAGTGCTCCTTATTAGTTTACTCTTACAATTGTTTGAGAGATTGCCTAGCTTTATCTTGTTTAATATATCTCATAAGTTTTGTACCTTAACTTGCTCATGTTCTCTTGAGAGTCTTTGAAACCCATTGTAGCTCAACTATAGCAGCATTTGTACGTTGTGTAATTACCCTACTTTGGTTAAGATAAGGGGAGGTTTAGTGGTATCCTTGTGAGAAACAAATCACCATATACTTTACTAGAGAATTGGGTAGAGGAAGGTTTATTAAATCCTTGTAAGCAAAAATTTGAGAGTGAAGAAAATCCCAAGCAATTGGGGATTGGATGTAGGTCACACATTGTAGCTGAACTAGTATAAAAATAGCTTGTGTTATTTTTTCTTCTCTTATCTTTTTTACTTTATGCACTATTGCGCTTAATTGTTCAAAGCTTAATTCCATTTTAATTTTTAAATTTCTATTATTGAACCAATTCACCCCCCTCTTGGTACCTTCATTTGGTATCCGAGTCTAATTCTCTTTTAAGGCTTAACCACTTGAGAAGACAATCTTTGTAGGTTCAATGGCAGGAAATTTGATGAACTCAACCATCATTGAAGAATAATCTATTGTAAGGCCACCATATTTTGATGGAAGCAACTACACCTATTGGAAGGAGCTGATGAAGATATTCATTCAATCCGTAGACTACAAGCTTTGGCTCGTGATCAAGAATGGACCAAGCATTCCAAAGAAAGTAGTTGATGGCAAAGAGGCGGAGAAACTAGAAGAGGAATTCAATGATCAAGATATGAAGAAGATGGAACAAAATGCAAAGGCAAAGAACATCTTCTATTGTGCTGTGAACCCAGATGACTTTAGAAAAATCTCAAGGTGCCAAACTACCAAACAAATATGGGACAAATTAGAAGTCACCTATGAAGGTACAAGCCAAGTAAAAGAGGCAAAAATTGATATGCTAGTACATGAGTATGAATTATTCACCATGAAAGAGGAGGAAAACATTGATGAGATGTTTGAGAGGTTCTCAAACATTGTTAACACACTTGATGCTCTTGGGAAGGTGTACACGGATAGAGAATTGGTAAGAAAAATTTTAAGAAGCCTCACCAAAGAATGGCAATCAAAAGTGGCTGCAATCCAAGAAGGACGTGATCTCAACTCCATGTCCTATGATGACTTAAGAGGTAACCTTATTACTTATGAAATTACTTTTCTTAACAAATTGCATAATGAAAATAGGAACAAAAAAGGAGTTGCACTAAAAGCCACTACAAGCTCCAACAAAGAGGAAGATGATGATGAAGGAGGTCATGTGAGTAGAGATGTAGAGATAGCCTTTCTAACCAAAATACTTTATGAGCTCGACAAGAAAAAATATAGGCCAAAGAGGAGACAAAAATTCAAAAAGAAGAAGAAAGTTATGGTTGCAAACTCCACTTGGAGTGATAGTGATGAATCCTTATCGAAAAGTAAAGAAGAAGAAAAGGAGGAGATGGTCAACATGTGCTTCATGGCAAAAAGTGAGCAAGAAGATGATGAGGTAAGCAATCTTGACACTTCATATGATGAGTTGTATGAGGACTTTCAACAATTACTAAATGGTTCTATGAAGTTGTCCAAATCATATTTTGCTCTAAAATCCAAATATGATGATGCTTTATTGAAATTGATGAATTGAGAAAGAAAGTTGATCTTTTAAAATTAGAAAATGCGCTAAAAGAAAATGAACAAATATTGTTTCATGAGAATGTCTCTTTAAAAGAAAATGTTGATGAGCTAACTAAAGACCTTGCAAAATTTGTGAAAGGAAAAGAGAATTTGGATACTCTTTTAGGATCACAAAAATGTTCACTTGATAAAGCTAGACTTGGTTTTAATCAATCTAAAAAGCAAAAATGCTATAAGAATTTTTTTCTGAAATCAAGTGCTTCTACAACCCCTTATATGACATGTAATTATTGTAGATCAAAAGGACACATATCACACACATGTACTATTAAGAAATATGGTTTTAATATGATATGGGTTCCTAAGGCTATGAAGGAATTATCTTTAAGCTCTAACCCCCAAGGACCCAAAAGAATTTGGGTACCAAAAGGAAAATCTATTTTGTAGGTGTCAAAGAAAATGGCTCCTTAATACTTGGATGCTTTCATAAAAGGAGCTAGCCAATGTTATCTCCAACAAGGTCAATATTGAAGTATATCACATTGGAGATAATTATGAAGGATAAGTTTTGTAGTTGGCAAAATTAATATAAACTCATCTTACATAATTGTGTTCTTTATGTGCATGAGTTTTTAATTGTGTTTCTATATGATAAAAATGCATGAAATAATGATTTTATATGATAATTATGTCAATTACATGTGATTGAAGCCATGCCTAAAGCTTTCCTACGTTTTTATTATGAAACCTCGCGATCTTAAGTTTGTTGTCAAAAGCAGTAACTAAGTGTGTTTTACTGGGCAAAATAAGCAACTACTCTGCAGTTGCTATATCTAGTTGCTGTTCTTCTCTGGTTTTTGTATGATGCCACACTCACTCTACATTAGTAAGGGCAAATCTATCTTTTTATTTAATAAAAAAAAAAAAAAGGGAAAAGGGGATGATAACACTCGCTCACTCACTGTTCTCTCTGGTTGAGCTCTCCCTCTCATACACTTCACTATTTTGAATCAAATCCCCCAAGACAGGTAACATACCTTAGACCACCACTGTGCACCCCTCATAGGCAAGCCATCAAGCCATGACAGAGCATTATCCAGTAGTAGAACAAATTGCGATTCGTGCCACAACGACGTAACAGCAAACTTGCAGTGCCATCTTAGACAACACCAACTGCACCTCCGAGAACGACTTATGGTGGTCCCCAACAAGTCGGGACCCACAAACATTGTTGACGCGGCCTAAGTCATGAAGCTCATCCTCTGATGTCCGCTTTCACCGCTGTTTTGTTCACACGAACACCTTCGAGCTTCAATGGCAACGCCCATGGTTTGTATCAAAAAGATACTTTCTTCTAGTTGTGCTTCTAAATGGTGTTAAGTGTTGCTCTTTTATGGTATATGTCCTTTTGCAACTTATTGACAATTTCTCTTTTATCCGAGATGAGATGTGGGCATTGCTTTTTAATTCAATTGATATTTCCTCTGAGCTGGCATTTGTGTTGGCTGATTTATGAAAGTGGGGTGTCTTTGCTCAATGGGTTGGATAATTTGCTTCTTACTTAAATGGTAAACCGTTTTCTTTGTGAAGTTTGGGTTAGATTCTTATGGATATATTGTTGCTGTATGTGCTTATGGTCTCTTGGTTATTTGATTGATATTTACTTTCAGATTGAAATTTAATTTGCGTAGATCGCTCAATAGTCTGAATTTTATTTGGGTTTATTATTGATAAGAATAAGAAGAAATGTTGGGTTTTTGACTGCTAACTGAGAGGATCTTTCTTATTCCTATATGAATGCTGAGAGTTCTTTAATTTGCTAAATGCATCTCTAGCTCCATAGTGATTGAAATCGTTAATATATTTTGAAGTAAATCCACCTGCTTATGACTATAGTTACTACCTTAGTTCTTTCTCCTGCTATGAAAATTTTGGAATTCAACATGCCTTAATCTCCATGCTGTTTATTTGAAGCTCAAGTAATTGCCTATTGTTTTGATATTGGTATGCTCAGTTTTCTTGTATTGAGAAAGATGACATCAAAATCTCATGTGGTATTAATTCTTTTGTATCTAGAGAAGTTTTGATGATGAATATTTTTTGGCTGAAAATTATCTAGAAATTGACACCATATGGTATATGATCATGATTGTGCTTATACTCCTTACAATAACTTTCTCTTTCACCATATCCTACACTTGATCTTTTTGATGTTGAGGGGGGAGAAAGGAGAAGTCTACCAATTTGGAGCATGACCTCCAAGGAATTCATTTAAGAGCAAGTCTTCATGGATTAAGGGGGAGCATAGCAAGTCCTCAAAAATTAAAGAACTCATGAACTAAGGGGGAGCCTTCTTTAAACTTTTAATCTTTAATTTCTTTAAATATATATATGATTATGATGATAATGCTAGCAACTCTGATTATTATTGAATATAGGACATATGACTTGATAGTTGCTTGTTTTCTAAATCTTCCAATCATGCTCAAATTGTTTATAATATTTTATAATTGGGTCACCATATAAAAGGGAGAGAATGTTAGATATATAGTTTTGATAGTGAATATTGGAAGAATAATTTCTGATTTCTTGTTTCCATCTAAAAGGAATGCTATATTTAATAGTTTCCATATTTATCTTAGTAAATGATTTCCTTATTAAAAATGTAAATCCATTTTGAAATACACCTAATTTGAGAATATTATCTGACTTGTTTTTACTCAAAAAGATCATGTTTAGGGGATGAAATTTAGGAAGCAACGTTCAAATGAGAAATTTGATGCATCATTATGAAAGCTGAGAGAAACAGCAACTAAACCAAAGAACTACAGTCAGATCCAAAGAATTACTCCGAGTTACAGCAGTTACATGAAATTGCATCCTCTAATAAGAACTCAAGCCTTAATTCTCTCTAACGGCTAGTGAACTTCAATGTTCTAACATCTATAAAAAAGCCTTCAAGAATGGAGAAGAGATAGACCTTCCACCAAGAAGAAAGTGAGACTAGTAGTGCTCCTTATTAGCTTACTCTTACAATTGTTTGAGAGACCTAGCTCTATCTTGTTTATTATATCTCATACGTTTTGTACCTTAACTTGCTCATCTTCTCTTGAGAGTCTTTGAAACCCATTGTAGCTCAATTATAGCATCTTTCGTACTTTGTGTAATTACCCTACTTTGGTTAAGATAGGGGGAGGTTTAGTGGTGTCCTTGTGAGAAACAAATCACTATATACTTTATTAGGGAATTGGATAGAGGAAGGTTTATCAAATCCTTGTAAGCAAAAATTTGAGAGTGAAGAAAATCCCAAGCAATTGGGGACTGGATGTAGGTCACATGTTGTGGCTGAACCAATATAAAAATAGCTTGTATTATTTTCTCTTCTCTTATCTTTTTTACTTTATGTACTATTGCGCTTAATTATTCAAAGCTTTAATTCTATTTTAATTTTTAAATTTCTATTATTGAACTAATTCACCCCCTCTCTTGGTTCCTTCATTATTATTAGTCAAATTGTTTTGTTTCAAGAGAAAAAATCCAAAAGAAAAAAATCCAATGCCTATATCATGGCCCTTTTTTTTTTTTTTTTAATGAGTTCTGACTTTCTTTTAAGCAAAAGTCTCAGCCCATTTAGAAAATAAACAAACGAATATGATGATTTTTTTGGGAAAAAAAAAAAGAAAGAGTGCAGCTAAATTTGTCAATTTGAGGCGTCGAGCCCCACCCCTGAAAGCGATGCAAATAAGTAAAACCCAAATAAGGTCTCAAGACTATAATGCACACAAGTAAAACACAATTTAGAAGCAAGTCATGAAAAAGGGAACAGGTGCAGCAATGCATACAGACAAGATGATGGGAAAGGAAAATAATTTCAAATGAATAAATCTAAACCATGTGAATAAAAGGAAGAGGTGAGGGAGCAAACAGAGGCAGTAGAGAAGGGGGGAAAATAGCACAAAAAAAAGAAGAGAGACTTCAATCAACGGAGATAGAACACAAGAGAGTTATGGGGCGGAGGAATTTGAGTCTTTGTTCAAGTCTACAAAGATAAGCGTCAAACTCCTATCATTCAATTATACATTTATTTCTTGCTAATCATGCTGCCAAAATAATTCTGAATGGATGCCTCAAAGCTATTAGTTTGTGTTGTATGCATTTTCTTATATGTTCTCTTGCTCTTTTCCAAGTAAAAAACTTGTTTCAAATGTCCCTTGCAACCTCCATCCCCTGCAAATAACCCAACCATACAAACCCGATCCCTTCATCTCCCCAAAACAGATTCAACTTCCTAACTGTGCAGCAACAAAACAGGATCAAACATCGAAAGAAATTGTGCTTTTTTGGTTAAGTGGTTTTTCTCATTCACATTTCAATTCTGTGAGTCTTGGTAGCAGATTTTGTTTAGCCTTATGTTAATATTATATCATATTGGTGTTGGTCTAGCACAAAATGCTAATGTATTAACACGGAATGCCAAAGGATACATTATGGAATGAAAATAGTATCTATTATTTATTCTAATTATTTAAAGAAAATAATATTTAGTACTTTTCAAAAAAATTTAAAGTAATAAATAATCATCTTATTATTTTGGGTATCCATGACTAATTTAGTTTAATTTTGAAAGAAACTTCAACCAAACTAAACTTATAAATTTTCATACGATATCAACCAATCTGTTAAGTTGCTTTTGAAGAACTGAACTAAACTTAATCACCTCTAATTAGTTCCATTACGTTATTTGATTTTTTTTCTTTTTGTAAAAAAGGATAAAAAATTAGACATATAATTTTTCCCTCACAGTCTCTTTTTTTATTTCCCTCAAAATTGGGTGGAATGATATAACTTCTAAATAATATAAATATTTAATTTTATTTTTTAATATAACTTTCAAATAGAATTAATGAAATTCCATCCTGTTTCCTTATTAATATCCCTAACAAGAAGGAATGTAATTTTGTTGCTTTCCTACACTTTCCTTTCCAATTATGAAGAATTCCAAACATAATGTAAATAATAGGATGCCTAATGTGGTATATATTGATTCTAGAATATTTTTAAGAATATAGTACAATTTAATTCTAACATATTCTAAAATTATTTTATTAGCTTATAATTTATGGTTTCAATAGATTTGTTTTTAAAATGTTAACAGTGGTCACATATCTCAAATATAAATGCACAATATATTTGAGTATTAAGACACAAAATATCTACGTTAAAACATTAATCCTTTTAACAAGAATTTCTTGTTATTAAAATATTAACGATTGCTACATGTGTCAAATATTGAAAAGATAAAATATCTCCCCATTAAAACATTAGATGTTTCAGCTAAATGTTTATATAAAAACACAAATATTTCTGGATATTAAAATATTTTCTGTTATCAAAATATTAACAATTTTATGAAATAAAAAAAATTAACAATTGTCATATGTCCCAAATATAAAAAGAAATACAAAAATTTATCAAAATACTAAATTTTTTAAAAAATATATTTTTATTTTCATATTAATTAACATATGTCAAAATTCTACACCGTATAATAGTCATATGGCAGAATTTTAGGCCATATTATTTTCTTTTAATATTAATTATCTTTGTATATTGATTAGAGTTCAGGACAACTGAAGAAAAAAAAAATGACAGTCAAATATTCATGTCCATAACGCACTACTCAGTTAAACCAACCAATTAACCCATTATATAAAATCGGGGACACATGAATGCAGTTGATAAGCCCGTATCAAAGTTCATCACGCTGACACAAGTATTCATTACCCATTACCCATTAAAAAGACCATTAGCTCATTTTCAAATAAAAACAAAGCGTTGTCGCCAAACGGCCTCGGCTCCTCCTTCCTTCATCGCGCAACGGCTGCACAGCATATCTGTATCCCTGTGAGTCACCTAAATTCTTGCCTGTAATATTTCGCTTTCAACGAAGACGTTAAATCTTCATTATCCAACTTGATTCAACTATTGAGAATATTTAATTATTTTTCAAGGATGAGTTTTTTCAGGGAGTGCAAATACGTCTATTGAATTGGTTCGAACCAATTTACTTATATTAAACGAATTTGTCTGTGCTTTAGCGATTGGGGAAGATCTTATAACAAATGCTGCTTCCATGCATTGGAAGGCCATATTAATCACAAAAGGGATAGAACATCGTTCTTCTTGGTGATATTAACCATATGGAACCAAAAGCCGAAAGTTATATACATAAACAAACACACAGACACGTAATTACGCATATATTTAATCTAGATGATTTTAGTAGCGCAGAAATATGCTCTGATAGAATCTCTTTTGTGATTAAACTGCAAACATTGGTGAAAGCTTATTCCTTTGTTCATTCTATATTTCTGTTAGTCTTTGCCCTTTGCTTTTGAATGGGTTTATTGTGTGTGATGCTACTGCTCTGGTATGTTGAGATCTCAGCACAAACGAGATTGTCCTAATAATATCTGGGCTAAGTCAGAATTAAATTCTTTAACATGGGGTTAATCTGAAATCTTTGTTCCTGGGAATATAGCTATGAAGTTGAGAGGTCATAAAGTTGAAAAGTGGGAGAATAGAAATCATAGAATAGATGGGATTTTATTTTATAAAACTGGTACACAAAATACAATTGTTTTTTTTTTTTTTTTGGTGGAAGAGGGGATGCGTTTATTTGATTTTTCATGTTAATATACTAATCTTAAGCGTACATGATTAACTGCATTTTGAGGGTTGTATTTGATTTTGCTCCTTAAGATACGATGTAACAAAATTCATCTTTCTGCTCCTCGAAAAAGCAAGACAGTAAGTAATGCGAGGCAAGAGTTTCCCTTTTACTCATATTTGGCTTCTACTTGCTTTCAATCTCATATCTAAGTGTTTTTCACTTCTCTTGGTGCACTTTAACCATTTAATATGATGACGATTTTGGGACCCTTGATATGAACATTGGGGTATAATTCTGTTTATTATTATTGCAGACAGAATTCAAATGGAGATATTAAATGAAAAAATGGCTACATTGAACAAGATTAGTCAAAATATACCTGATGATCTTGCACTGAACATTCTGTCAAAATTGCCTGTGAAATCTTTAAAGCGATTTCAGTGTGTACGAAAATCCTGGGCAGATTTGCTTGAAGATCCTCATTTCAAGAGCATGTATTATGAGAATTTAATATCAAAAATGAAAAATGATGATTCATGTCTCCTCCTAAAGCAACAAATGCCAAATTCTGGTCAAGAAAATCTGTTTTTGCTTTCCGGAGAAAGGTATGAGAACAAGGTCAAATTAGATTGGCCACCTCCATTTCAAGACAATAGCAATGGTCTATGCATTTTTGGTTCTTGTGTTAATGGTATAATTTGTCTCAATCAAGTCGAAGACAAAGTAGTATTATGGAACCCAATGATCGAGGAATTTAAGGTCATTCCTCTTGGTCTCATTGTTGTGCCTGGTTTAGATGTTTCAACAGGATATTTTGGATTTGGTTATGATCATGTGACGGAAGACTATAAGCTGATTCGACAAGTACATTTCTTTTTGGATACATTTGATTCTCCTGAAGAACTTCCAACTCTTCCAGAGCCCTGTTGGTTTTGGCAAATATATAGCCTAAAAAGTGATTGCTGGAGGAAACTTGACTTTGAAATGCTAGCTGTTGGGAGACAACCAGTTGGTTTTGCAATTTACTTGAATGGAGTATGCCATTGGTGGGGCATGACAGGACTTTTGCAAGGTACAGAAGAAGTGGAAGACTTACTTGTGTCATTTGACATGAGCAATGAGCGGTTCCATACTACACTAATAGATCGACATAGTTGTTATGAATTTGTTAATAGGTACTTGGTGGTGTTCAATGGGTTTATTGCTACAATTTCGATGGTTTCCCAAAATAAATGCTTTGTTATATCAATTCTGGGTGAAGTTGGCGTGAAGGAATCATGGGTCAAACTTTTTACCATTGGACCCTTACCATGTGTTGAGCATCCTATTGGTGTTGGGAATAAGGGCCATATATTCTTCAGAAAGAAGGATGATGAATTGGCTTGGTTTGATTTAAGTACTCAGATGATTGAGGACATTGGTATCAAAGGAGCAGGACTCTGTCAAATAGTAATTTATAAGGAAAGGTTTCTCTCTATTGGAGGAATAAATTAGTAATTCTTATTTTCTAGTTTGTGGTACAAAATTTTATCTTGGGAGATTTTAGACTATTGCTATTGGGATCTATTTGATGGTTAAATGTTGTGAAATTATAATCTGATCAATGGTTTGATCTTACTGTTTACCAACTATTACCAAATGACAATTCTTGTGGTTGAACCAATTGTATTTTTTTTTTTTAAAAGATCCTGTGCTACGTTGTGTAAATTAGTTGAGAACACTTTACATACTCATTACGATTAAAAATCTATTTTCTTTTATTCTTTTTTTTTTCTTTTGGTATGGAATAGACATATCAATTTTCATTCCACTTCTAGTTCTTATGTTGATAGGGGTGGGACTTCTACTTATTCCCTCGTCAACAAAAAGTCTTCGTCGTATGTGGATTTTTTCGAGTATTTTATTGTTAGGTATAGTTATTCTTTTTATGATTGGTATGTCAATTGATCAAATCAATAACAATAATGCTTCCATCTATCAATATGTCTGGTCTTGGACTATAAATAATGATCTTTTTTAGAGTTCGGTTACTTGATCAATTCACTTACCTCTGTTATGTTAATATTAATCGCTATTGTTGGCATTTTGGTTCTTATTTATAGTGATAATTATATGTCTCATGATCAAATATTTGAGATTTTTTGCTTATATGAGTTTGTTCAATACTTCAACATTGGGATTAGTTACTAGTTCTAATTTGATACAAATTTATCTTTTTAGGAATTGTTTGGAATATATTCTTATCTATTAATACATTTTTGGTTCAATGTATGTATTCCTAAGTGCAAATAGTCAATTTGCTATGATTCATGTGCAATGCTCTTCCTAATAAGCTACCTTGCTTGACATAGAAATTCTAGAAAGCATAATATTAATTTAGAGCATAAAATGTTTTTGTTTTGTGCTTTGGGGCGGGGGGAGTCTTCAAGATACTATATTAGTCTAAATGACAGCAGGGAGGTATTAAGCTAGGATGAGGCATATGTATGTATAATAGAGTTGCTACTCAACACTGATGCAAATGAAGACTTTATAGCATAACAATGTAATAGTTGTTGAAATACTATAGAAGAGGATGCAACTATAGTAGGAAATATAGTAGTATAATTTCCCATGAGATAGTACTAAAGATAATAAAAGGAGAACAACAATTATAGTAGCAAATGAACACTTAACACGAGTTTGAGATAATGAACTATAAGAAGGATTAGAAAATCAAATATACAACAATTCAAGAAGCTTGTACTCCTTAATTGCTTATGTAATTTATTTTATAGATTGATCATTTATGTTATACTCCTTGATTGTTCGCTATAAAGATAATGTCCATTTACAAGGTGGCAGACGCAAAGATCAATTTTGAAATGATAAGTGTGCATCATTAGAAGTATGGCTTCTGCTAAATTTTGAGTTCCACTTACAAACTTTATGGTCAATGTAATACCCCATGCCCCAAGTTCCAAGTTCCGACTTCCGAGATGAGTGAGTTTTAAAATGCTCACCCCAAAAGGGTGAATGTTGAAAGTTCACTTTTCCTTGTTGGGATCGAGTTCTGGGTTCTTGGATTGTAGGATCGGGATCGAGGGTCTAGGATCCAAGATCTGAGCTTGTGCATAGGAGGTAAGGTGGTATAGGTGGGATGGCAGAATGTCAAGGTGAGGCCTGTGTACCGGGTTCTGGGTTCTGTGGTAGATCGCCACTTCTTGTCCGGATGTCAAGGACCAGTGTCCGGGTTTTGAGTACCATGGTCAGTCACCTTTATTAGTAGGATGCTGAGTTGCGAGGTTTGGGTTACAAGGTCATAGTGAATGGGCTAGATTCCAGGGTCGAGGCATGTGAGTACAGTTCCCTAAGTATCAATGAGATAGTATACATTTCGGGTTCCGAGTTAGAGTAATCTAACTCTAAGTGATGTGTTCCAAGTTCCAAGTTAAAGTAATATAACTCAAAGTGATGTGTTCTGAGTTTCAAATCATAGTAATCTAACTCAAAGTGATATATTCCAGGTTTCGAGTTAGAGTAATCTAACTTGATGCATTCCGTGCTCTGGGAGGGTGTGCATTCCAAGTTCCAAGTTCCCAGATCACAAAACTTGCACTGTAGCACAAACTCAGTGCTATAGCACAACATAAAATGCTCAAGTGTTGAAGCAGGATTTGCAGCCCCATTTTCTCACTTTTCTTCTCTTTTTTCCCTTTAACCCACTCTATTCTTTCTTTCTCTCTGGAACACTTCTTTCGTCTTCCTCTTTTTCCTCACCATCTGTATTCTTCTACCTCCACCTCTATCCTCTTCCTTGTCTAACCACCGTTTGGCCGCTATTGCGCATTGTAGCATTGGTGGTGATGCTCCTTATTTGACGCGTTTTGGGTGGTGGGGCTCGATTTGGTGTAGACCCACTCATACCTTCAAAGTATCCCTTAGACTCCAATCTTTCTCTATTTCGTGGACTTAACCATATTTGATCATGGGAGTTGGATTTGAGGGGTTGAATATTCGAACCTATAAGGCTTAAATTTGCGGGTTTTGATCTTTGTGAGTGATTTATGGCAATCTTTGGTTTTAATGTCTAATGTTAGGTCAAATTATCATGTTTGTGGCACTAGATTCCTCCGAAGGTCCAGTTCTTGGCTCCGTGGTTCCTTGGGAGTAAGATTCCACTTTCGAGTTGAGTTGTGAGTAGATAGAATATCCTTAATTTATTTTCTAATTTAATTATCTTCTCTATATTTGAATTCTAGTAATTATCAATGTATTATGATGTTAAAGCATTTTCTTTGATGATATTATTTCCAAAACTTTACACATGATTCGATGAAATGTTTTATGTGAATCTATGTTAATTATTATACTAAAAGGAAATGAGAATTGAATGTATGATGGTAAAGAAAGGTTGGGAAAGTCTATGACAGGATCTACAGCTAGCAGCAGTAGACGTTAGCCTTGGTGCACCTTGGAATTTCATTTACACAACCACACTAACTTGGTGCATGATGAAATACATAGTCACTCAAGTAGTGGCGCATGACGAACCACGGGATCACATGAAGGAATGCCACCTAAGTGTGATCTTGACGAACCATTCTGGATTAGATAGCTTCCCTTTGATTTTAAATAATTCAATGATAATTTTGGAACCATAGTTTTATTTCACTTTATACATGATATGTTATTTTACGTCTTTATACATTGTCTCATGTGGGTTAAAGATATCCTATCTCTTATTGAGTTACATAGATCACCCTGGTACCTTTCTTTCTTTTTCAGGTACAGGTGTGGACTTTGGAGCTGACCCTCTTGCTCCTCAGTCGTGATTCTTTACTCCTTGGGTGAGCCCTTCTTGATCAAGGACATAATGTAAGTTGAAGTTTTTGGTGGATTTCCTAGAGTGATGTAGCTCCATGGTATTACAGGTAGGGTCCAACCTTTGCTTGACCATGTTGATGTTCATATAGTAGTTTATGTGTATTGGAATCATTGGATTTCTAAAGAAATGAAAATTGTGTATTTGGATAGATATTTATAATTATGTGTTTTCTCTTATTCTGTGTGATGTAGGATGCATTTTGAGAGTGTCTGGATCCCCAATAGTTGTGTGTTTACTTATTCGTGCAGATAGAGGATCCGTATTTGGGAGTTATCCTAAATACAAATGAGACATTGTACAATTTTATGAAAAATACGTGGTGAAAGGTGCAATATCCCCATATAACATAATAGGAAATAATAAAAACAAAATTTTATTATTCACAACCTTACCCCTGAACCTTTTAGAAAATGACATTTAGATCCCTATATCAATAGAATTAGTAGAATAAGGTTTTAAACGAAGCAGAATCACGTAGCAAAAACGTAGAAACCTAAACCTCGGCTAATTGAGCCACGGAGGTATCCATATGTGAAATGACATGGGATGCCCCTAAATTTGCCCATAATTACAAAAATGCCATTAGTTACAACACCAAACAGAAAATATTAAAAGGTTTACAAAAAAGAGAAAAGATAACAATTCTAAAGAAACAGTACAATTGATTTGTGCTGTTGATCAATTTATCAGAAAAATAAGAGTAATTAGGGGTGAACTATAAATACTAGGGCTTAAGGAAATTTAGATTGTAATGTAAAATACTGTGAGAAATTATTTAGTACAATGTTCGGAATTACGCTAAGTTTAATATACGTTACTAATCGATTTATCTGACTTTATTGAATGTGTAGAATCAATTAGATGTTAGGGAAAGGTTAATTAGGAGTTAATTAGATGTTAATTAGAGAGAATTGGATTAGAAACAATTAAAATAGAAGCATAGTAAACCTCATAAAATTCTTCCTAATCGTTTTGCCAGTTTAGAGAAAATCGGGTGGAATTCGGTATTTTAAACTATCGGAACCGAACCAATAAAATTATATGCCCAAAACCCTATAACCCAATGGCTGAATACTTAGCCATTCATTTAGCCATTAGTGGCGCAAAGGAGGCCACAAAGATTGAGCATGGTTGGCTCACTTATGAGCCACTTCTTCCAACCACCACCTCTATATCTTTTTCCATATAATCTCTTCTTACTTCTTCAAATTTTCAGCCTCCCTCTCCCCTTCACAAATCTCCCATCATTCCCTCTCATCTTCCCTCCTTTTAACTTCATATCTCTTCCATTTCCAAGCTCCAAGCACCTCCAACATCAAAACTCTTCATCTACTCAAGCTATCTTTCAATCTAGAGGTAGAGATTCAACTTTGTTCTTGTTTTCTTGGGCATGGGTAACTGATTTGGGGCTTTTGTTTCTTATTTCTTGATGTGATAATTGGATGTATATGATGATATTTGGCTGGTTTGTTGGCTATTTGTGATGTTAAAATCGATTAGGAAGCAAGAAAGGATAAAAATAGGAAGAGCTGAGGGGCTGGGAGACCAAAATCCCTCGGCAGTCTGTACGGCGGAGTGTACGGCTCTACCTATCTCCATTTAAATTTGGTGAAACTATTTTTATATGAAACTAGACATTTAGGGCATTCCATACATATATCATATAAGGCCATTGGGTTAGTAATGAGTGAGATATAAATTTTTGAAGTTTGACCTAGGTTTTTGGGTTTGATTCTGGGCAGATTGGGTTGTTCAGGGAAAAACTTGCCCTATACTATTGGAATTGAATGAAACGAACGTTGTTAGAAAGCTTACACATAGGAGAATATTCCATAAAAATTTCAGAGTTAGATAAGGTCTCATTTGTTCCCAGTAGCTCGAGAAATTTGCCCTATGTCCAAACCGGGCCAAAACAAGGTAGTTCAGGAAGGTTAAATTTCATGACTTATAACTCGAGCCTACTAAGGAAAATGGAATGGAACTTTTCGTAAATGAAAGCTTGTCCTATTAGCTTTAATATGAGACTAATTTCGTATGATTTGAATTAGTTTTCGATTTTTAGTGAATTTTTACTTTTAAGAGTGTAATTTTGGCCAGCTATAGGGCAGGCCGAGATAAAACCTAAATAACTTGGGCTATAGTTATCAAAATTAGATGGGACCAAAGAGGTTAGAAAATAGACACATAACAATTTAACATATCCAAAATTCAGGTACAAATGAGTTAAATAGAAATTTTAGCATGATTTACAAAAACTAGGTTGAATGATGGTGCTGAGGCAGTAACCCTGTTTTAGTGTAACTGATGTTTCTATGAGTTTAATGTTGAATTATGAATAGAATGCTATGATTTCCGTGATAAGTTGGTATACTGAGTTTTGGCACTATTCATGGGGAAGCGGACACATTCCGTTATGCTGCCGAATTTTCGGTAGAATCACATGAAGTTATAATAGTTTGTGTTATGAAGATTTAAGTTATAAATATGAAGTTCTAGATGCAAGGATATATGAAAGTAAAGGACGAAGCATATGTATGAGTGCATTTAGCATGCCTATGCGTGATTATGTATGAAAACAAAAGGATATGAATATATTAAATGTGAATCCCTCCACCTGGAGGCAGTTATGAGATCCCTCCTTGTGAAGGTAGTTAAATAAGATAAGATATGAGTCCTTTCACTTGGAGGCAGTTGCACATTGAATCCCTCCCTGTGAAGGTAGTATAAAACTATGAGATCCCTCTACCTTGGAGGCACGTGGTCAGATAAGATCCCTCTACCTTGGAGGCACGTGGTCAGATGAGATCCCTCTACATTGAAGGCAAGTGGTCAGCTGAGATCCCTCTATTCTTGAGGTACGTGACCAAGAGAGATCATTTCAATTTAGAGGCACGTGGCCAAAATGATATCCCTCCAAGACTAGAGACACGTAGGTCCCCTTGTAGGTTAGTTCTGTGTGATAACGATCACGAGTTGAGCTCACTCCTAGATCAGACTACCCAAGGGCAGTAAAGAATAAAGATTAAAGCATATGCAAACATCCCACTCATATGAGGCATGGCATCGACCCAGCTAGTGTGAGTATAAGGGATAGGGCTTACATGAGGCATGGCATGACCTAGCTAGTGTAAATACCAAAAATTTATGATGGCATATAAATATTCACGAAAAAGGAATATAAAGAAAGAAAAGTAAATTTTATGTATCTGCATAAATTCAAATGCAAGTAAAGGCATGTGCAGGTGTTATTGTCTCTAGTATATTGATGCTATGTGCATTTTAATATGTTGCAGTCATTGTTCTTAGTATAATTCATGAATTGACTTTGTATGGGCTCTCCCAAATGACAAGTGTATGAATAAAATGAACTTTGCTTCGGATAGTATATTTTTGAACTATAAAATTAAACAATTTGTATAACATGTTCACCTTTTTTATAATAAACCGAAGCAAACTGGAGATGACAACGATGACAGTATGTATGTTAGTTCAATGGATCCTACTGAGAATTTATAATTCTCACTCCTATATTTATTTCCATGTTATCTCCAGATAGTTCAGAAGTTTCAAAGAAGGCCCTCCGTTGCGGAGTTGACTAGTAATATTGAAGGTGGGTGAAGGTTGCTGCCAATCAAGGTCTGAGTAAGTGACAGTAACAACTCTTGGGTGAGGTATTATGACTTAAGCATAGTACCATACTTGGGAGGGTGTTACAAAAGGCTTGCTAGGGGATTTGTCCTTTATGCGCCGATCATGGCTTGAGTTGGATCATGACAAAGTTGGTATCAAAGCTTAGGTTTCCCTATATAATATGGAGCAAGTGTCCTTTAATAGGATCACAATTCTGCAAATGGAAGTCGACCTATTTTCATAAGGTGTGATGCTACCAGAGGCCTTTAGGATTGTCATTCTTGATGTTTATATCTTGAGTTATGTCCACCTCAAATGGCCGCTTGCCTGGAAATTTAATTAGGTTCTAACCTCAATGACCATTCCCTTAAATGAAATACTGCCTAGGACTCATACCTGCGTCACAAGGGTAGAAGTCCGTGAGGCTTCTGATGCTGAATCTGATTGGACCCCCTTTGCTTCTTCGAGAAGAAAAGGCCATAGTCGAGGAAGGGGCCATGGAAGACCAGCTAGGCAAACCAAGGAGCTAGCCCCAGAGGAAGAGCCAGCTAACTTGCTATTAAAATAAAGGGGTGCACTAGACCCTTAACACCTTGGTGGAGTTCCTAGCCCAATAGAGGAGTGGTGAACCACAACCCCATACTGAGCCATCTCCTCTTTTCAGGGGGCACTATCAGCCTCAGGCGGGGGCATAAGTGTCGATTGAATCCTTCTTCAAGCTAAACCCACCAAGCTTATCCGGAAATCCTCTAATGGATGATCCATAACTGTTCATTGACCGTACCAATAAGGTCCTCAGAACTCTCAGATGTTTGAGTGATAAGGCAGGGGAATTAGTAGTTTACAACCTAAATGGACCTGCTAAACGGTGGTATGAGACCCTTCTTGAAGGAAAGAATGCTTCTGGCCCACTTCCCCTTACTTGGAGGAATTCACTGAAGTTTTTATGATGAGGTTCCTCCCTATTAATAAAAGAGAGAAGTTTGTTGTTGATTTTGAGAGGTTGAAGCAGACCCCTGCGATTTCTATAGCAGAATATAAGGGGCAATTCACCATATTATCCCGATATGCACCTCATATAGTGTCCACAGAGACCATGAAGGCCAGGAGATTCATTAGATGATCCCTTCTTTTCCAACTTACTTCTTATGGTTAGGAGGATGTCATATATAGAGATTATGGATGTTGCATATGGCCTTGCGATTCGAAAGAAGGAGCAGAGAGTTGCCAAAGAGTCAGGCAAGAAGCAGAGGATGGAAGGATCCTTTTTTGGTGGATCTAACTCTGGAGGAACATCAAGTTATCAAGGTTGATGCTAAACGCCATCGGTTAGGGCTACTTTTTTTGGGCTTACTTCGATGAGTATATCAACCTCAAGGTCCGGGTCTGGTAGTGCATCTCAGCTAGGCATACAAGGATCCGAGCAATCGAACTTCCCCAAGCAGCCGTGTTATCTTTGTGGGACTTACCACTCAGGCCCATGTCTTAAAGCTGCTAGAGTTTTCTTTAGATGTGGACAGTCAGGACACCTCAAGAGGGATTATCCCCATTCTATAGGAGTTATTGGGCAGAGTTCTATCCCGTAACACAGATACCATCTTATTTACCTTTATCCCTGGGTAGTTCTTCTAGACATGCAAGTAGAAGATCAAGTAGAGGGGTAGGTAGCAAAGGCTCTAGTGGTAGAAGATCAGGTAGAGGCCAACCTAAAGTCTTTACATTGATTATGCAGGATGCTTTGACTTCGAATATTGTGATGCCAGGTACCTTGCATATATGTTCCTTCAAGGCTTATGTATTGTTTGACCCAAGCTCAACACATTCATGTGTCCCCATGTTTTTCCTCTCATTTCAGTGAGCAACTGGTGATACTGGACTGCCTGTTTTGGGTCAATACCCTAGTGGTGGAATCTTCGATGGTTCAATTGATGTTTCCATCATGCATAGTCAATATAAATGGAGTGGATGCACTAGTTGATTTGATGCTACTGGAGATGATGGACATTGATGTCATTTTAGGCATAGATTGGTTGGTCTCATGCCATGCCGTAGTGAATTGCTACTTCAAAGTAGTGAAATTTGATGTTCCAAACAGACCATCCTTTGTTTGTTGGGGAGATAGTTGCTTGACCCTCGCTAGCTTAGTTTCCTCTTTAAGTGCCATGCACTTGATGAACAAAGGAAATGAAGGTTATATTGCCACTGTTCAAGATGTTTAGTGTTGTGCTAAGCCTTGGCCAAGTTCTTGTGGTCAGGGAGTTGAGTTCTACATTGATCTAGCCCTAGATGTCCAACCTGTATACATTCTTCCATATTATATAGTTCCAGCCGAGTTGTGAGAGTTGAAGATCCAATTAGAAGATATGCTAGATAAGTGCTTCATTCGCCCAAGCACATTGCCATAGGGTGCTCCAGTGCTCTTTGTAAAGAAAAAGGATATGTCAATATGGTTATGTGTGCACTACAGATAGCTTAACCGATTAACTATTTTAATAAGTACCCATTACCTAGAATTGATGACCTGTTTGATCAACTCCATAGGACATCGTGCTTTTCTAAGATTGATCCCTATTCTTGGTACCACCAATTGAAAATTTAGAAAGAAGATACTCCTAAGACCACCTTCCAAACCCATTATGGGCTTTACGAGTTCTTAGTGATATCCTTCGGTTTGACCAATGCCCAGTTGCTTCATGGATTTGATGAATTGGGTGTTCAAGCCCTTCCTTGACCACTTCGTGATCATCTTTATTGATGATATCCTGGTAAATTCCAAGAGCAGGGAAGAACATGAGTATCACCTAATGATTGTCCTACAAACCTTGAGGAATCACCAGCTTTATGCCAAGTTCTCAAAGTGTGAATTCTGGCTAGACTAGGTGGCCTTTCTAGGTCACGTGGTATCAAAAAAGGGAATTATGGTGGATCCTAAAAAGGTGGAAACTATTCAGAAGTGGCCAAGGCCCACAACCATTATAGAAATTCACAACTTTTTGGGTTTGGTAGGCTACTATAGAAGATTTGTCAAGAATTTCTCAAAAATCTCTACCCCTTTGACCAAGTTGACCCAGAAGAAGATACCATTCCAATAGTTCGATGCCTGTGAGAAAAGTTTCCAAAGACTCAAGACTTGTTTGACCTCGACCTCAGAGCTCATTTTGATTTTGGGGTCTGGAAGGTACTCGGTGTATTGTGATGCATCCTGAGTAGGGCTCGGGTGTGCTTTTATGTAACACAACCAAGTGATTGCTTATGCTTTAAGGCAACTAAAGAGGCATGAGCAGAATTACCCTACCCATGATTTAGAAATGATAGCAATTGTTTTTTCATTGAAGATTTGGAGGCACTATCTTTATGGCGAAATATGTGAGATTTACACTGATCACAAGAGTCTGAAGTACGTCTCCCAACAAAAGGACTTAAACCTGAGGCAACGTAGGTGAATGGAGCTGCTTAAGGATTATGATTGTACTATCTTGTACCATCCGAGCAAGGCCAATATCGTGGTGGATGCCTTGAGAAGGAAGTCTATGGGTAGTTTGGCGCATATAACCCCTACAAGAAGGCTTTTAGTGGAAGAGATCCACAAATTAGAAACTGAGGATGTGCACTTTGAGCTTGGAGGTTTCGAGCTGCTTTTAGTCCATGTTTAAGCTTAATCTTCCTTAGTTGAGGAAATTAAGGTAATGCAACATGAAGATCCGAAGCTTTGCAAATTGATGAAGGACACTTGCAATAGAAAGAAATCTGAGTTCTCTCTTGACCAAGCAGCTATGTTGAGATGTGGTAACTATTTATATGAACCAGATGTAGGCAACTTGAGAAGCACTCTTCTGGAGGAAGCCCATAATTCTGGATACATGGTTCATCTTGGTTCTACTATGATGTACCAAGATTTAAAGCAATTATTCTGGTGGGAAAGCACGAAGAGAGACATAGGGGATTTTGTGTCTCACTGCTTGGTGTGTCAGCAAGTGAAAGCTGAACACCAAAGATCCGCCCAGATTGCAACAATAAATAGAGATACCAAAGTGGAAATGGAAGAAGATCACAATGGACCTTGTGACTAGGTTTCCCCGCAAATTCAAAGGTTTCGACTCCATATAGGTAATAGTAGATAAAATAACCAAGTTAGCTCATTTCCTCCAGACTACCTATAGCACTTCCCATTATGCCAAGCTTTATGTGGATGAGATTGTTCGGGTTCACGGGGTTCTAGTGTCCATTATCTCAATGTGGGAACCTCAATTCACGTCTCATTTATGGAAGGGCCTTCCAAAAGGCCTTAGGAACTCAACTTGATCTTAGTATGACTTTCCACCCTCAGACAGATGGGCAATCTGAAAGGACCACCCAAATATTAGAAGACATGTTGAGATCCTATGTTTTAGATTTTGGTGGGAATTGGGACAGTTACTTACCCCTAATTGAATTCTCTTATAATAACAATTATTAAGCCAACATCCAGATAACACCATTTGATGCCTTTTATAGGAGATGATGTAGATCTCCTATTAGATGGTTTGAGATTGGTGAAGCCAAACTCTTGGGACCCAATTTGGTGCAAGATTCTATTGAAAAGGTTCACTTGATAAGGGAAAGGCTTCTGGCAGCTTAGAATAGGCAAAAAGCCCATGCTGATCATAGGAGATGGGACCTAGAATTCTCAGTGGGGTATCACATATTTCTCCGAGTGTCACTTATGAAGAGTGTAATGAGGTTTGGGAAGAAGGGCAAACTTAGCTCTCATTACATCGGTCCTTTGAGATTCTAGATAGGGTAGGTGTAGTAGCATACCATTTAGCCTTGCCACCTGAATTGTCCATGATTAATCCTATATTCCATTTATCAATGTTGCAGAAGTACCTCCCTAACCCATTGCATGTACTTGCTCCGCATACTGTCCAGTTGGATGAAGACTTAATCTCTAAGGAAGAGCCCATAGCCATAGTTGATCGTTAGGTGAAGAAGCTATGTTTGAAGAAAGAAGCCTCAGTGAAGGTAATCTGGAGGAATCATTTTAGAGAGGAAGCAACTTGGGAAGCAGAAGAAGCAGTACGAGCAAAGTATCCTCACATGTTTCAATCTTGAGTAAAAGAAAATTTCCTACTTTATTTAGAATTCGGGGGTCAAATTCATTTAATAGGGAGAATGTAATACCCCGTGCCCTAAGTTCCGCGTTGTAACTTGCGAGGTGAGTGAGTTTTAAATGCTTACCTCAGAAAGGTGAATGCTAAAAGTTCACTTTTCCCTGTTGAGACTACTTCTGGGTTCTTACATTGTAGGATTAGGATCGAGGGTTTGAGGTCCAGGATCTAGGGTTGTGCATAGGAGGCGAGGTAATATAGATGGGATGACAGAGTGTCAAGATGAGGTTTGTGTACCGAGTTCCGAGTTCTGGGTTCCATGGTAGATCACCACTTCCCGTCAAGATGTTGAAGACTAGTGTCGGGGTTCCGAGTACCATGGTCAATCACCTTGAGTAGTAGGATATTGAGTTGTTGGGTCCGGGTTCTAAGGTTATAATGATAGGGCGAGATTCGGGGTCGAGGCATATGAGTATGGTTCCTTGAGTATCAATGAGATGGTATACATTCTGGGTTCCAAGTTGGAGTAACCTAACTCAAAGTGATGTGTTTCGAGTTCTGAGTCAAAGTAATCTAACGCGAAGTGATGTGTTCCAGGTTCCGAGTTAAAGTAATCTAACTCGATGCATTCTATGCTCTAGGATGGTGTGCGTTCCACGTTCTAAGTTTCGAGATCACGGAACTTGCACTATAACGCAAACTTGGTGTTATAGCACAGCACATAATACTTAAGTGTTTAAGCAGCATTTACAGCCCTGTTTTCTCACTTTTCTTTTCTTGGTTTGGCCTACTCTCTTCTTTCTTTCTCTCTCTCTCTCTCTG
This sequence comes from Pterocarpus macrocarpus, assembly GCA_031439585.1. Lineage (NCBI taxonomy): Eukaryota > Viridiplantae > Streptophyta > Magnoliopsida > Fabales > Fabaceae > Pterocarpus > Pterocarpus macrocarpus. The sequence continues at coordinate 33,384,576 of CM062514.1, read as the reverse complement.
AAACACTTCTTCCATCATCCTCCTTTTCCTCACCCTCCATTTTCTTCTTCCTCCACCTCTATCCTCCTCCTTGTCTAGCCACCATCGCGCACTATAGCACTAGTGGTGATGCTCCTCATTTGACGCGTTTTAGATGTTGTTTGGGTGGTGGGGCTCAGTTTGGTGCAAACCCACTCACACCACTCCGTATTTCCTCCTTCTTTTGGCTTCAGAGGTATCCCTTAGACTCCAATCTTTCTCTATTTCGTGGAACCATATTTCATCATGGGGGTTGGATTTGAGGAGTTAAAGTCCGAACCTATGGCTTAAATTTGGGGGTTTTGATATTTGTGGGTGATTTATGGTAATCTTTGCTTTTAATGTCTAATGTTGGGTCAAATTATCATATTTGTGGTACTAAATTCCTTCGAAGGTCCAGTTCTTGGCTCTGTGGTTCCGTGGGAGTATGATTCCACTATTGGGGTTGAGTTGTGAGTAGATAGAATATCCTTAATTTATTTTCTAATTTAATTATCTTATTTATATTTGATTTCTAGTAATTATCAATGCATTTGATGTTAAAGCATTTTCTTTAATGATATTATTTCCAAAACTTTACACATGAGCCAATAAAATGTTTTATATGAATCTATATTAATTATTATACTGAAAAGGAAATGAGAATTGTATGTATGATGGTAAAGAAGGTTGGGAAAGTCTATGATAGGATTTGCAGCTAAAGGCAGTAAACATTAGCCTTGGTATACCTCAGAATATCATTTACACAGCTACACTAAGTGTGGTGCATGACGAAATACACAGTCACTCAAGTAGTGGTGCGTGACAAATCACAGAATCACATGAAAAAAAGGCCACCTAAGTGTGATCTTGACCAACCATTGTAACATCCCTACTTTCGTAAATAGAGCGTAATGGAAACCTTGACTTATTTCCCTTAGGTAGTGTGAGAATTTCTCAGCAGCGTTATGCCATAACAATCTTCACACTCAGAATTATAGGGTAGTATAACACTATCATTGAAAATATGGCACTGTCATATGTTAAAAATTAAGAAATGATAAAAGTACCCCTGTAAACTTTTGTTAATTGTAGTGATGCCCAGAATTTTTAGAAATTATATTTTGACCCCAAAGACTTATTTCGACAATAACCCTAAAACTTTTTATGAAATGACTCTTATGTCCTCATATCTGCAGAATTAGCAGAATGGGATTTTAGAGCAAAATCACATGGTGAAACTGTAGAAGTTTAAATCTCTGCAGATTGGGCCATGGAGGCAGTCTAGTGTGAAACGACGTGGGGTGTCCCTGGACTTGCTCAAAATTACGGAAATGTCATTGGCTATGGAAAACAGAAAATAGAAAGGTTTTAAATTTGCAAAACATTTAATTTACGTCGTTGGTTGATTTATTCAATTTTTATTAACTAAGTAAGGTTAATTGGAAAGTAATTAAAGGATAATTAGGAGTTAATTGGATATTAATTAGAGATATTAGACTTAAGAAAATTATAATAGACATATAATCTTACAAAGTTATTTAGTAATATTTCACTGGTTTGGAGAAAATCAATAAGATTTCGGTATTTTAAACTATCGGAACCGGACCAATAGAAATTATACTATGAAAACCCCAGGATGGATGGCCAAGATTCAGCCACCACACCCTCACAAGTGGCGCCACCAACAGTCATGAAGAAGGAAGCCAAGCCAAGTTTGAATAAGGATAGAAGTCCACCAATCAAAATCTAACTTCCTTTATAAGTTTTTATTTTTTTTTCTTCTTTCCCTCTTTAAATTTTCGGCCTCCCCACAATAGATGCAGACTAGCCTCATTTTCCCACTTTCCTTCATCTTCTTCCACTTCCTCTCATCCCCAAGCTTAAGCTCCAACCATTAACTTCATTCTAAGATCAAGTTCCACCAAGATTTCACACCACCAAGGTAGGAATCTCAACTTTCTCCTTCTTTTCTTTGAATTGGGGCTGCCTAAGGTCCCTTGTTCATCCATGATTCTGATGTTATGATAGGTGGGGATGATGAATTAAGGCTGGTTTAAGGTGTATATGTGCATTTGAATTGAAGATTGGATGGATTGATTTAAGGAAAACATGAATCTAAGAAGAATTCAAGAAGCTGTTAGGGTTTTCCCCTCGATGGTCCATACGGCGGAGTGTACGACTCTGCCTACAGCTGTTTAAATTTGATGAATCCATTTTTATATGAATCTACACATTAAGGGATTTCCATACACATAAAATATAAGGCCATTGGATAGAGTTAGTTATCAATTTTTTGAAGTTTGACCTAGAAATCTGGATTCTCATCTGGCTAGTATGAGTTGAGAAGAGTGTAACTCACCCCACACAACTCTAACTTGAGTGAAAATAACATTTTTTGAAAGCTAACATATAAGGGAACATCCCACAAAAATTTTGAAAGTTTGTTCTGTTAGCTTTAATTTGATATAAATTTTATACGATTTCACCTAGTTTCTTATTTTTAGTGAACTTTTACTTCTACGAGTGCAATTCCAGCTAGTTGTAGGGCAAACATAAGTAAACTTTGAATAACTTCTACATAAATCAAAATAAGATGGGGCTAAAAGGGTTGGAAACTAGACACATAGCACTATAACATATTCAAAATTTAGGTCCAATTGAATTGAATAGAAATTATGGTGAATTTTACAAAATCGGGTAGAATTAAGTAAAATGAGCAGAAAACCTAAGTTATGTATTTATGTTGACATGTAATATGATTGATATTATTGTTATAAAACTTGATGCTCTATGTTGGTTTTGTTGCTTGATTGATCCTTTTGATAGCCTAGCACTATTCATGGGGAAGCGGACTCGATCTGTTATGCTGCCGAATTTTTGGCAGGAGTTTATGAGGACTTATATTATGAATAATTGTGCTAAGATTATAAGGATACATGTATTCATATGAATGCCATGTCTATAAAAATCATGCATGCAAATAGGATTGAGGAATGATATGAGATAAATGTATGAAACGCATAGAGCATTCACGTGCATAATTATACCCAAGAGGTAGTAAAAGATTATAAGGACTTGCAAGAGGAACATACCAAGCTACCACGTAAAGCATGGCATAGACTCAGCTAGCATGGGCCAGAGCAATACTGTCTAAGACTTGGGCCAGCCCTCGACCAGATTTAAAGGGAATAGACCGGTGTGAGGGTTGGGGAAAGTAAACCCGTCACTCATGTATAGGTACGAGCTCGGACCTGAAAAGTAGGCTACTACCCCGGGGTGAGAGAGGCCATTCACCTCTGGGGGACCAAGTACAGAAAAGCAAGATCAAGTTGCAAATTAAAGAAAGAAATGAATTAAGTCAAGTTCACTTGCATTCAGTTAAGTACAAGCATCTATATGTGCATCTTTAACTATCTCATTATGTCATGATGTTGTTATGATTCTTACTGAAGTATATTACACTATTCGTATTTCTATGTCTGTCATATAATATGCCAAGTGGCTGTTAAAATATAACCCGCTTCGAGAAAGATGTTTTCAACTTAAAATCGAACCACTGCTTGTGTATGTGTGCTCGTATTTTCATAAGAAATCGATATGGTTGGAGTGTTTATGATGACATTATATGCGTGATGGTTCGAGTTTATCTACTGAGAACCTTAGGTTCTCACTGCTTGCTTATGTATTTTTCTTTTTCGTAAACATTCCAGATTCTAGGCTAAAACTTAAAAACAAGGCAGAAACCAGGGATGTTCATCATTCAAGACTCAGGCTTAAGTCAGCCTGGAAGACTATAGAGGCCGGTTGAAGTTCAGTAAGGGCGATAGCCAAAATGTAGAAACAGTTTCTGTGTATAATATTTGTTACAATATTTTTTAGAATTTTATTCTCTATGTATCAGAGATGACGAAATTTATGAACTGTATTCAGTAATAAAGTGTGCAGTTAAAGGGCCATGTATTGTATTTTTTGCATTTTAAATATTATCTTAGCACAGTGACAACCTCTTACTATAACTCCATGACTCGAGCATGGCTTATATGATAGAGGGTGTTACAACCATCCTGGATTAGATAGCTTCCCTTTGATTTTAAATAATTCAATAATATTTTTGGAACTATAGTTTTATTTCACTTTATGCATGATTTGTTATTTTAAGTTTTTATACAATGTCTCATGTAGGTTAAGGATATCCTATCTCTTACTGAGTTATATAACTCACTCTAATACCTTTCTTTCTTTTTCAAATACAGATGCAGATTTAGGAGCTGATCCTCCTGCCCCTCACTTATGATTCTTTACTCCTTGGGTGAGCCCTTCTTTATCAAGGGCACAATGTAAATTTAAGTTTTTGGTGGACTTCCTAGAGTCATGTAGATCCATGGTACTACAACCTGGGTCTGACCCTTGCTTGACTATGTTAATGTTCATATAGTAGTTTATGTGTATTGGAATGATTAGATTTCTAAAGAAATGAAAACTATGCATTTGGATGGATATTTATAATTATGTGTTTTCTCTTATTCTGTGTGCTATGGGGTGTATTCTGAAAATGTCTAGATCCTCAATGGTTGTGTGTGTTTGTTTATTCATGCAGGTAGTGGATTCGTGTTTAAGAGTTATCCTAAATACAAAGGAGATTGTCCTTTTTTCTGAAAAATGTGTGGTGAGAGGCTTGCTAGGGGACTTGTCCTCTATACACAAATCATAGCCTGAGCTGGGTCGTGACAGTCAATAAAATAAATGTGTGTGTCTTTGTATAAAAATAAAGAAAACCAATGGAAGTTTGATATGATCTCTTTCATTTCTTCCTCCTTCCACAAGATCTCAATGATTCGATTTGTATAACTTGCTGATGCTTTAACAATTAAGTATTGTTCTATTGGAGGCATTAAAAACTCGTAAATTTCAACTTTTATTTTATTTCATCATTATCTTAAATTAGGAGGATGTTGCATCTTTATGTGCAAAAGTTATTACATTAGAGGAGGGCTTGCGTAAACCAAAACAAGAGACCTCTAATTATCAGAATCTTTGTCGATATTTGCAAAGGCTATATGATTTAACAATTATTCACAATAAAAATTGTGAATCAGAAGGTTGTTGTCTGAACCTTGAATTGTATCATTTCATAAGACACTGTTACAAATTGATAAATAGTTTCAACAAATATATTAATATCAAATATGGCATTTAATCTGTTATTAACAACTAATCATACATCTTACGTGAACTTTAGATTCAAAGGTAATTAAGTCTAAAAGTGATAAAATCATTTACAATACATTTCTAGTAGGAGAAGCAATTGGGTAGTCGGCATTGTGGTACTTTTCTATTTATTGATCAAACAAAGGTCCTACCTATTTCACATGCTTAAGTTTTTTCACGACGGGAACCTTATTCCACCTTTTGTATTGGTCTTTTGAAGAAAATGCATTTAAGTTTGAAAGCAATGTAATTTTTATACTTGTTCAAACTAGTTTGATGGAACTTGATTGAAATATATTATGTAATTGTATCATAACAACTATGAAGAAATGATGGTTTTCTGTTATTTTAATGCTTGATTCTAGTGTGTGCAAAAATTAAAGGATCTGACAAATCCTGAATAGCAAATGATGCTAAAGGTGTGATATTTTTTTAGCTTTGATTGCACAAAATGTACTTCAGAATATACTCCATAACAACTTTACATTGTTCAAATTGTTGAATTCCTTAAAAAAGTTAGGGCCTTTTACTAGCAATTTTTAATGAACAAACAATTTTCAAAACAAACAATTTCTAATGAATTGTGAAGTAGGGGATTTATAAGTACTGTATATGCTATAGAGCCTCTCTTTCTAATCTATATTGCTCTATCATGATTCAAAAATGGTTGATTCAGGCTATTATGCTACAATGTACAAAAAATCATATGGCGTTTAATCATCCAAAGAAATTATGCTTGCATCCAATTTTTGTATTGCCATTTAAGTCATTATATCTTAGTTTTCATCCATTTCTACATCAGTTCTCCTTTTTTCTAGAAAACTTCGTGTTTCATTTTTCTCTTGTACTAAGCTGGAGCTACTTTCTTTTTTAGATTCAGACTCCAAAGCCTAGAATTCTAGATATTGACTCCAAAACTTCTGTTTTCTATAGTTTGTGCCTATTCTTTCATAGTTTTAACATTGATAGTGTTACTTGTCTTTTTATATTTCGTCTTATGATTCAATTCCTTTGAAATTATAGTCCCCATTTTTTGGTATCTATTCCTATTATAATAGATAATAGATTATAATAGATATTTGTGATATTATATTTTGCCATTTCTTTGAGTTTCTGATTATGTTCATGTATGTCAAATTGCAGGAATCTATGCAATGCGGCTTTTTGTTTGCTATTGATACCTGTTGTTAATGGTTCTGTATACTGTCTTTACGATAAACACCTTAACCTTGGAGGATATCTGTAATGGCCGGTTTAAAATAAAATGTCTGTTTAAAATAGATGTTAGTAATGGAAAACTTTAAAATTTTACCTAGCTTGGGTCTTTTGGTTATTTTCCTTATTTGTCTTACATTATACATTGATAGAGGAATTAAAAAGAAAAATATTTGGGAGACGCATCTTTTGCAACGCAATACGGGACGTATATGGAAAAAATGAGCAAAATGACAAAAATCTTGTATAATGAGTCCCATATAATCATTGTTACTTTTATTTAGTTTTTTTTTATCCAAAAACTTACCAGCGTTTATCAACAATACGCTAATAAATTTTGCATATGTATACAAAATGTAAAACTTACCAACATCTTGAACAATACGCTGGTAAGTTTTGTTTTTTTCCACAAAACTTACTTGCGTTTTTCAACAATACGCTGGTTTTGCATTTCAGCAATACGCTGGTTTTGCATGTCTTGAACAATACGCTAGTAAGTTTTGTATAAAAAATGCATAACTTACCAGTGTATTGTTGAAATATGTTGATAAGTTTGTTTTTTTTTTTTTTGTACAAAACTTACTAGCATGAACAGTGCACATGCCGGTACGTTGTTGTTTTTTTTATATATACAAAACTTACCAATGTGTGCACTTTCACGCTGGTAAGTTTCTGAAAAAAAAAATTGAACAAAAGTAGTAATGGTTATATAAGACCCATCAAGCAAGCATTTTTATCTTTTTTTCTCACTTTTCAGTATGCGTCTACTATTTGTGCATTCCCCTATTAGTCCTCAATTAAAAATTAGTAGGTGAAGTTGTTTTTAGTGTTAAAAAAAAAAAAAAAGAGGGACCATGGTGCATCATAACTGACATGGTGCACCTTAGACCCCCTTTTGTTTCAATTGCACCGCCTAGAGCATTCCACTCCATGACTTCATGCATATTTGGTTACACTTTTGGGTTTGGTTACACTTCTGGGAGGCCCAAAAGACTTTTTATTGGAATAAGAATGAAAATACACAGTAACTAATATATTTAGTATGTAAAGGCCTTTTTTTAGAAGGCCTTTTGAAATTTCAAAAGACCTTTTGGGAGAAGTATCCTTGAGGTTACTTTTCATTTTAGAAAAAGACCTTTTGGAAAAGAATCTTACTATTACTCTCACATCAACAACCAAAAATAATTTTACTCTAGCCTATCCAAACAAAACTCATTTTCCTAAACTTACTTTTAACATATTCAAACCAAACAAAATCATTCTTTTAAAAGTAATTCCTCTAAAAGGCCTTCTTTTAAAAAACCTTCCCCTAAAAGTTAAACCAAATGGACCTTTCATCTTTCTTTCTTGTTTTTTTTTTCTATCTTTCTTCTTCTTGGTTACGCTTCTTTTCTCTGAATCTTGCAACTCTCTAACTCTCTCACACTCATTTTGTCCCTCTCTCTCCCTCATTATCTCCGTTCACTTCTCTATTTGCCACCACTATCGCATGCAGCTCTCCACTGCCACCATAGTTTGCGTCTCTCTCCTTATGCCATCTCTCTCTGTTCGAGCTTCCTCTTGAGTCTTACTTTCTTTTTGCCGAGCTCTCTCTATTGCATCTCTCTGCTCTTCCTCTATCTCCATTTTTCTTCTTTCCTTGGCAGCTGGGCTCTTGGTTACCCTTTTCTAACTAACCCACAACCCTTTGATCATTTCCAGGAACAATTCTTCAGCTTCAAGACTCCGAGAAGTTACTCTATCACTTTCTAGAGTGTACAGTGAGTGATGATATATCTATAACTTGTTTTTCTTCCTTTACTTTTCTAAGCATATGCCTAAAATATGTTTTTACTGATTGTGGATTAATTGCTGAACTTACCATCTCACTTAGTATCTTATTTGAATCCTTGAATATTAATTATGTTAGCTATGTTAACTATAGAAAAGAAAAGCGGGGCAAGTAATACTAATTTTATAAGTTGTTTTGTGAAATCTTGAATATTTGAAACAAATGGTTTTGTGAATGAACCCAAAATATTTCAAAATCGTCTTACTAAAGAATTTATTAGTGGAGGGCTGATGCTCTTGTATTGCTCAATACTTGTTTTGGATCCTTGGAAGCTATTCAAGTAATTTTGATATCTATTGATTTGTAAACAAGAGAATTATTGTTTCAAATTTTTTGAATGGCTTTATGAAGAAGAACATGATTTCTTGTATTAGAAATTATTTTCATTTTGAACCTTAGTGTTTTTGAGTAACCTGAGATGTTTAAAGATTATCTATAGAATGGAAGTTACTATGATTTGGAAGGATGCGTTGGATGTAATATTACTAAAAATATGCTTTTGACCAATCAAATTTTTATTCCTTTAAATTGTGATATTTGATATATTGAAATTGTATTTAGATTTGGATAAAGGCTTTTTATGGGAGGGATCATTGACAGAAAATGGTAGCTAGCGGTCGCTGATGCTAGCCTTGGTGCACTTTGGTTCAAACCTAGCTAGCAGAGGTGTTGGTAGCCCAGAGTGTTGGGCCAACACATCCGGATTCGTTAAGCCCGGATAGGTGGGCAATTTGTCGATCCATTGGGAAGAACCCGTTGGTGAGATGTTTGTTCTGTTTTGATTCTGGACTTGAGACCTCCCACTCTAATATCTTGTGGTCTTGAACTTGATATTTATATAGAATATTTGGAATGGTTTCTTGGCCATTAATTACTTATATTTTGATTTTGAAGCATTCTTCTATTAGAAATGGATTTTTTTTTTATAACTCCTATCTGTTCTATGTTAATTATATCATGTTTTGGCATATATATCTCGTCTTAGATGAGAACTATTGTTTCTATATTTTCTGTTAAATTAGGAATGTTATTTTGAATAACTATTTATGAAACACTCATGCTTGCACTTGTTCCGCTTCTGTTATGGGTGTATTATCTCTCAAAGTTTGAATCACTCTTTATTTCTCCTTATTTCAGATTTAAGTGCAGGTTAGCAATTAGTGTCTCCGAGTTAATTGAAGTATAGGATCTTCTGTGAGCCCTACACTCTCATCTGTGTGGACCATGAAAAGTATCTTGTGATGGTATGTCATTCTATGTTGTTGAATATTCCTTGTTTTAGTTATGCTCTATAAGCCACAGGGAGTGTTCCGTCACCTCTATGCTAGTTGAATGTACCAGATTTAGTTGGGTTGATTTGTTGATTCTATGGTTGCTCTGTATTACCCAAGTTAGAACAAGAATATGTATGTTATCGGATAGGCCCCATTCTTAGGGGAAACTTTGTTTATTTCTTTTTAAATTTCCCATAAGGCTTGCTAGGGGAAATCGCCCCTATGCGATGGTTACGATTAGGTTAGGTCATGACAATATCAAATGCCACTTTTTCCAAACATTTCGTTTATGAATGTTTATTTTTAAATTTTTATTTGTTATTTTAGTTACCTGTTAGCATATCTTTTTGGTTTTTTTAATGCTTCATTTACATTGAAGTTGTACCTAATATTGTGTATCACTTTTTAGTTAATCTTGATCTAATTTGTGCTGTATTAGTTTCCTTTGATTTTTAGATTTTGTTCCAAACTTTTTTTTATTTAAATGCACTTTTATCCCTGTGGGTTACAACTTGCCTCTGAGCTTCTAGACTTCTTCATCTACTGGTTTGCTTTCATTTTGATTTTTGTTTTAATTGCTTAGAGTAAAACCCCAACTTGGTCTCAAAAGTGTCATAGGACATTAATTTAGGGCACATTTGTTTCATTTTTTTTTTTTACAATGAGTGATTTTTAAACTACGAAAAAAAATTACTTTTCACATAAATTACTCATTTCAGCTTTTACAGAAAAGCTAAAAACAACTTTTTAAACTTTTGAGTAGGATCTAATAAGTAGCTTTTATAAAAGTGATTTGTTTAGTTGAAAAAAATCACTTTTTCTATCAAAATAAATTGAACTAAACATACCCTTAGTCCTCAAAAGATTTGTAACATTAATTTGATCCTCGAAAAAGTTGTGTGACATCAATTTCATGTTTGAAAGGTTTGTGGTATCAATTTAGTCATCGAAAGATTCAAATTCATTTCAAGTTAGTCCAAACTTTTTTTAATTTTTTAGACTAATTTGAAATGAATTTTAATCTTTCAAGAGCTAAATTGATATTACAACTCTTTCGAAGACCAAAATGATATCACAACTCTTTCGAAAATTAAATTGATATCCGAAACTCTTTTGAGGACCAATTTGAAATTTTACTATAATTTCTTATTTTATTTTTTCTTTTTTAATGTGTATTGCAATGCAACATATGGTTCTATGAACTGGACTCATTCTGTAAACATATATATTGCCATTTATGGTTTACTTAGTTTCACAATTATGTATAAGATTTTTTTTAAAAACATATAGAAACAATGCTATTGATTGTCCTATGTACTGCACTTTATGATATGCACTCTTTCCAAAAGTTTTTGCAGCTTGCTTCTCATTTTGATTTTTGCCTTTTTTATTTTTTAAGATCTTTTTTATTTACTTTTAGTTTACTCAAATGGATGGGTTTTTGAACTGCATTATACCCGTGTTGATTTGTTTTGCTTTTGTTAGTGCACTGCTCAGATTGGATTCCGTGGACTACACTTGATATGGATTTTGAAACTTGTAATCTTCATTTCGCTGCTTTAATCCTAATTTTGATTTTGTTTGGTCTGTACTGGTTTGGTTTGATATTATTTTGTTTCTATAATTGATAAATTTATTAAGTTTTAGTAAGAGTATAGTGCAATACTATGCCCGGTTCTGTGAACCATATTCCTGTGAACTTACGTATTGGCATTATGTTATACCTGAAATTCATAGTCAAACTTATTTTGTTTGAAACAATTTTTCTCCAAACTCGTTGATTTGATCCTTTTTCATCTTTATTCTGTTGCTGTAATCTTAATTTTTGTTTTCTTGCTCCTGTATTGCTTTGCTTCATTTACATTTCTTTTTCTATAAATTCCTTATTTTCTTTACTTTTTAGAAGTTTTGTGCAGTGCTATGCACGGTTTTGTGTCTACACTCTTTCTCTCAATTTTCTTATTTCTCCATTAGTTGAATTTTTGTTTTTTGGCACAATTGAGGGCCGAAGGCCAACTATTACTTTGAATTTTAATGTATCAATTTCATGTAATTTGAGTAAATAGTTTAACAAGCATAATTATTGATTCCTTTTTTTGTTTATTCAGAAGTATGGTAGAATTCCAATCAGGTTCTATATGGATTTCAAAGATGACTTGAATATTGATGTTGTTCTACAGGATTGTGTTAGCAATGTTTCACATGTTGATGTGTAAAAGTTAGAAGATTATTTTATTTCATTAAACTCTATTGATGATAGATTATTTTATTGCATATATATGTAGGCAAATTTATATTTAATATAATTCAAACTCTTAATTTATTTCTTCTACCAAAAGAAAAAAAAAACTCTTAATTTATTTCATGTTAAATTTTAACATATTTTCTCCTGAGATCTTAAAAGCCATTCAAACCTTATTTTCTCTTTATTGTTATATGTCTTTATTAATTTATTAGATTACAAATAGGGTTGTACACCAAAAAAGATCAGAAATAGGATTGTTTCTTCTCTTCACATATCATGTGTAACACCCTACTAATTTAATATTATACTTAAATCATAGCATGAAATTAGGTAGTCTGTGTTACCATGTTAACACTCTGCTTATCTTTTGTAATCAGTATCAAGTCATAAAACAGACGAAACGGCACGCTGTTATTTAATAAACGGGAATTGCATTATATAACGTAATAAAGTTTAATATAACATAACAGAAAAGATACTGATAAGTGATATATTATTAGCTATTTATGTACATATGTATGTCGGAAGCCAACGCTTCCATCTATATTTGTATATAGATTAAAGAAACAAAGGAAATAAAGAGACAGCAAAATCTCTATTGCTAAAAAGCGGAGGCAGAAATAGCAGGGGCAGGCTCTGACCAACAAGTCCAACTCGGAGTCCTGGTGAAGCTGCAGGTCTGGGATCTCAATGAAGAGAGTGGTCATTGAGCTCTTTGCCAGCGTCTGAGAATGATGCAGAAATATAACACGGGGTGAGAATTTACGGAAATTCTCAGTAGGGTCCACGTGTGGTGTTTGACTTACGTCACATTCATTCTCAGTTGCCTCGGGTTTTATTTAATTATAAAAATATGTGTTCAAACTAAACTAACCATTTAAATGAGTTCAATAAAACATCTGGTCCGAGGCAAGGTTCAGTTTTACTTTAGACAGCATAAGAAACAGAATAGGCTACTAACAGTAAAACATAGGATAATGAGCATAGCAAATAAACATACAGTAGTACGTAAATATAACAGACAAACTGTAAACATCCTGAAATAATCATGCCATGTAATCATGCATTCATGTAATTATGCAAACTCATACTTGAACTTTCCTTCATAAACTTTTCATTTCCTTTCATCATTTTTTTTCCATCTCTTGGTCCCCTGGGAGTTCTTGGCCATTTAGACTCCTGGGTAATAGTCTGCTTATCAGGATCGAGCTCGTTTCTATACGGGAATTGCCGGGTTTACTTTCCCCGACGTCCCCACCGATCTATTCCCCTTAACTTCTTATCCGGGGCTGGCCCAAGTAGCATGGAACTTTCATAGTACATAATCTTTATCATAACTCTCATAACTTCCCTTGAAATGCACACGTATTAACATGTAATTCATAACTTATGCATGGATTCTACCGAAATCTCGGCAGCATAACGGAACGTGTCCACTTCCCCATGAATAGTGCCAGCATACCAGAACATCAATTTATCACAAAGAACACAATATCACATACATATCCCAATATTGAACTCATATCAACATCAAATTCATATAAGCAGAGTTCCTGCTCCAGCATAGTCAACCAACCCGATTTTTGTAATTTAAGCCATAATTTCTATTTGACTCATTTGGACCTCAAATTTTAGTATGTTAAATTGTTATGTTTCTATCTTCTAACCTCTTTGGTCCCATCTAATTTCGATATCTATAACTTGAGATATTTAGATCTTTCCTCGGACTGCCCAGTGGCTAGCCAAAATCAGACACCTAAAAGTAAAAATCCACTAAAAATCGAAAACTGACTCAAATGATATGAAATTGGACTCATATTAAAGTTAACAGGGTAAAGTTTCATTTACAAAAAGTCCCATCCCATTTGGCTTGGTAGGGCTCGAGTTATAAGCCCTGAAACTTAACCTTCTTGAACTGCTCTGATTTGGCTCAGTTTGGATATAGGTTAATCTCTTCAAATCACTAGGAACAATTAGGATGGTAACAAACTTGGAATTTCTGGGTAGGATGTTCTTCTATATGTAACCTTTTCAACAAAATTAGGTTGACTCGATTTGGAGTTGTATAGGGTGAGTTACACCCTTTTCAACCCATACTGCCCGAGTGGATGTCTGGATTCCTAGGTCAAACTTTAAAAATTCATATCTCTCTCAATATTAATCCAATGGTCTTATATGATATATGTATAGAAAGCCCTAGATGTCTAGTTTCACATAAAAATGGTTTCATTAATTTTGGACGGCAGGAGGCGGAGACGTACACTCCGCCGTACGGACTGCCGAGGGTTTTGAGTTTCCAGCCTCTCATCTTTTTCATATCTTCATCCCTTCTCACTTCCAATTCAAATTTTAACCTCATAAACAGCCCATAACCCAGCTATAATTCATCATAATCATTCATTCACATATCAAAATTAAGAAATTAGATCACCATCAATCCTTCAAGAATCAGAAAATCAAGTAAGAATTTAGAGCCCCTACCTCTTACTATGAATGATTTGGCTTAAGTTTGTAGCTGGAACTTGGTGGAATTTCAAAGTGTAGTGGAGTTGGATGAGTGAAGAAAAGAAAAGAGAGAGTTGGAGTGAAGTAGGCAACGTGAGGGAAGAGTCTGAAGAAGAGGAGGAGAATGTGTTATATAAGCATGAGTGGAAGTTAACTTCGAAGGTTTTGATTGGCTTCAAAACACAAGGCTAAGTTTCAGCCAACCTTGCTCTCTTTTTGTGACCAAAATGCTCTCCACGTCGTTCCTTTTGTGTGGCAGAATTGCTCTCTACGTCGCCTAAAGTGAGACTATTTTCCAGTATATTCTGAAAATTAAATCGGAACTCGTATATTAAAGTCGGAACTCGTGCACATCTTGTAGATTAAGTCGAAAATCGGAAAATGTTTTCCAGTTTACTCGAAACTTGAAAGCAAAGTCGGGTATGAAGTCAAGCACTCAAAGTCGGAAGTCAGGAAATTAAGTAAAACTCGAATCAATTCTAATCATAACACTTGAGATCGGAATTCGCAACATCAATCCGTGTACCAGGAAATCGGGACTCATAGGACCTCTATATCGGAACTCGGGAAGATAGAGAAAATGGGAGTTCTCGGTGTTAAACTCTAGATCGGAACTCGTGAAATTTTGAGTCGGACTTGGAGACAATTTCAGAGATCTAATCTCGCGTCCATGCCTGTTGAGATCAAATCGGAACTCGGAAGTATCAGCCACTCCATTTCAGCCAATGAAATCGGAAATCGAAATGACAAGGTCAGAATTCGTACATACTTACATAAGGTCGGAAATCGTAAAATCCAAGCCAATCCATTTGAGCCTAACTAAGATCGGAAATCGGAAATCTTTGGAAATCAGAAATCTTTTAAAAATTTACTGACGGAGTCGGAAATCAGAAATAGGACGTTACATCATGTATCCAATACAAATACGAAAAATTAAGTACCAAGATAAGATATTGAAACATGAAATTTATTGTTACAAGAACTATTTTAATTTTTCTAAATATCCATAAAAAGGTAAATTCATGTTTTAAATCATTTTTTAATTTTGATACGTAGGTCACTCAATTATTGCTCAAATAGTAGGAGATGTTTCCATTGAGAATAAAAAACGAGCACGAGTTCATTCATGTATATTAGCTGTTCTATCGCATTTATAAATATCTTTTTTCTCTTAAAGATTATAAAAGTGAATATATACTTAGTTAACACAATTTTTTTATACAATTTAATTTTCATGTTAATTGATTGTTTTAATTGGAAATGGCTTTTTTTTTTTTTGCATAAAAAGGTATAATATGTCCAACAAATTTGTCACTTCCCTTTATTAAAGGTGTATATCTTAATTTCTTACATATAATTGAAGTATATAACATAAAGATTGTTTTATTAAATAAACTATAATTTTTGCCCTCGCAATTCACGAGATAAAAAAATATTTTTAACTTAAAGTTTAATTAAATAAACATAAATAAAATTAATATGTAAAATAAATTGAAAAGATAAATGGGTCATTCATTGATTTTTTTTTTTTTCCCTTTAAGTGTGTTAGTATCAATTCATTGACGTAAAGAATAGAATATATTGTTCATATTTTTCAATAGAGAATGATTAATTGAATGTTGAGTGTAAAATCTTTATTTTATTTTACTACGTGCATCTCACGAATTTAACATACCAGTAATACTAATAATCTATCTATCTATATTAGTATATAACAGCAGAATAATGACAATGATTCTTTACCACTTAGTAGTCATAGAGGATTTTTTTTCCTCCAAAAATTGCACTAACAATTTGGCAAATGGTTGGATTCATGTGTGTATTTAATGGATAGTGAAATACAATCACTGACATAGATGGGTATAGTTTTAATTATTTTCTTGAGCTATTAATGATTATTATCTTGTTATTTGTAGTTTTAATTGCTTCTCAAGGCTCATGCATGTGCATAGTATTAATTTTTATTTTCTTTATGGTTGTGTAATACATGCATATACAGTGTAGGAATTCTCGGGGATTGTTTACTGTGTACTATGATGAAAAGTGTATAGAAAGAACATAAATATATATGTAGAAGAGTATTATATATATTTGCTGAATTTTTTTTTATATTCTCATAAAATGAAGAATAGTTGTCAAAAATATTGAAAAAAAATAATTATTTACTTTATACAAGAAATCTTTGTAGATGATGTGTTGGAAAAACATCTTTCTAAAATATGTGGTTAAATATCAACTAAAAATTCGTAGATGATGTGTGATATCTTTTTTCATTTCCTTTTGGAAAGATTTATTTTCCATCAATAAACTATGCTCTCTCTTGACTTATAAGTATGAATATTCAGCCAATAATGGGGTTTTCCTCTAGCAGTTTGACACAACATTTTTATGATATAACTTTGTTCATTTTTTTTTTTCATAAAACGAACCTTTTTTGTTTTATTTGAAAAAAGTATTAAAATAGTACACTCGACAAATATGAAAACACAATTTTATTTTTGTTTTGACAAAAAGAAAAGACAACTTTAAAGCAATATATAAATTAAGAAATTCATAATTCATATATATACAAATTAAAACAAGATATATACTTAACTATAAAGGAATGAAAAGAAGGTTAAAAAGTATAAAACATTTTAAGAAACAATTTTGATTTTGTAATATTTTTTCATATATTTAGTATCATCTCATCTTTTTGATTTTTTTGTTCTCTTTTGTAAGCCCTCCATTGGTACTTATCAATTTCTCAAGCTAGTAGAACAATGGCCTAAATCTTTCTACCTAGGTAAAAATTGCACCAACATACCAGCGATGTTAAATTTTACAATTCACGGACTTTGGCCAACCAACCCCACGAAGCCTTGGCCACTCAATTGTACTCAAATACCATATAAATCTAATTTGGTGAGTTGTTCTTTTTTATTAAATATTTACATTTATCTTTCTATTTCACAAATTTACAATGCTTGTCTTTTTTATAGACAATTTGTATGTGTACTCATAATAACCCAATGTTTTTATTCTTGTAGATAGCTAATCTGAAGTCTCAATTAGAAAAATATTGGCCAAATCTAGTAGTCAAAAGTGAATGGCTTTGGCGACATGAATGGGATTTTCATGGTACTTGTTCTGCAAAAATTTTAATTGTAACATTTCCGGAGAAATGGTGCGACTGATTAGCACTATTAATTGATTTATTCCGTTGTATTAGAGAAATAAGAGTAATTAAGATTGAAATATGAATATTAGGGTTGAAAAATTTTGAATTTGTTATGCAAAAATTTATGAGAACTATTAGCCACGTTTTGCTAATTGAAGAAGAATCGATTTAAGTTTTGTGTTGTATACCAGAAGAATCGAGTTAGTAGGAACTTATACTATTAAAACCTTAAATTGGGTGGTCAGAATTGAGCCACAATACCCCCTAGACTGGTGCTATTTCAATCACATAAAGGGGAAGCTAAGTACAATTTAACTTGATCAAAAAATCCACCAATTACACTCATGTGAGTCACCTTGTGTCATGACTCATTACAAAGCAAAATTTCCCATTCTCTCCCGACATTTTCATGTAGCCACCATCAGCCTTTTCCCTTCCATTCTTTCTTCCTCAACTGCATCTCATCATCCTTATTTCTTCACCCCCCTCCATACGTTCATCCAAACTTGCTTCTTTTTAGCTTCAACTCAAGATTTGAGATAGGATTCTTGAAATTTGTTGGATTTAGGGCTTTTGTGATTTGTTAGGATTTCTTTATTCTTCTTTAATATGATGTTGTATGATGATTATACAACTTGTTTCAGTTGAATTAACATTGAAATTCTTGATTTGGATTGAGAGATCTCAAAAACTCAAGAAAGAACTCAGATAGAGTTGCTAAAAACTGAAACCCTAGGAATCGTCCGTACCACGAATGGTGTATTTTGAGCTATAGAAGTTGAAATTTAATGAAAATAATTTTAGATAAAACTAGACATCTAGAGATTTCAAACCATATACATATAAGACCATTGGCTATAAGATGAGAGAGTTATGAATTTTTTAAGTTACTTCTTGAATCCTAATTGTGGTTCTAAGCAGTATGGGTTGTGAAGGGTATAACTTGCCCTATACAACTTCAAATTAAGTGCGACTAATTTTTTTAGGTAGATAACATGTAGATAATTATGCCATAAAAATTTTCAGGTTCATCTTAAGTACACTGTTCCCAGAAATTATCTAAAATCACCCTATGTCCTACTCGAGCTGAGATAGGGCATTATAGAATAGTCTACTCTGGGAGCTCATAACTTGCGCTCTACTTGCTCGTTTGAAATGAAATTTGTGGAAAACAAAAGATAGTTCAATTACTTTATTCAGGTATAAATTTCGGATAGAATTGATGAAAATTGGAATTTTAGTGAATTTTTACATTTAAGTACTGAAATCTACCCAGTAACAAGCAACTCTGAGTAAAATATCAATAACTCAATTTATACTTATCAAAACGAAATGGAACCAAAGAGAATCTAATAATGCTACAACATACTAAATTTTCAAATTAAAATAAGTTAAAATGAAATTTTAGTAGAATTTAGAAAATAGGACAGATTTAAGAGAAAATGACATAACTTGAGAATTTCCTTGAATTAGAGACTCCATAAGCTATAAAGAGTTCAAAGACATAAGTTCTATGTAATGTCACACTAAATGATGTTGTATTGGCATGTTATCTACGATGATTCTGATTACCCCCATTAGATAGCTGGAATTTGTCACAAACCAATCTAGGCCGTGACCGGTGCTTAGAGAGCACGCTCCCTAGCAAGCCTTACACAATAAGATTTCACAAAAATTTGGGCAGAGTTTCCTCTATATTTAGGATATTTCCCAAATACGAGTACTTATCCTGCAATTCAACAATCACACACTTCCATAGGGGATCCAGGCATTCTCAGAATGCACCCCTCAGCACACAGCACAATTTATAAACAAACATATTCATCCAATCATAATCCATTCATCAGAGTTAATATACAATAATCAATCCAACTCAGTCGAAACAATTTCTGAATGTAACATCCCCCATTTTCTTAAGTGGAGTATAATAAAATTTTTGAATTATTTCTCTTAGGCAGTGTGGAAATCTCTCAGGTAGTGGTATACCCCGAAAATCCTCACACTTAGAAATATAGGGTAGTATAACACTGCTGTTAAAAATATGGCACTGCTATATGCAAAAAAATTAGGAAATGACAAAAGTGCCCCTGTCAACTTTTGTTAATTGCAATCTTGCCCAAAAGTTTTAGAAATTGTACTTTAACCCCAAGTGGATATTTCCACAATAACCCTAGAACTTTTCATAAAATGACCTTTATATCCCCACATCGGAAGAATTAGCAGAATGGAGTTTTAAACAAAGCAGAATCACGTGGTAAAACCGTGGAGGTTTAAATCTCCACCGATTGGGCCATGGAGGTAGTCTGGTGTGAAATGACGTGGGATGCCCCTAGACTTGCTCAAAATTACGGATATGCCATTAGCCACGGAAAATAGAAAATAGAAAAGCTCTAAATTTGCAAGAACGATTATTTCACGTTAACAAGCAATTCATTCGATCTTATTGACTAAGTAGGGTTAATTAGAAGTTAATTAGATGTTAATTAGAGGGATTAGGCTTAGGAACAATTAGAATAGAGATATAGAAATTCTCTCAGAGTCATTTAGTAAAGTTTTGCCGATTTGAAGGAAATCGGCGAAGATTCGATATTTTAAACTGCCAAAACCAAACCAGTAGAATTTTCTACTGGAAAGCCTCATTTGAGTGGCTGAAATTCAGCCACCCCTACCACATATGAGTGGCGCCAAGTGTTGCTCAAGATAGTGGAGAAACTTGGCCTCACCTCCATCGAATTTTTATCGTTTTCGCTTAGTTGTTCGATTTTATCAACTATTTAAGATTAATTAGCATTCGATTAAATTTTTACTTAGAGCCAATTAAGTATCATTTAGAGAAATTAGATATGAGAGAATTAGATTGAAAGCATAGGAAACTTCATAGGATTTTTCCAAAACCGATTTACCGATTTAATGGAAATCGGTAAGATTTCAGTACTTTGAACTATCGGAACCGAACCAATAGAAATTATACTGTGAGAGCCCTAGGATGGATGGCCAAGATTCAACCAACACACCCTACAAGTGGCGCCACAATCAGCCTTCAAGAAGGTAGCCAAATCAGATTGGAGAAGGAAAACACATCCACCAATCACATGTAATCTTGCTCCAAAAGTCTCCAATTATTTCCTTCCAACTCCCTTGATTATTTTCGGATTTATAACCTGCTGAACCCTCATTATTTCTCTCCTATCTCAACTTATCTTCACTCCATCTCCATTTACTCTTCAAGCTTCATCAAGATTCCTTCAATCCAAGGCACCAATCTAGCACAACAACACCTAGAAGAGGTAGGAATTCCAACTTCTTTTCTTGTTTTCTTTGAATTGGGCTGATTAGGACTCCACCCTTTTCCCAATTTCTTGCAAGATTCTGATGCTATCTTGAGTGATGATGATGAATTAAAGTTGGTTTAAGGTGTATATGTGAGTTTGAATTGAGGATTGGATGGATTGATTAGAGAGAAACATGAATCCAAGAAGAATTCAAGAATCTGTTAGGGTTTTTCCCTCGACGGTCCATACGGTGGAGTGTACGACTCTACCTACAGCCAATTAAATTTGATGAACCTATTTTTATATGAAACTAGACATTCAGGGCTTTCCATACATGTAAAATATAAGGCCATTGGATAAGTATAGAATTATTTATGAATTTTTGAAGTTTGACCTAGAATCTGGATTCTCATTTGGGCAGTATGAGTTGAGAAGGATATAACTCACCCTACACAACTCCAAATTAAGTGAAACTAATGGTGTTTGAAAGCTAACATGTAAGGAAACATCCTTTAAAAATTTCAAAGTGAGATTCATTGCCATTTGTTCCCAGCACATCAATGAAGTTGACTTAAGTTCAAATCAGGCTGGAACAGGGTAGTCCAGTAGGGTCAAGTTTCGGGGCTTATATCTCAAAATATACTTATGCAAATGAGATGAAACTTATTTCATTCGAAAGCTTGTCCTGTTAACTTTAATTTGATATAAATTTCGTATGATTTAACCTAGTTTCCTATTTTTAGTGAATTTTACTTCTAAGAGTGCAATTCTGGCTAAGAATAGGGCAGTCTGAGGTAAAATATTTATATCTTGAGTTATACGAATCAAATGAGATGGGACCAAAAGGGTTAGAAACTAGAAACATAAAGCTATGATATATCCAAAAATTAGATTCAAATGAGTTGAATTGCAATAAGGGTGGAATATACCAAACTTGGGCGGAACAAGAGAGAATAAACCGAAAACCCTATTGATGCTTGAATTGAAATTGATGAATGATGCTATATATATATATATATATATATATATTGCTGGTCCATATTGAATTGCAAGTTTGCACATTTGTACTAGTTGTCTGGCACTATTCATGGGGAAGCGAACTCGATCCGTTATGCTGCCGAAATTCCGGCAGAAATATGTGAATTATATGAATGTTATATCTTTATATGTTATGCTCATGAGATTCATATATTCAAGAATGATTTAAGTATAATATGAAGTATATGAATGAATGCATGTAGCATATGCATGTATAATCATATCCAAAGAAGAATAAGATTTATGAGAACTTGCAAGAAAAACGTACTAAGCTACCACGTGAGGCATGGCATAAACCCAGCTAACGTGGGCCAGAGCGGTACTATGTAAGACTTGAGCCAGCTCTCGACCAGATTTAAGGGGAATAGACTAGTGTGAGGGTCGGGGAAAGTAAATCCGTCACTCATGTATAGGTACGAGCTCGGACCTGAAAAGCAGGCTATCACCCAGGGGTGAAAGAGGCCATTCACCTCCGGGGGACCTGTACAGAATGGCAAGGTTAAGTTTCAAGTTAAAGAAAAGATAAATTAAGTCAAGTGCACCTGCATACATTCAAGTATAAGCATCTATATGTGCATCTTCAATTATCTAGTTAAGTCATAATGCTATTATGATCCTTGTTAAAGCATATTATACTATCCGTATTTCTATGTCTGTCATATGATGTGGCAAGTGGTTGTTAAAATATAACCTGCTTCGAGAAAGATGTTTTCAACTTAAAATTGAACCACTATTTGTTTATATATGCTCATATTTTTATAATAAACCGAAGCGGCTGGAATGTTTATGATGACACTGTAAGATTGGTTTGAGTTTACCTACTGAGAACCTTAGGTTCTCACCACCTGCTTGCATGTTTTTCTTTTCTGTAAACATTCCAGCACCCAAGTTGGAAATCATGTGCGAGGCGGTGTACAGGGCCATTCATTGAGCAAGAATCGAGCGTAAGCCAGACCAAGAGACTATTGAAGCTAGCTAACGACTAGTCAGAAGTAAACACTGAGTATTATGTCAGTCACAATTTCCTTTAAACTGTAATTATTTTATTATCTATGTATCAGAGACTATTAGTCAGTAATAAAGTGAGTAGTTAAAGGGCCATGTATTATATTTTCATATTTTAAAGATTTCTTAGCACAGTGACAACCTTTTAATATAACTCCATGACTCGAGCATGGCTTATATAATAAAGGGTGTTACACTAAACATAAACTTAATCCACCAGCAAGGGTCGAACCCTGCTTGTAGTACTATGGAGCTACATACTAAGATTACAACTGAAACAGAATTACAAATCAATGCCCATTACTAAATAGGGCTCACCCAGATAGGAATCAAATGATGCTGAACTAAAGAATCGACTCCCAAGTCTGAACCTGTATCTGAAAAGAATATAATAACCACAGGGTGAGTTTGCGAAACTCAATGAGAGACAGGACACTTTTGAACCTCATGAGTCAATGTGTGTATATATATATATATATAACAATTTTCATTCAAATGAGGAAAATAGCGGAAATATCTAACAGGATAAACAGGCAGAATTCACACTTAGGTGGTCGTTCCTTCGTGTGAATCCCGAAATCAGGCACGCACCCCCCCTTTTTGAGAGGCCGTGAAGTACAAGCACGCACCACACTATATGTATGGCCGTGAAATATCCGTCACGCACCACCTTCTTGGGTGGCCATGTAATATCATAATCCAAGGTGCATCAAGGCTAACGTCTACTGCCGTTAGCAAACAGATCCTGTTACAGACTTTCCTATTCTTTTATATTCATAAATCATAAATCTCATATCACCTTCGAATTCCATTCGTCATTAACTCATGAGTAGCGTTCTTAAAGTAAATAAACAATTATAAATTTAAAACAGAATTAATTCAAAAGTATTCTATCTACTCACAAATCACCGGTCACAGAGAAATCTTAATTCTTTGGAGCCATAAAGCTGGAGAGAAATTCCTTGGAATAATCTAACACCACAATATGATAAATTAATTATTTATGGGTCACTAATAACCTCCATATAATAAATCCCTAATCTCTCTACCCTAGGGTTTCAAGAATTCTACTAACAATCAAGGAGTTGAAATTAATTTTTAAGAAGAAGAAGAAATGAGGCATGAGAATTACCGTTAGAATTGGAGTGAAGAGGAAATGGATAGAGTTATGCCCTCCAACTTCAAATCTGCCCAAGCAAGTAAGAGAGAAGGAGGAACGGATTAAATGGATGATTTGTGTTTAAAGGGAGTGAAGATTATGTTGTTGTTGTTGACTTAGTTGAAAATGGTGGAATGGATGTATTAAATGTGAGGAGTAGTGGAAGGAGAGGATTTTAGAGAGAAGGGAGAGAGTTTGGGTTAGAGAAAGAGAGGAAATTCGAAAATGAGGGCGTGGGACACGTCCGGGCCTATATATTGGCTTGTGGTAATTGATTACCAAGGGCTGGTAATCGATTATCATGAAGAACTGGTAATCGATTACCATAGCCAAAGAGCTGGTAATCGATTACCACAAACCCAGAATTAGTAATCGATTACCATCCTTGGTAATCGATTACCACACAAAAAATTTTAACCTGTGGCATACAGAAAGGATTGTAATCAGTTACAGGTCCTTTGTAATTGATTACCAGCTCCAAAAACTTGGTTCCCTCCTTTTGCAGTCCTTTCCCAGGTCCAAGATATTGCATAGACTTATTTACTCTCCATTAACTTTAAAACATAAATGTCAATAAGGGAATACCCCTCATTTGGATTCAATAAAAATATCTAAAAATTCAAAATCCTTAGGAATTAGAATCCAACTTTTGGGTTTTAGTACATTTCTCCGAAAACTTACGTTTTTATAAACTTGAGAGTTGAAAACGAAGGGGTTATCTATTCCCTAAAATTCGTTAAAAATCCCTCTTCAACTCATTGATGCCTATAGAACCATTACCAGGACTTTTGATCTTAAGAAAATTCCTCAATCCTATAGCCCTCCAAGGAGGCATAGGGTTCAGACTTAGAATTTCTCAGGCTCTGGTATCGACAGGTAACCATAACTCATGCTGGGGTGTTACAATCTCCCCCCCTCAAAAGAATTCGTCCCCGAATTCTTAAACAATCATAAATTATCCTAACCTTCATTGCCTTCCTTGAAATCGTAGAGCTCATCACTTACAACGCCTATATTATTTTCTATATGCTTAAGCTTCTTTTGTAAACCCTTCCATAAGCTCACCCTTAGGAGATGGGATAGGGCATAGGCCTTATACTTCATCCCAGAGTATAAAGAACTAAGACATTGGTCTTCATGCAAACCTCTGTTCAATGTTGCTCATTGACCCTAGTTGGAGCTATGTATCAAACGATGATTTCAACAGTCACTACCATTAAACATCAGAGTTCTTTTACTTCGAAAGATTACATAGAAGAATTTGAAGAGCATCATGGAGTTTAGATTGAAGGTCCTCGAACACCTTCTCCATCTTAACCAGAGGTGAGGCATAACTACATTAACCACTTCCTTAAACATCACATAAGCGTCAAGCATCCATTAATATCGATCACTACCTTCCTCCCATAAACTTCTAACCTTCTGATCATTAATCGGGTTTTAATCATATTCCTCATTGCCTTGTACATGCCAGAACATCTGAATTCTCTAACTCCCCACCATAGCCCCTCGGTGCATCAATTCTAATCAAAAGGACCATGCCATTGTGCCTTATTCCTTGCTAAAAGCCGTTACGAATTTCAATTCTACGGTCAAATTCTGACACTTATCTATGAGAGTTAACTCGTTTCCTTCTTTTTCTTTCCTGCGCCACTAACCAATGGGGAAGTCATCATCTAATCCCTCGGAGTATCCCTATCCTGCTACCAATCTATTATTTCTCCTCCATCTAAGGTATCTCTCAAAACTGTCGAGAGATTTCAAACCCTTGACATATCATTGAGGATTGAGCTTCAACTTCCATCCTAGCTTCTCGTCATGCCTTTAGGAACTCCCTGGTGTCCATGACCATTTGATTCAAGATTGGATAATCTCTCCTAACACCATTACCGTTGAAACAGACCAATTCCCTATCTCTTTTCCATTTTCTCGATATATTTGAGTCCTTGACAATCCCATGCTCATCATAGCATCCTAAGAACATAGTCCTTCACAAATGTACATCTTATCTTCTTCGAAACATGCAAGCACTCCCAAGGGAAATGCTCAAGCCTACCCAACTCGTTTTTCGCTGAAGTATTCATTACGACTATCACATCTTTGGACTTATCTCACTCTCCTCTTATTTCCTATCAAGCCCAAGTGGGCCCGACATTATTCTTGGGGGAAACAAGAATTCCTTATTTAAACTTCAAACATTCGGCTTTTATCAACATTGCTCATCTATTTCTTTATCCTTGTGTGGTCTATGCTATCCTGAGTTTGACAACCGTACACTGAAACCCATTACCGCTAGAAGTTTCCAAGGTCAGACCACAATAATTGCTTTTCTTATTTGATATGGTTCTCTTTTCTCCTTACAAACCCTTACAGTTGTAAATTGGTCCTCCTAGGTTGCTTCCCTCCCATTGCATTACCAGTCCATCTATTCCAAAAGGAACCATAATCAGGTCCCAAGGAACATTCTAACTTAGCTACCAATCGTAATACTACTCGTAATCTGATGCAATGTATAAGACTCAACTTTGTAACCATCGGGTCTTGGATTAATCCATAATCCTACGCCTTAATACCTCCTTAACTCATGCCTTGCCTTCACTATACATCCTAGCTGCTACCTTCGGCCTATTAGCCTTCTCTATGTCATCAAGATACTCATTTGAAGAACCTCATCATGAGTATAGTTGTCATCATTTAAAACTCCCTAATGCACTTCCCAAGAGTCACTTACACTAGGTAATGCTCCACCAAGTGCTTTTGGATATATCTTGAGCTGCCACTAAAAATTGGATAGCCTTCATTTCTAGCTTCATGTGGTATGGAAACGATACCCATGGTGCTAACATGATCTGGTTGAGAATATTTAACGTAAGTTACTGTCAGCCACATTTGGGAGGAAATTCGTTGACTCTATTGGCTGCAACGGCTACAACAATCTCTGAGAGCCTAGAATCGTACTAGAATTAGAGTAACCAATACAAGGAGTACTTCTTATGTAGGCCACATTGCTCAAGTAGCCCCAAATGATTAGAGTGTATCCATTTGACAAGTCAAATAGTGACTTCAACTTCATGCGATATATTACTCAATTGAGGTAATGATCAAGACCAATCGAGGAAATTGGTAATCACTTTCCAACATCTTACATCCTTTGAAACGAGAGAATTACTCATTGGTCTGAGCCCGTCAATTGCTTGTTGTAGTAACCAGGGTGATCTTCTTTCTTGAAGTTAGCACGTTCAATTAACACTCGAAAGCTGTACATAGCAAGCTCCTCTATGCTCCTTTTTGCACCAAAGGACAGGATGAACTTCACCGTAGGTTCTAAGCATGTGAGTTGCATTCTTGAAGAAGCCAAGCACAAGGTCTTTATGCATCCTAATCATTGTTAAGTTATCTTCTCTTTAAGATTTCTAGCATTCTTTCCACTAGCTATGGAAATAACCTTTGAAACGGGGGTTCTCCTTGCCCTCATACTTTATCTAATCTTACTGGACAAAACCTGCTTTTCGCTTAACGACTTAGCAAGCACCTCTTGATCTTTTCCACCTTAACAACATCTTTATGCCGGGTTATGGATACCCGACCCACGTCCTCTGCCCGAATAGCTGTCTAACTTGCCTAATCCACTATGCCCTAATGTCCAACCCTACTTCATCTTAGACTCTCTTGTCACAAGAGAGGATATCGCATTTAGATCGCACAGTGGAAGCCCTGCATCTATTACATGCACATGTACTAGGAGGAATATGTTCACTTAGCGAAATGAACCTTTAGAGCGAAAGGAGAAGACAAGAAGTGTGACTAGAATAAGAATTAACAACATTCAATAGAGTGTAAACAAAGATGACATCCCTAGAGGCCTCTCGTAGTGCCACAATTTGTTAAAATGGGCGCGCTTCCATTTGCATAGTCGTGATCCTACCAAATGACACTTACTCCATAGTACACAGGGAAACCTAAAGCTCTGATACCATCTTTGTCACGACCCAATCTAGGCTGTGACCGGCGCTTAGAGAGCACGCTCCCTAGCAAGCCTTACACAACAAGATTTCACAAAAATTTGGGCAGAGTTTCCTCTGTATTTAGGATATTTCCCAAATACGAGTACTTATCCTGCAATTCAACAATCACACACTTCCATAGGAGATCCAGACATTCTCAGAATGCACCCCTCAGCACACAGCACAATTTATAAACAAACATATTCATCCAATCATAATCCATTCATCAGAGTTAATATACAATAATCAATCCAACTCAGTCTAAACAATTTCTAAACATAAACTTAATTCACCAGTAAGCGTCAGACCCTGCCTGTAGTACTATGGAGCTACATGCTAAGATTACAACTGAAACAGAATTACAAATCAGGGCCCATTACTAAATAGGGCTCACCCAGATAGGAATCAAATGATGCTGAACTAAAGAATCGGCTCCCAAGTCTGAACCTATATCTGAAAAGAATATAATAACCACAGGGTGAGTTTGAGAAACTCAGTGAGAGACAGAACACTTTTGAACCTCATGAGTCAATGTGCATATATATATATATATATATATATATATATATAAGTTTAAAACAATTTTCATTCAAATGAGGAAAATAGCGAAAATATCTAATAGGATAAACAGGCAGGATTCATACTTAGGTGGCCATTCCTTCGTGTGAATCCCGAAATCAGGCACGCACCCCCCTTTTTTGAGAGCCCGTGAAGTACAGGCACGCACCACACTATATGTATGGCCGTGAAATATCCGTCACGCACCAACCCCTTGGGTGGCCATGTAATATCATAATCCAAGGTGCACCAAGGCTAACGTCTACTGCTGTTAGCAAACAGATCCTGTTACAAACTTTCCTATTCTTTCATATTCATAAATCATAAATCTCATATCACCTTCGAATTCCATTCATCATTGACTCATGAGTAGCGTTCTTAAAGTAAATAAACAATTATAAATTTAAAACAGAATTAATTCAAAAGTATTCTATCTACTCACAGATCACCGGTCATAGGGAAATCTTAATTCTCTGGAGCCACAAAGCTGGAGGGAAATTCATTGGAATAATCTAACACCACAATACAGTAAATTAATTATTTATGGGTCACTAATAACCTCCATATAATAAATCCCTAATCTCTCTACCCTAGGGTTTCAAGAATTCTACTAACAATCAAGGAGTTGAAATTAATTTTTAAGAAGAAGAAGAAATGAGGCATGAGAATTACCGTTAGAATTGGAGTGAAGAGGAAATGGATAGAGTTATGCCCTCTAACTTCAAATCTGCCCAAGCAAGTAGGAGAGAAGGAGGAACAGATTAAATGGATGATTTGTGTTTAAAGGGAGTGAAGATTGTGTTGTTGTTGTTGATTTAGTTGAAAATGGTGGAATGGATGTATTAAATGTGAGGATTAGTGGAAGGAGAGGATTTTAAAGAGAAATGAGAGAGTTTGGGTTATAGAGAGAAAGGAAATTCGAAAATGAGGGCGTGGGACACGTCCGGGCCTATATATTGGCCTGTGTGTCGATTACCAGAGTGGCAATCGATTACAAAGAGCGTGTCGATTACAGTCTAGTAATCAATTACCATAGCCAAAGAGCTAATGTCGATTACCAATGCCGTGTCGACATTACTCTTTAACTATGGTAATTGATTACTAGAATTGGTAATCGATTACCAGTTCTTTGTGGTAATCGACTGCCAGCCCTTGGTAATCGATTACTACAAACCTAGAACTGGTAATCGATTACCATCCTTGGTAATCGATTACCACACGAAAAATTTTAACCCGTGGCATACAGAGAGCATTGTAATCGATTACAGGTCCTCTGTAATCGATTACCAGCTCAAAAAACTTGGTTCCCTCCTTCTACAGTCCTTTCCCAGGTCCAAGATATTGCACAGACTTATTTACTCTCCATTAACTTTAAAACATAAATGTAAATAAGGGATTACCCCCCATTTGGATTCAATAAAAATATCTAAAAATTCAAAATCTTTAGGAATTAGAATCCAACTTTTGGATTTTAGTACAATTCTCCGAAAGCTTGCATTTTTATAAACTTGAAGGTTGAAAACGAAGGGGTTATCCATTCCCTAAAATTCGTTAAAAATCCCTCTTCAACTTATTGATGCCTTTAGAACCATTATCGAGACTTTTGATCTTAAGAAAATTCCTCAATCCTATAGCCCTCCAAGGAGGCATAGGGTTCAAACTTAGAATTTCTCAAACTCTAGTATCGACAGGTAACTATAACTCATTCTGGGGTGTTACAGAATTGTACTGTTTGTATATTAGAAAACTTCCTGTTTATAGTCGTTATCCGACAGTATTATATGCAATCATGCATCATGAATTATAAGTTCGTCAAGTATAAGCATTCATGAATTTATGATTTAAGACATAATTAGATTTGATATTACTTAGATCAGCCCCTAAACAGAATTAAGGGGAATAAGTTGGTGGGAGAGTTGGAAAAATTAAACCCGGCAATCCTGTATAGAAACGAGGTCAATCTTGAAAAATAGGCTATTATCCAAAGGTGAGAGAGGCCATTTGCCTTTAGGGGATCAAGTAAAGGAAGATAAGAAAGGCTGCACTTTGAGGACTACGATACATAACGCTCAAGTGTAGACCCATGCAAACACCCTGGTGATGACAATACGTAACGGCTAGGTGTGTTAAGTAAGAAAGGATAAAAACATGACATGGCGATCATACTCTAGAATGAGTATAACAAGTAAAGAAAATTAAAGAAAGAGAAAGAGAACAAGTGCACTTGCATTAGTAGTTAACTACATCTTCGTATACATAAGCTCTATTTAACTGTTAGTCTGTTATTACTGTTATGAAATTTCTCCTTTTCTATCAAGCGTGTGAATAAAATCAACTTGTTTTGGGAGGATACGTTTTCTAACTTCATAAGTGAACTCCTATTCCTATATATGAAATCATATTTTCTTAATAAATTGAAGCAGGTGGGATGGCAATGATGACATGAATTGCTAAGTTGCTAAGGAAATCTACTGAGAATGTACTATTCTCACCCTGCGTGTGTTCTCATGCCATCTCTAGACAACTCAGGAGATCTCAATGGAGACTAATCCAGAAGGATTTGATCAAAGCTAGATGAGTTGCTGAAGACTATTGATGAATACCTCTACACTTATTAGCATTAGTTGACTATTTTCACTAGCTGTAGATTTGCTCATGTACTTTGTAAAGCTGATTTGTAATACATTTATTAGTGAAATAGAAAAGAGATTGTATTTATTTCTTAGAAACTAAAGCGAATGATAGATCACGGTCCATTCAATTATCAGTAACAACTTCCAGGTATCGTATTGTAACTTAAGCATAGTACTATACTTGGGAGAGTATTACATTAATCAATCTGAATATTGCAAATTGTCCCTCAATATCAAGTACAGGTTAAATATCTTGAGTGTCCTTCAGAAAGTAGGTTATGGACCTAATGCAAATGCTACATATAATAGCACTAACATTACCAAGCTATAAAAGATAAAATTGGCCAAGTTGAGCTTGAGCTTCGCGATGCCAATTTTACAAATACCGTGGTGTTACTTGAAGTTGGGTTATGTCTTGATTCGAATGAAGTGAAATACATAGCTTGTCCAGCCACTACTTCAGATCCTCCAGTTATGATGTGTCAAAATCATTGCTTTCGATTACCACCATGATGATGATCATGATGTATGAACCATATTTTCTATGAATAAAAGCTTCAAGTTCATAATCTAACTACACTTGCTATGTAATAAATTAACAAAGGTCAGATGAATACTCTTTGATTTCTTCATAATTCCTGTTTTATTTTATGCGACAAGTAAACTTCTTCCAATCAAACTGACCGACCCTGAACATGTAATTATGTCACAAATGAAACAAAGTACATATGTTTCTAAGAGGCCTATAATCTAGGCCGTGCGGAGTTATGGACCATTTTGGTCTTATTTATATTATTATTATATTATTATTATTATTTTCATTTTCATACCCACAAGTTAGTAATAAAAATGTTGTGGATTAAAACTAATCCTCGTTGAGCGAGAGCTTTTAAATCCGGAAAGAAATGCAAAGAAGGGTTTGCTAAGGTGGTTTGAAAAATTAATTCTGTTGAGCTCCATTGAAGTTGTCTAGGGGCTTTTCTTCCCTGAACTTACTGTGCTGTACTCGCATCTGAAGCACAAAGGGGAAAAAGGCAAGAACCGTCAAGGATCGATACCAGTGTTCTAAATTGCAAACCGTATCAGATGATGTGGCCGCAACATTGCGGATGCGATAGTGGCCGCAACGGCATTAGACCGCAATTGCGGAGTGATGCCAAATCACAGAAATAATGGCAACACAACGGCGTTGCAGTCGCAACGTAACGCAACAGACCCAAACCCAATTCCCGTTTCATTCTTCCATTCCATATCCCGTGAATTAGACTCTTTTATTTTTGGTCAAAACTCAACAATTAACAGAGCAAAAGTAAACAGAGCTATGCATTTAGATCAAAGTATCAAACAAATATTACAACAAACTCACACAATTATTTTTCTAGCTCTAGACAAGAACACATTCTCATCCAGTCCTAAACTCTTCCCGTCTTCATCTTTTCTTCAATTTCCAGATCTTGAACCACCACAACAAATAAGTTCTTTTTGCTCTCTCTCTTTGCTTTTTCCACTTTGTGTAGATCTCATCTGTGGCTTATGATTATTAAGAAGGGTGGTGTTTGGAGAAATTGGAAAGGGATGAAAATATGAAGAAAAGGGAAGGGGAAGTAGATGGTAGAACTACAAAATAAAGAAGTTGAAGGAGGGGGCACTGCTGTTGCTCTGTTTGTAGCGATAGGGAAGAGTTAGATTAGAAGAGTGTAAAAGAAAGTGTGGTGGGTGAGAGTGAGGGTCATTGTCTTTGTTTTCTTTTTAGGCTAGTTTTGTTTTTTGAAAAAAATTGGGATGTTAGCTATTTTTGTGGGTGGGTGCCAGCCTTTTTTTTTTTTTTTCAAAGAAAGGGACGTTGGCTATATTTGTGGGGTGGATAGCAGCTTCTTTTTTTTAAAAAAAAAAAAAAAAGGGATGAGACGTTGGCTACATTTGTGGGATGAGTGCTAGCTTTTTTTTAAAAAAATTTTTTAATGGGAGGCTGGCAATACTTGCTGGGGGTGGGATATTTTTTTGCTGCCTCTTTTTTGTCATTTGGAGTGGCTTTTTTCTTTTTAAATGTGTTGAGTTTTTGATTAAAAAATGAGTTTTGAGTGGTTTTTTTGGTTCAAAAAGTGGATGTGAATTTTTTTTTCTTTTAACAAGTCTTGAGTTTTTCTTTTTAAAAAAAGTTTACATGTATGTGGTTGTGAAGTTGAAAAGGGGAAAGATAATTATATTATGATTAAAATTATTTTTTTAAAAAAATAAAATAATGTAAGAATATTTATGTAATAATTTTTATCTAAAAATATATAATTTTATGTTATGAAATTAATAGTTAAAATAATTAATTTTAAGTTTACATTTATGTATAATGTATTTTATTTAGTTAAGTTAGTTATATTCAATTAATTAGTATGTTATATCAAAATCTTATGCTAAATTATTTTGCTTTATTTTTTAGTTTTAAATGATATTTTTAGTTAATTATATTTATATTTGAAGGAAAATATTGATTCTCTTAAAATCCTAAGATTCTAATTATGATTTATTTTCATATTTTTTGTAGTGAAGTCATATATCTAAATTGGTGGAATGTTCATTAGATCGGATAATTAGTGACTTGATCATAACTGCAGCAAATTATTTTCCTTTTAGAATTTCTAATTTTATTGTATTATTCTAAAAACATAAGAAGTTTGTATTTGATTATGTTGGAGACACAAGTTTGCGTCAAATATGTTGAAGACTTGTTTTTTTAGTGCTACAATTATTGTACTTCTTTTATTTCTATATTTTGTGCACACAAAAAAATAAATCACACCGCAACGGCCGCAATCCGCATCGCAGTAGTCGCAATGCCCGCAATCGTAGCAACCGTAACATCAACCGCAATTTAGAACACTGATTGATACCGAATCAAGAATTAATCGATTTGGTTAAGTGATGATCATCTGTACTTGGGCTTAGGTTATTGATATCATGATATGTTAATAACCGCATTCCCTGCTCTTGCGAAAGTGTTTTGATCAATTTATCAGTGTCAACGTGTGTGTGTCCCTTGATCTTAAGGTAGTGTGAGGTTCGAGCGTTTAATATGTCCCTAGTCCACTAGCTTTGACAAATTAAATTGCAGACTATTGTAGTCTAATTTTGGTCAATTACTGCACCTTTGAATTTGTTTCTCAAAGATACAAATAAGAGAACAAAACATGCTCTCTCTGTTACACTTTTTTTCTCTTTTGCTTGACCATCATCTGGGTGTGTCTGATATATGAGCATTTTGCCTTGTTCTTTTGGTTTTAAGGTACATGAGGCATGCATGGAGACAATGTTGTTTATAGGCTATGTATTGTAACTGTGAGAGAAAAAGATGAGAAAATTTGAAGAAGAAAGAAAATAAATAATTGCTGCTTATGATTTGTTTATTTTCCATGGGTTTAATCTACCTGGGTGAAAATGTAGAAATGTTCTCTATGGAAGAAATATTGTGAAACATCTCATCAGTATTCCAACCAGGCTTTTATGGGTGAAGGCTGTCACCATTCTGTAAAAATTTCAAACTTGACTTAAAATCACTTGGCTGGAGATTTGCGATATAGCCATTTGCATTTGGCCGTTTTTAGTTTGGTTTCTAGACAAGTTTATATCTCTTTAGACCTATATGACATTTACATCTGATATCTTTTAAAGAAAGAACATTCAAAGTTCATTGTTTTGATTTTTAAGAGGCTGAGTGGAGTTGGATTGTTGGCAATCAATGCCATTTATTTTGTGTGAATGAGTTATGGTGTATATAGACACGACGTATATGATTCTATGTCGTGTGTAACGTCCTTCTCTATATAGTACTATGCTTCAGTCATAGTACCCTACTCTAGAGCTGTTACTGTTACCTAAGCGGACCTTGTTTGACAGCAACCAGCTGTCTTTGAATCTTCTCTAACTATTTGGAGATAACGCGGAAACAGGAGTGAGAATTTTAAATTCTCAGTAGGATTCGCTAAGAAATCTCATACGGTGTCATCATTATTATCTCCAGCTGCTTCGATTTATTATGATAAAGGTGGACATGTGATATAAACTGTTTAATTTTATAGTTAGAAAACATATTATTTGAAGCAGAGTCCATTTTATTCATGCACTTGCCATTTGGGAGAGCCAATACATGATAAAGTCATGAATCATACTATGAATAATAACTGTAACATATTAAAATATAATAACACCAATATACTAGAGACTTGAAATCTGCATCTGCCTTTACTTATACTTGAATTTATGCAGGTATACATAATTTTCTTTTCTTTCTTTGTCTTTCTTTACTTGTCATACATATTCCAGAGTACGATCGCCATGTCATACCCACTCGGAGTGTGATCACCATGTCACACTCCTTAAAATATATTCATCCTGCAACGTCCCAGAGTACAATCGCCATGTCATACTTCCTCGGGGTGTGATCACCATGTCACATTCCTTAGGGGTAGGATCATTATGCCACCATCCAGAGTATGATCGCCATGTCATGTTCCTTCGGAATATGGACTCATCATCATATCTTTTATCATAGAATTATAAATACATACATAGGCTTCTTACCTTATTCTTAAATAATAATACTTGCTTAGTATTCATACATGTCGCATAACAATATTAACACACCAAAATTTAGAACTATCACTAATTTCTGCCGGAAATTCGGCAGCATAACGGATCGAGTCCACTTCCCCTTGAATAGTGCCAGGCTACTAGTAAAACCAATCAAGCAAAAGTTCTACATAGAGTAGCAAACATATCACAATAATGTCAATCATGTAGGGATTGGACCCTTATATATCACAATAATGTCAATTATGTAGGGATTGGACCCTTATATTCAATTCTGCCCGATTTTTGTAAAGTTCACCATAATTTCTATTCAATTCAGTTGGACGTAAATTTTGAATATGTTATAGTGCTATGTGTCTACTTTCCAACCCTTTTGGTCTCATCTTATTTTGATTTGTATAACTCAAGTTATTAGCATTTTACCTCAGACTGCCCTGTACTTAGCCAGAAGTGCACTCTCATAAGTGAAAATTCATTAAAAATAGAAATCTAGGCGTATCAAATTAAAGATAACAGAACAAGATTTCAAATGAAATAAGTTTCATATCATTTGCATGAGTATATGTTGAGATATAAGTCCCGTAACTTGACCCTACTGGACTACCCTATTCGAGCCTGATTTGAATTTAAGGTAACTTCATTGATGTTCTAGGAATAATTGAAAAAGAATTTGAC
The DNA here is from genome assembly GCA_031439585.1 of Pterocarpus macrocarpus. Classification (NCBI taxonomy): domain Eukaryota; kingdom Viridiplantae; phylum Streptophyta; class Magnoliopsida; order Fabales; family Fabaceae; genus Pterocarpus; species Pterocarpus macrocarpus. The sequence goes on along the minus strand of CM062514.1, from coordinate 33,348,213 downwards.
TTTGAAATTTTTATGAGATGTTCCCTTATATGTTAGCTTTTAAACAACGTTAGTTTCACTCAATTTAGAGTTGTGTAGGGTGAGTTACGCCCTTCTCAACTCATACTGCCCAGATGAGAATCCAGATTTCTAGATCAAACTTCAAAAATTCATAACTACTTCTATACTAATCCAATGGCCTTATATTTTATATGTATGGAAATCCCTAAATATCTAGTTTCATATAAAAATAGATCATCAAATTTAAATAGCTGTAGGCGGAGCCGTACACTCCGCCGTACGGACCATCGAGGAAAAATCCTAATAGCTTCTTGGATTCTTCTTGAATTCATGTTTTCCTTAAATTAAACCATCTAATCTTCAATTCAAACTCACATATATACCTTAAACCAATCTTAATTCATCATTATTACTCAAGATAACATCAGAATCATGCAAAAAAATGGCAAGAAAGTGGAGTCCTAATCAGCCCAATTCAAAGAAAACAAGAAGCTAGATTGAATTCCTACCTCTTCTAGGTGTTGTTGAGCTAGATTGGTGCCTTGGATTGAAGGAATCTTGATGAGGTTTGAAGAGTAGATGGAGATGGAGTGAAGATGAGTTGAGATACAAGAGAATAATGAGGGTTCAGCAGGTTATAAAATCCGAAAATAATCACGGAGTTGGAAGGAAATAATTGGAAACTTTTGGAGCAAGATTACATGTGATTGGTGGATGTATTTTCCTTCTCCAATTTGATTTGGCTACCTTCTTGAAGGCTGATTGTGGTGCCACTTGTAGGGTGTGTTGGCTAAATCTTGGCCATCCATCCTAGGGTTCTTACAGTATAATTTCTATTAATCCAGTTCCGATAATTTAAAATACCAAAATCTTACCGATTTCTCTTAAATCGGTAAACCGGTTTTAGAAAATTCCTAGGTGGCTTCCTATGATTTTAATCTAATTTCCTCAAGGTTAATTCTTCTAAATAATACTTAATTGGCTGTGAGTAAATACTTGATCGAATTCTAATTAATCCCAATTAATTGTTAAAAATCAAACAACTCGATTAAAAATGATTAAAATTTTTCGGACGTTACAATGTGCAAGAAATCAACCAATCTCAGCTCACAAGTATGTATTATCTGATTTAGCCAAAAAAAAAATAAAATAGAAGCATTGTCGAGGATTCTCGACCTTAGTGCAACTACAAAGTTTACACGTTTGAATTTTGATTTAATTAATCTGCAAATCTCAATAATTTGATCAAATTTTTAATTAGGATCCTATAATTTAAAAGTTTTTACTCATATCTCTATATTGAATAAATATTTATAATTAAGCCCTTGAAACAATTTAATATTATAAAAAAATTTAAAAGTTTATATAATTTAATATGTTGCAACTCAATTTTGCAAAATCAAATGTACAAATTTATTCAATTTAACTAAAAAATTTGTAATGGTGGATTGATTCAGCGAGTTCATTACACAAATTTACTTGATGTAGGAATTTGATTAAAAAAATTTAAACTATTGGGATCTAATTAAAAATTGAGTTAAATTATAATGACTTACAGATTAATTAAACCTTTAATTTTTAATGGCTTTTCAAGTGATGATTTACTCTACCCATGCTATCTTTAAACAATAAATTAATTTAAACATAATATTATCTAACACGAGTCCTTCTGTTAACAACATTTATATTAAATGAACTTTATACCACCGATGATGATGAGCCTTCATATGTTTAGTGAATATGGTCAGTGATTTTTATTTTTATTTTTTACTTCACCTTGTTCTTTCAACACTTGTTCCTTGGTATTGAAACCGGTGTAGTTTGTTGATTAAATGGAAGCGGCAACTTGAAATTGAGAAAAAATGGTACAAGAAGGGCGTATCTCACTCTTGAGGTTCTCAATGAGATGCCATCTGTCGTACTTGAATGCAGTGTGCTGGCTGCTTCATCAAATTTACCTCCAATCTTGTGCATATTGCGGGAACTTTAGAACGATAATTACTTGCATGACAAAGTAAAGCCCAATTGGGCATTACTGCTATGTGCCAAGTGTTAGAATTTTCTAGGTTTGAGCTTCTATTGACCGGTGAACTTTTTGGTTTAATAAAAACGGATTAAATGGATAAACTAATTATTAACTAGAAATCCATGTAATTATTAAGTGATCCATTATATATTTGTAATTTATCATATATTATTGGGCTTGGACTTAATAATGAGTATGCTAGAGGGTGTAGAGGCCCAAAGTAACTTAGGTCTTTATTGGATGGAACTAGGATACTATATATATTTATATTGTAGGTAGGCTCCCCACTCTAGTCTTAACACTCTTGATAGCTACTGCTCCATCGATGTAGCTCTCTAGAAGATAAGGAAATAGAGTGGGTTCTCCTGTACCTGGTATATATATGTGCATACGTTTTCTCTTTGCAACAAATTCATAAACAATGTTCTTCGGTAATATGGATGTGACATGTACGCATTATTATTTATCTAAATTCCTATTATAATTGGTGTTATAAATTCTTAGTATAGATCCGATAAAATCTTATTGGGGCATCAGAGCGGATTATATTGGGATTAGAATCCAATTTGAGAAAACTCTGAGATTGATTTAAATTGAGGGTTTCTCTTATTTGAAATAGGAATTAATGATTAAAATCCTTTTCGATTTTGAATGTGTTCTAATTGCATCGATTAAATTTTTGAGGCATGATTGATGTATGTTAGCTCGTTAATATTCTGAATCGAACCAAAACTGTTCGTTTTGGTTTTTATTGAATTTTGTTATTAATCGCTTTTAGTATTCCAAAATCTGGTGTGTTGCTTTTCAAATAATGAAATCTGGGGATTTGAATTCTTAATATCTGGTATGTTGCGTCTTGAGAGATTTGGGTGATCTTTTCGGCATATGAAATTATACACGAAGGTTTGAGATCTTAAGCTTTGAAAGATTTGTTTTTCGCATTGAATATGTTTGTGATCGAGCAAGGTATGGCAATTTTTTCTCGTTTTCCTTTTTCCTTCAAACTCCAAGAAAGAGAGAGAAGGAGGTAACCGAGAGTCACCCACCCCCGCCCTTCAAGAGGCACCATCACCCATGGCAACCGCTCATTGTCACTGCAAATCCGCCTCGAAGTATAAGAGGTCGTGCTGCTATCTTGAGTCACGCTGCTGCCGCAGAGACACTGAGAGGTCGCGATTGTGGGTCTTGCTCCACAAGAAGGATGGGCTCAGATCGCCGCCGCCTCCATGGTTTTCTTGAGCCATCGGTTATCCATGTGAAGGGCGAGGATGAGAAGCGCCACCGTTGTCCAAGCGCCTGCCACTGGTCCATGCTGCGTGGAAGAAGAAGTGTCCTTCCATGGCTGCTTCGATTCGCTCGTGCGCAAGGTGGGAGTGGCCACATGTCTGTAATGCCATGTAGAGAAGGGAGAAAGGACGACCTCAATGGCTGCAAGTTTGTTGTCACTGGTGCTCTCCCATGGTGGCTGTCGTACGTGGTGGAGATTGAGGGAAACCTAGTTGATGGCCACTGGTTGCTAGTCTGGGCTTGATGGCTGCGGTGGATACAGGGCGCGCATGAGGTTGAGAAGCGGCTGCCCTTGAGTCCTTGCTTGAAGGAAGGTTGCGAAGAAGGACGAACGCGTTGTTCGTTGCGCAACGAAGAGAACAGAGGCAAAGCGTGTTCTTGTGTGGACCCATGTATATGGGGTCTTGGGTGATTCGAGGTCAACCCAGCCCCATTAAAAAAAAAAAAATTTAAAATAGAAAGGAAAGAGAGAAATTAAAGGAATTTTTTATTTCTTTATTTTAATAAAAATTTATAATCATAAAATATTGGTTTAAAGTTTTATAAGATTATAAGATTTGAAATATTTTGTGATTATTAAATTGATTTGAATTCTATTAAAAATTATAGAATTGAAAATAACTATTTATACTTATTGAGTATCATTATTGTGTTGTTAAATGTGTTTGGAAAATTGGAGTTGAGTTAAAAATTTATTATTTGGACAATTATTTATTCCTATTGAGAGCTCTGTTGGCTGAGCAAGTTCCTACACCACAATGATTATTGCTATTTGCAACTATGTAATAGTCGAGGGGGAGAGTGTTGGATTTTCTAGTGTGATGATGAAATCCCACATTAGTTAGGAATAAACTAAGTAAAGACTATTCCATGTCAAAATTCTCTCAAGATTTTGAGTTTCCCCTAATTGCTCTAACGAGTGATATTAGAATCAATATTTTAGTTGGGCTGAGTATTTTGAGATGGTGGTTGGTTGGTGTTTGGGTTTGGTCCTAACCTGTGGAACATTTACCATGGTTTCCTATGAATACACAAAAAGTTTTCTTTAAAGAGGAATGTACTAATATTGGGATTCACACTTGAGGGGGAGAGTAGTAGTAGTTATAGTTAATTTGTATTGTTTAATGTGGGAATTAAGGGGTAGTTGTGCCTGATATTCAACTTAGTTGAATAAAATTTCATTTATACCATAGTTTTTGCTGCATGGTATAATAGTTTATTTCTCTTGATAAAATTCTTTTATGAGAAATGTTATGGTAATTATTAATTATCATTATTTTTATGGCACTTGGTTGTTTATTAAGTGCATGGAAATGGAGAGCTGTCTTATTGTCATAATATAATTTTGAAGAGTACAAATAAATAATTGGTATGAGTGAATTAGTTAGCTTACCAAATGATGGATTGCAAGGTAATTTGTTTATTAAGCTAATGGAATAATTCATGGGAATTGCCAAGTGCTCTCAACCTTGGTCTAATTGACTTGTTAGCTCTTTGTGTTAATTCAATTGTAGTCTAATGCTCATTATTTTTATTTACATGGTATACATGTGAAATTTTACTTGTGTGTAAATTAGTATTCACTACTTGAGTGATGTGACTTTATGAAGAGTACTTCATAGTGTGTTTCTTGGAAAACATATTTTAGGGAAATTCATCCATGAAAGTTGAAAATGGTTTAATGGACTAAATTTTCATCCCTGTTGGTGAAAATGGTTTAATAGCATGAGTTGGTTTAAATAGCATGAAAATTTGGGATTATTTGATGGTTAAAATTCTTCTACGCACAAGTGTTGAATTTTCTGAGACTTCATGTATGATATATTTTCCGTCCACAGGTGAGTTTATATCCATGTTTTAAATCCCTGTCATGGTAAATGTTGTCACTAATTATTGTCTATTGGATCAACTAAAAGTTGCTTGTATTTATTTTCAACTTTATGTTGTGTTTTCCTTTAATAAATTAATTAGACTATAATGTTGCAAACTTTGGCTAGCTTCTTAAAAGGATGGAAATTGTATATAGCAATGGTCTTTGGGCATGATGGATATGTAAGTTTATCTATGAAATTATGCTTGAATTCGTGTTTAAGCGAATTTTCTTCTTGAAAAAAATGTTGATTGTTTTAATGAGTGGGAGCTATGGTATGTGTTGTGCATTTTGTTCACAAGTGACTATACAATCGTAAGCCTAATCTTCCATGAAAAATATGACTATGCCCAAAATCAATCATATTCTTGTAATTGCATAAGGTTAGTGGGAGCCATTGTTTGGTTCTATTATCATGCTATATATATAATTTTGAGAATCCTTGATAGTCTGAGTTATGATAGCTATGTTTTGTTGCTGTTAATGTTATTCAACAGTGGAGCTATGATAGCTTTATTGAAATCACATGCTTAAATCTTGGTGATTTATGTCTTTTAATGTGATTGGTTAGTGAAAGCTGATGAGATTATGATTGGATTGGAATTGTGCAATTGGGGGCCCTCATGAGTATATTAGCACTGAGAAGGTGTTTGTTGACCCCTAACTAAAGGACTTAGGCCCATAATATTTATGAAACATGTTGAGAATATGGGTCTTATAAGGTTTTTTTGATGTGCTTGGTTAGTGGGAGTTGTCTTGTTGGTTTGGTTACATTAGGTTTATGTAATCTATTGATGAATATATACGCATATTATAAAATTGGTCTTGATACCATTTGTATATCTCAAGATATGATGTTTTCTTGGGAAGACATTGGTGTTTCATGAGAAACATGTGATCTCCCTGTGGGAGATTGATTTTGTTTTCTTAGGAAGACACAATGAGGATCCATATTCAGTAGTATTAAGGATTACTTTGACCGCTCGCATTATTGTAATGCTACGATATGTATAATATACTGTACCTTGCACACTCATGGTTGTTTATTATTTTTGATGAGGTTATTGGTTATGTGGTCATAGGGGAATTAGACACTTTATAGTCTGTCATTTGCCTATGGTTCTTAGCTGGTAGTCTTATTGATTGGAGTGATATGATTTATGGTAAATTGTTTTTCAAGCTATAGTTTGTGGTCACAGTTGTTCAACCTAAGAGTCGCTTTCAAAATATTTTAGAAACTGAATAAAACCCAATCAATATTGCCCAAGTGGGAGAATGTTAGAATTTTCTTGATTTGGGCTTCCATTGATTAGTGCACTTTTTGGTTTAATAAAAACGAGTTAAATAGATAGCCTGTTTGTTTACTGGAAAGACATGTAATTATTAAGTGATCCATTATGGGTTTGTGATTCACCATGTGTTATTGGACTTAGATTCAATGATGAGTATGCCAGAGGGTGCAGAGGCCCAAAGTAACCTAGGTTTTTGATGAATGGAACTAGGGCACTATATATATTCATATTATGGATAGGATCTCTACTGTAGTCTTGACACTCTTGATGGCTACTGCTCCATCAATGTAGTCCTCTCAAAGATAAGGAAATAGAGTGGGTTCTCCTGTACTTTGCGTATATATATATATATATATATATATATATATATATATATATATATATATATGCATATGTTTTCTTTTGGCAATAGGATTCATAAACGATGTTCTTCGATAATATGGATCTGATAGGCACGCATTGTCATTTATCTAAATTCCTAGTATAGATCCGGTAAAATCTTACACCGAGGACTAGAGATGAGCAACGAAGATGAGATGATCTCGCGACTAGGCCGCTATGTCATTAACCCACAAATCTCTGACTATGGGTTCCCCCCAGCATTTGACCCTGATGTGGTAGACTTAAACATAGAGTCCAAAAGACCTAATCATACCAACAAAGTGGAAATAGTCTCGACCAAGAAAAAAAAAAAAAGAAGTGGAAAGAGTGGTTAGTTTTTTTCCTTTTTTGAAAAAAAAAGTTTAAACTAATTTTTGGTCCTTATTCATGTCCCAAATTTTTATTTTAGTTCCTATATTAAAAAAGAATTTGGTTTAGGTCTTTACACTTATATTCTATTATGGAGTTAACCTTGCTGGTCAAAAATTAATAGACAATGTTAGTTTTTTATCTTGTGATTAACAGGATCTAACATAGATATAGTCTATTGTTAACATAGCCTTAAAATGACCTTTTAGGTATTTTTTAGATTTAAAACAGTCTTTTTTTAAAACAATAGAAAAATAATCAAAATAGTATCAAAACGACTTTCATTTAAAGCCAAAACAATACCAACCAAATTTTACCATATCCTATGTTAGCTTCTATTAGCCATGTCAACAAAAATAAACTCTGCATAGTAATTTTTTAATGTTAAGAATTAACTCATTACTATTATAAGGTTCTAAACTAATTTTTTTTTTTAATGTATAAGGACTAAACCAAAAACATTTCAGTGTAAGGATTAAAACCAAAATCCATAATACGTATAGGGACCAAAAATTAGTTTTAACTATTAATAAAAAGTGGTAATATTGGCAGAGTCTCTATGTGCCAAAGGGACTTTTCTAGAAAATGCAAACCCAGAATTAGAGGATGGTGGCAACGAGAATACTGATGAAGCAAGAGTCAACATTGAAGCAAAAAGAACATGGGAGGTTGGCAAATTATTAGGCCTATATACTGACAATGAAGAAAGCATATATTGATACCCAGATTTGTCTATACTCACCAAAAATCACTTCAAAAAAAATTATTGAAGATCCTTTTTGTTTATTTATCTCATTACTATTATTGTTATTATTAGCGAATTGTTTTGGTTTAAGGGAAAAAAATCCAATGCCAAAATCATGGCCCATTCCAAAAAAAAAAAAAAGGTTCTGAATTTCTTTTAAGCAGAAGTCTCAGTTCATTTAGAAAACAAACAAACAAAAATGATGAATTTTTTTTGAAAAAAGAAAAAGAAAGAGGGTAGTTGAATCAATTTGAGGCATCGAGCCCCTTCCCTGAAAGCCAAAGAAATTGTGCTTTTTCGGTTAAGTGGTTTTTCTCATTCACATTTCAATTCTGCGAGTTTTGATAGCAGATTTTGTTTAGCCTTATGTCAATATTATATCATACTTGTGTTAGCCTAACACAAAATGCTAATGTCTTAACACGAAATGCCAAAAAGGATACATTATGGAATGAAAGTAGTATCTATTATTTATTCTCATTATTTAAAGAAAATAAAATTTAGCATTTTTTTAAAAAAAATTTAAAGTAATAAATAATCATCTTATTATTAAGGGTATCCACGACTAATAATTTAGTTTAATTTTGAAAGAAACTTTAACCAAACTAAACTAATTAATTTTCATACAATATCAACCAATCCGTTAAGTTGCTTTGGAAGAACTGAACTAAAGCTAATCACTTCTAATTAGTCCCATTACGTTATTTGAATTTCCTTTTTTGTAAAAAAGGGATAAAAAATTAGATATAATATTTTTCCCTCAGTCTCTTTTTCGATTTCCCTCAAAATTGGGTGGAATGAAAGGGATAGTAGACAACTAAAAATTATAACTTCTAAATAATATAAATATTTAATTTTATTTTTTAAATATAACTTTCAAATAGAATTAATGAAATTCCATCCTGTTTCCTAATTAATATCCCTGGCAAAAAGGAATGTAATTTTGTTCCTTTCCTACAGTTTCCTTTCCAATTATGAAGAATTCCAAACATAATGTAAATAATAGGATGCCTAATCTAGAATATTTTTAAGAATATAGTACAATTTTTTTCTAATATATTCTAAAATTATTTTATTACCTTATAATTTATGGTTTCAATAGATTAGTTTTTAAAATGTTAACAACGGTCACATATCTCAAATATAAATGCACAATATATTTGAATATTAAAACACAAAATATCTCCGTTAAAACATTAATCATTTTAACAAAAATTTCTATTCAAATATAAAAATATTTCTTGTTATTAAAATATTAACAATTGCTACATGTGTCAAATATTGAAAAGATAAAATATCTCCCCTTAAAACACTAGATATTTCAGCTAAATATTTATATAAAGACAGAAATATTTCCGGATATTAAAATATTTTCTGTTATCAAAATATTAACATTTTTATGAAATTAAAATATTAACAATTGTCATATGTCCCAAATATAAAAAAAATACAAAAATTTATCAAAATACTAAATATTTTTACAAAATATTTTTATTTTCATATTAATTAACATATGACAAAATTCTACACCGTATAATGGTCATATGGCAGTGTTGGATGAAAATAATGCAATCGGTTAAATTCCTTGAAGAAACTTGTCCGATAACAATATCCCAAAGATTACCTATGTTCAAACGATTTAGGCTAAGGAGGGTACTCTGCTCCTTAGCAAATGGACTCATCAAACGGCTTACAGGAGCAAGCTTTTGAGCAAGATCGGTCAACGAAGAATTGAAACAAAAATTTGAACTTCTATTAATCAACCATGAGTTCGTACAAAGCTTTGAAGATGTATAAAGAAACTAAAGAAATGACATAAAGCTAAAACAGAAACTAGAAAGTAGAATAAAAACTAATAGTTAAAATAACATGATGTCTGTTTTTTCCGTTCTCCTTTTCTCTTGAAAACATGGCCTTTTTATAAGCTCCCTGAAATGTTGCAATTTCCTCCCCTGACGTGCATAATGGCCTTTGTCTTAACTGCCATGATTCTATGTTCTGAGTAGTGATAACAGCTACTTCTCAAGTCATCAGTCTCCAACTACCTTGCTCTCTTAATCATTGGGCTTATCTTCTCTTTTCAGCCCATTTAGCCGATACTTCTTTCGTGGCCTCATTTCACATCTTTCAGCCAATTAAGGCTAATCTCCTATTAGGCCCAAATTACCATCCTTCTCGGCTAAATTATTTTTTGGTGCCAACATATGCCCCCCAATGCAATACCTAGCAAACGGTTTAATTAGTAGGCTCGGTATTGCATTTAAAACCTTCTTTTGACCGTTATTATTCACAAACCCTTATCTCTTCTTACTTCTTCCATACGATTCAATTTCTACTTCTTTCCCTTTTAACAACTTCTCAAGGCTTTCGTGCAAACCTCAAACTGCCATCATCTTTCAAATCCTTTTCTTGCTCTTCACTCTTCACCATGGCTTCTACTCCTTCAGACTCTGATAACCCTTCTAGCTCAGCTATTCGTACCTACCCCATCTGACAGTTCTTCTTCCTCTAGCTCTGACAGTTCTTGCAATCACTCCTCAGGTCATTCCCCAAATCCATCAGCTAATAGACTTCAAGAATCTGCTTGAGCTCTCAAATCCCTAGCGAACAAGGCAACTTCGTCTCAAATGACTTCATCGTCTCACCCAGCTAAGGATTCCTCTTCTGAAGATGAGCTTGGCATAGAAACACTGGTTGCGCATGATGTTGACCAAGGTTCTTACATCTTGGGTCCTCTGTGTACTGAGCCTCCTTTATTCTCCCATATCATGGAGTCATTCATTCTTCCTAAGGGATTCAATCTCCCTATTACTGCTGGCTGGTTTTCCATCTCTTCCTGGCCTGAAGAGCTTCGTGGCTAGCCTAGACCTTCTCCATAATACAAGTCTATGACATGATCATGCTCTCCAGACTCAACTTCTCCCTGAATATTAACATGTTTATGGCTCTCATGGGTTTTTGGAATACGATTATTAACACCTTTGTTTTCCTATTTGGCATTATGTCTCCTTCGTTGTTTAATGTATCTATCGTGTTGGGGCTACCAATTATAGGTGATGACATTCCTAGCCTATATGAAGAAAAATACGATGACCTCAACTGCCCTGTGTGGAAGAAAAGTTCTCCTTATGGCAAGTTCATGGAAGAACACAGGCGGGAACACAGTCCTGTGAGTATTACAAAGTATAATGCTTTGCTTTTCTTCTGGCTCTGTAAATTTTTTCTTTGTAGTAAATTGCTTTCGTTGGTCAATGAATTCTCTTATTACATCTTGGCTGTTGTATTTGGTCAGCCGATGAACTTGGGGGCGCTGTTCTTGTCCTCTTTTTATGAGGGCATGAAAATGTGGGTAGATCAGCTGAAGACTCGAGATAACAAGGCCATTCATGGCCCAATCTAGTTCCTGTTTTTATAGATCAATGAGTACTTCCCTAAATTCTACCATGACTACTCTATCTCCACGGAGTCAGTTCCAAATGCTCCCACTTATAGCTTATGCTACAAAACGGTGCCCATTCCTACCTTCTCTGCTTTCCAATTGGCTAATCGGCACTTCAAAATGCCTCCTCAGCTATATCTGGAGATCTGTCCCTTTATTTATCGCACCTACGGGCCAGAATGGGTTCAAATAGATCTAATTTCTTTCTCAAATGAAGGAGTAGGAGAAGCCATTCCTCATTGGAGCAGTGCCCTGACTAGCTGAGATTTATTAAATGGGGTTCGTCCTAAAGCTCGATCCAATACAATATCAGCTGAACCGTACAACCTGAATTGTTTTGCTCAGCAATTTGGACTCGTTCAAGTTGTTCCTGCTCCTTATCCATCCGTGGTAACTACTGGCACCAGGCCTGCTCTTCTTCCTCTCGAGCTAAAACAACTAGTTACTACCAATGCCAACAAGTTGAGCCGATTTCAATTTCAGTTGTTCATTCCCTAACCAGGAACTCCTCCAGACTATGCATCATGCTATCTTTCACAAAGCTTTCCCTCATCCCTTTGATTTTTACTTGTCCAAGCTTGTGGGCAGCAACCAAAGCAGGCTTGCTAATCCTCCTCGGCCTATCCCTGCCAAGGCAGTTCCATCGACTGACCCCAAACCTTCATCAAAACCCGTACTCCCTATTCCTTGGGGTACGTGTATCTAATTTGGCTAAACTTTTCCTTTTTGGACATTTATCTTACCATTTGTATGAAATACAGGCATACCAGTCATAGACATTGAGACTGATACCCAAGTCCAACCACGGCTTAAAACACCAGTGAGGAAAAGCCCTAAGAATCTCATCTCGGCCACTCCTCTGCAAATTGTCGCTACAGCCACAGCCGATCCCAGAGATACTTCTCCTTTAAGGGTATACACCTTCCTTTTTTATTCTTATTAGCATGTTTTCTTCCACAGCTAATATAGGTACTTGCATGTTCACAGAAAGAAAAGAGAAGTAAGAAAAAAGCTGAATTTCATTCTCTTCCTCTTCTTCCGCCCAAGTCTACTACCAAATCTTCAAAACTGAAGGTCATCATACCAGATACTGAGGAAGAGGAAGAAGAAGAAGAGGTAGATGAATGTCCTTTACAGAAGCGGCCTAGAGGCATTCCTCAATCTCAACCGTCATCTGCTCCCTCGTCGACTGGTCCTCAGGATCAGATATTGGAACCTGAGCCTAGTGGTCCTGTTACAACTACTCCGGCTGCACCAGCATCGATAAATCCCTCATCCGATGCTAATCCTCCTGATGACCAACTCACTATCCATCCGAGGAGTTCGGCCGATGCGCCTCTAGATGTACACGGGTCAAGCAATTTACCGCAGCAACCTCTATCCCCCATTTCTCCTTCTCCGATTGCTGACGAAGAATTGGATGCTTATTTCAATGCTCTAATCACTCACCCTCCAAAGAGTTCATCATCCCTTGTACAGCAGCATCTTGACATTATTGAAGAAGAGCTGTAGAAGCCTTTCCCTCTAGACTCCATGGCTTCAACTTGGCTGGAACATTTTGAGTCTGAGGGAGCTGAAGTACTTGCTTCACTTCGGCAGGCCTACACTGACATTGCCCTGATCTTCTCAGATGTTGTGTCAGATTATTGCAAGTTCAAATCCTGTCATGATGATGGACTTAAAGCTCTGGAGGAACTGTCCTCTCTTAAAACGCAGAAGAATGCCTTCTTGTCTCAATATCATATCATAAAGTCTAGCCGAGATCAGCATCAGCAGCGGCAAACTTAGCTTACCAACAGAATCGGATCCATCTATGAAGATATTGCCAAGCTGTAGGCTGAATTAGGAGTTTTGGAACCTGAATTGGCGAGTGTGAAAGCCCTAATCAAGACTAAGGATGCTCAATGGCAACAACTTTATTCTCGTGCTAAGGCTCTTGATCACAAGATTGTGCCTCTGGCCGAGAAGCAGACACCATTGGAGCATACAATTGAGGTAGGCAATAAAGGTCTAGCCAAGGCTGAATCTTCTTGGGCTTCTCTATTCCTAAAGTTTCAAGTAGCTCGGCTGTCTCCTCCTCCAGGTAATCAACTTAATCATGCTCAATTAGATATGTATCTTTAGGTTTGGTGTATCTCTTGACACTTATTTCTCTTTTATACAACTACTGATTTCAGCTCTGCCATAGTTCCTTACGTGGGCGAAACTTCTGCTCTTCCAATTCCCGATCTTAGATCAGAAGCTTTTCAAGACGACGTTTTGGCTGTCGTGGGGGATGCTCTGACTACGCTCTTGGAGGAAGAACAAGCTGCTAAAACGGCTGCCAATTCTATTGTGTTGCACTCGACTGAGCCAAGGAATCAAGCCGAATCACCCAATGTAGATGGTCAACCAGCCGATGCACCTGCCACTTAGACCCAAACTTAGCTTAAGAGACTAGTGTTATATCTCTTGTATTTGCCATTTCAATTACACAACCGGCTTGTGGCTATTGATTTTGACTACTTACTTAGGAATTAATTCCCAAATACATGGATAATATTTCTTCAAAAATTTTTCATTGATGCTTTTGGTTAATTCTTTCCCTTGCATGCTAACCAATCTATATGCTTCTCCATAAATGACTTGGCTAACAATGTAAGGACCTTCCCAATTTGGGGACCATTTGCTAAGTTTAGGGTCTTTTGTTCCAATAGGTAATATTGCCTTACATACAATGTCTCCCTCGACAAACTGTTTTCTCCTCACTTTCTTATTGTATGACTTAGCAACCTTTTTCTTATTTAGCTTAAAACTCTCGAAGGCCATAATCCTGTCATCATCAGCCGATTCCAATTCTTGGAACATAGCCTGAGAGTATTCTTCAGGTTGCAGGTGAGCTTGTTTAGCCACTCTTAATGATTTAACATTAATTTCCATAGGCAAAACTACATCTTGACCAAAGGTCAACTTGAAAGGAGTCGAGCCTGTAGCTTTGTTCTTTGCATTCCTATAAGCCCAGAGGATCATAAACAATGCCTCGTGCCATTTTCTTGGCTGATCTTCCACAATTCTCTTAATCATGTCAATCAACACTTTATTAGTCGCCTCAGCTTGACCATTAGCTTGTGGATAATATGGTGATGAATGAATGAGTTTAATCCCACAGTCTTGCATAAATGCCTTCAGTTTATCTCCTGTAAACATGGTTCTTTGGTCAACCGTTATGGTTTTTGGAATGCTAAACCAATGTATAATCTGTCTTTCAATGAAGTTTCTTACATCAGTTTGTGATACACTTGTCATCGGCTGAGCTTCCACCCATTTTGTGAAGTAATCTGTGACAACTATGATAAAAGTTTGTCTTTTGGAGGATGGAGGATATATCTTGCCTACAAGATCCATCGCCTACCCTCTGAATGGCCAAGGTTTGACAATGGCATGTAATTCCTCGGCTGGCATTCTTTGTATTGGTCCATGGAGTTGGCAAGCCTCACATCCTTTAGCATAGGCAAAACAATCGGCTGTAATAGTTGGCCAATAATATCCATAGCGGCAGATTAGCCATTTCATATTAGAGCCAGATTTGTGTGCCCCACATACACCTTCATGTGCTTCTCCTATTACTTTTAAGGCTTCATCCTTGTTTAGGCACTTGAGCAATACTCCTTCTTGGCTTCTTCTGAATAGCTCACCCTCAATCAACACATACTTCAATGCTTTCTATTTGAGTTTGTAATCTACCTGAACTGATAGGTTAGCCAAATATTGGATCAATTCCTGTCTCCAATAAGCTAATACCCCCATACGATGGCCAATTACCAAGACTTTTCCATCTTCCACAGTGTTGATTTCCGAAGTCATGGGCTTTTAGCTAGAGGCATGCTTTGCTAAGTCATTTGCTATTTCGTTTGATGCTCTGGGGATATGTGATATTGACACATCGGCAAAGCATTCTAACAAAGCTTTGGCTTTATCCAAATATCCTTCTAATGTTGGGCTATTGCACCTATACTCCCCCAATAACTGGTTGATCACCAACTATGAATCTCCCATAATCTCTATCGTCTTAACATCTAGAAACTTGAGCAGCTTTAAACCAATTATGAGAGCTTCATATTCTGCTTGGTTATTTGAACACTAAACATCTAACCGATACATAAACTTCTTGTTTACTCCTTCAGGGCTAGTAATCACACCCCTGCACTAACTCCTTTTTTATGTTTTGAGCTGTCAAAAGCCAGAGTCCAAGGTTTAATTTGCACATATCCTTGGCCCTAGGCTGGTGGGCTTTGAACCGCTATACATGGATGTTATGCTAAGAAGTTAGCCAGTACTTGTCCTTTCATGGCTTTTAATGGTACATATTTCAGAGCAAATGCATTCAACTTAATAGCCCATTTCATTAAACTTCCTTAAAGAACTGGCCGATTAAGGAAATATTTCACTATGTCAATTTTGTAGACCATTAATACCTCCCTAGGTAACAAATAATACTCCAATTTTGTACATGCATGGAATAATGATAAACACAATTTTGCTATCGGAGTGTACCTAGTTTTGGCATCATTTAGCAGCCTACTCAAATAATAAATAGCCTACTCAGTTCCATCCTCTGAATCTTGAGCTAACAAGCTTCTGATGGAGTCCTCAGCGGCTGATATGTACAATTTAAGAGGCCTCCCAAATACAGGTGGTGCTAATACTAGAGGTGTTGTTAAACACTTTTTGACTTGCTCAAAAGCCTCTTGTTGTTCATTACCCCAAATAAATTCCTCGTCTTGTTTGAGCCGTAACAAAAGTGAAAACACCTTCATCTTGCCAGCCGAATTAGTAATGAATCTCCTCATGAAGTTCATTTTGCCTATTAGACTTTGCAATTCCTTTTTATTTTTTGGTGGTCTAGCTTCTAAGATGGCTTTCACTTTGTTCTTGTCTACTTCAATTCCTTTCCAGTGGACCAAAAATCCAAGGAAATTTCCAGCCGAGATCCCAAATGCACATTTGGCAGGATTCATCTTGAGCGAATGTTTCCTTATCCTGAGGAATGCTTGCTCTATATTAGCCAAATGGTTTTGGAAATCGGCTGATTTCACAACCACATCATCAATATAATCCGCCATATATTGTCCAATCAAATCATGGAATATCAAATTCATTGCCCTTTGATAGGTAGCCCCAGCATTCTTGAGACCAAATGGCATTACCACCTACTCAAAAATACCAATGGCCCTAGGGCAACGAAACGCAGTCATATGAACATCTTCTTCAGCTAAATAAATTTGATTATAACCCGAATAACCATCCATAAAGGATAAAATTCCATCATTGGCTGCGGCATCAACTAACATATCCACAATAGGCATAACATATTCATCCTTAGGGGTAGCTAAATTCAAATTACGAAAATCTATACAAATCCTAACTTGACCATTCTTTTTAATTATAGAAACAATATTTGAAAGCCATTGTGCATATCTAGCCATCCTAATGAAACCTGCTCCCAATAGTCTTTCTATCTCCTGCTTTATCTTTGGTATTAGCTCTGGATTAAATCATCTGGGTGGTTGTTTAAATGGCTTGAAACCTTCTTTGATAGGCAAACGGTGCTCAACTAACTCTCTAGACAATCCATGCATCTCATGATAATCTCATGCAAAACAATCTTTATACTTGGTTATCAGCTGAATTAGTTGATCTCATTCACCTTTTCTAAGTAAGCCACTGATGTTAGTCATTCCCGACCCATTGCTATTGCTAAGGTTAACCTCGATCAAGGGGCCCTGAGCTTCAAAGCTTGGAATTTCTCTTTTGATGCGAGACATACACAAATTCACTACTTGTTCTGATACATACTTAGGAGAGTAATTTGGTCATTCCAACATTGAAAATGAGCTTGTTTCTAGCAAGTTGGTTCTGCCTTGGAGATCAAGTAATCAAGTTTAATTAAAGTAACTTGGAGAGCAAGCAATCTGATCATGTTGGAAATATGTTTAGATTGTGTCTAGATTTGTTTTTGATTAGTTTTGACTTAGTTTAGATTTGAATTGAATTAGTTTATCTTTTAAGATTTAAATCAAATCTAATCTAATCTATAAAATTCAAATCTAATTTAAAATTAGATAGGAATAAATCTTTTAGAATAGAATCATATATTTTATTTTAAGTTTTAGTTTCAAATCAAATCTTTTAGATAGGATTAGATAATTTCTAGTCTTAGGATTTATGTATAAATAGGCAACTTGGCCTATAGACAATAGAGAATTTTATCATATAGTTTTTATCATGATTTGACTACCAATACAGTTGTGAGGTTTTTCTCATTTTGTTCTGTATGATACATAATTTTCTATCTTTTCCCTATTATCTACGTTTCCAAGGACGGGTTTTTTGGGGGTAGGAATTTCCCTGTTATCTACATTTCCAAGGACAGGTTTCTTGGGGGTTTAGTAGGGAGGGTCTTTATTCTGAATCTTGTTTTCTATCAAAGTGTGTGCCTGGGGTTTCTGAGTCTTTATATCCATGGGGTTCCGCATCATATTCTTTCTTACTTCCTATTACCTCATTGTCCTTCTCGGCTAATTCCTGCTGAAACAAGAAGTCTTCTAGTCTAGTCTCAGCTAAATGTAGGGCTAGCCGTTGTAAGACTTCCTTCACCACTATTGCATGGCTATTCATTGAAATATTCTAGTTTTGGTCGTGGGTCGACCTTTGTTGTAACCTCAAACCCATCCAACGAGAGGTCAAGTGATTTGACAGAATCCAAAGCAACATCCTTGGGCCAAGAAATAGACTCAATCTTTGGAGAATAAAGCATGGCATCTGGCATCCTTGCATTAGTTGTGAACGGGAATGAGTCTACCCTTACTACCTCAACCTGGTCTTCATTCCACAGCTGAAGTTGCTGATGGAAAGTGGAGGGCACACATTGATTAGTATGAACCCACTCTCTTCCCAACAACATATTGTACCCTGGATTGCCATTCACCATAAAGAAAACTGTATTAGTGGTTTTGAATCCTACTGTGAGCCGGCAAAAAGGACTCCTAGCGCTAGAGTCTTTTCCCCAATGAAGTTAGTGATGGTCAAATTGGTTTTCTTGAGGTCCTTTTGGCTTTTTCTGAGCTTCTCAACTGTGCTGTAAGGCATTGTATTAATCACGGCTCCCCCATCAACCAAGACTCTGCTTATAGGCTCTTTGTTTATCTGAGCCGAGATGTAAAGGGGCCTGAGATGTTTAGTCTTGACCCATCTCTCAAACTCTATTCCTCTTAGCGTTACTATCACCAAAGTTTCATACTCGACTTCATATGTGCTCCCTTCCCCTTCCAAACACCAAATATTACCATCTTGATCGGCAAACTCCATAGGACTAATCCCTATCATAGCTAAGATAGCTAATTCTCCTTGGAATTCGTCCAATAAGACATCATCATTTGGTATATAATTCTAGAAACTCTCTGCATATTTACCACTTACCTTAACCTCGAACCTTGGTTAGTGAAATTTATAACCCGAATGGCATCTTAGGTAATCTCCTCAGGGCAGGTTATTGGCTGAAATTCAGGGATATAATATATTGCCTCTGCTACTTTAACATCGGCTAAGAATGGTTTTTAATCCGCAGGCACCACTTCCACTTTATCCTCATTTCAAAACATCAGCTGCTAATTTAAGGTAGATGGAACACACATATTTGAGTGGATCCAATCTCTTCCTAACAATAAAGAGTATCCTGGCTTGGCATCCACAACAAAAAATACTGTGATGGATGTTTTGGTTCCCATGGTCAATTCAACAATGTAGAATCCTAGAGCATTTGTGCTTTCTCCTGTGAAATTTGTAATTTTCATGTTAGTCTCCTCGAGATCCTTCTAAGATGTGCCTAACTTTTTAAAGATCCCTACTAGCATAACATTAATGATGGCACCCCCATCAATCAATACCCGACTGATAGGCCTCCCATCAATATGAGCCCTTATGTATAGTGGCTTTAAATGTCTTGCCAACTGAGGTTTCTCAAACTTGATAACTCATTCTGTATCGTCTTTCCCTTCTATTCTTTCCTACTGAGGTTCTATAATTCCTTCTTCATCTGCTAGAGTGGCCCATGCGACTTTCTCAGCCAAGACGTCACCATCTAACTATATCGGCTATTTCTCTTTTACAGCAAACTCATCAAGTAAGACTCCCATGGTAGCAACTAAATTCATATCTTCTTGTAGATCATCAGTTAAAATGAGCATATCATCATCATTGAGAATCTGATCAATTAAACTTTCTGATATATCTATTTATGGGATTTGTATTCTCTCAGCTGATGTTTCAGCCGTTTGAATAACTTCCATGTCTTGATTCTACCCCTGTAATTCTTTCATGCCTTCCATTTTCGAGCTGACAACTTTTGCTACTCCCATAGGTTTAGCTAGACCTGACACTATTGCTGCATCTTTCATTCGTTGGATGGACCTTTTCGTTTGCATCCTCCTTTTCTGTGTTCTTGTCATCTGAAGAGGTTGGGGCTCTGGCTGCTTCGCTCTACCATATTTGTTCATGGACCATTCTCCCCTGTTAGACTCAACCTTTGGCTTAATCATCTTCGCCTCCCTAGCTGATTCGTCATTTCTCATTGTGATCTTTAACATAGCCTTCCTTCATTATAACTTAGCTCCACGGCCCGCTTGGAGTCTCTAGGCACAAGATGATCAGATATTTAAGGGAGTTGCCTATGCTTATACCATGGTTTCCTTGGTTGGTCTCTTTGGGGGAATTGTATTCTTTGGAGCGCATTCAGCCGAGGTCCTTCGTGCTGTCTTTCCCTCGGCTGATTCCATTGTTGAGGAGGTTGTAATCTTTGAAATACACTCTATCGAGGTTGTTCTGAGTCACCATGTGGCTTACATATCCATTCTTTCTTCTCCATCTTCCTGGACGCATGACTCATGGTTCTAGTCCCTTCTTTTACCACCACTAATTTTGGTCTCCATACTTGCTTACTACGTTGGACAAGCTAGGTGGATGAAGCCTCCTTTTTGGTACGTTTGTTCTCTGTAGATATGGAAACCATATGACCAGTGGCTGCTGGAAAAGGATTGGTATCAATGGTCATACCTCCTCCTTTTTTATTTGCAAGTTTAAACCTTCCTTCTTTTTAAGGCCCTTTGAATCACATTTCGAAAAACTGTGTAGTTATTTGTATAGTGTGAGTATGAATTATGCCTTTTGTAGTATTTCAAATTTTGAATTTGATCCATTGGAGGTAGTTTATGCCCGTCTGAAAGCTTAATCTGTTTATCTTTGACTAAAAAGTCAAAGATCTGATTTGCTTTTGAAATGTGAAATAGAAATGTCTCTTTTTCCCCTGTTTTGACTTTTTCTTTTCCTTTGGCAGGAGTAAGAGCAGGACAAGTATATGGTTTGCCTCCCAGCAATTTAGCAATCATAACTTCCCCTTAGCCTACCCCTTCTTTTTCATTTCCTTTCTCATCGGTTGAATCACAATCGATTACAGCCACCAATTGGGAACCTCTAGGCACTGCTTGATTAGACCTCCTTTGCTGTCTTTCTATTATGAATTGTTCAACTCAAGCTACTTTCCAAGAGAGTTGAGCCAAATCACCATATTCTGAGACAATGGGTTTCTCTCTTAGCTAAGGATTCATGTTGTTCACAACAATTGAGGCACATTATGCTTCTGGTAGTTGAACGTTGCACTTCCCTTTAACCTTTCTAAATCTTTCCACAAACTCTGCTACAAGCTCACTTGCTTGTTGTTTGATTCCTAAAAAATCAAGAATAGAAACTTCTGGTTGTGGCTTATAAAACCTATCATGGAATAAACGTTCCATGTCAGCCCAGCTTTGTACAGAATTTGGTGGCAATGCTGAGTACTAAGTGAATACTGCCCCAGTTAAGGATAAAGGAAACAATTGTAGCCTTAGAAAATCATTTTGACTAGCCTCAACGCATTGGGCTATAAATCAGCTGACATTTTCCATAGTTGACTTGCTATCCTCCCCAGAAAAGGTTGTAAAATCTGGGGTTCTAAAACCTCTTGGAAATTTTACCCTATCTACCCAATCTGGGTACGATTTCCTGTATATCAGTCTCTCTAAAGGTCTTAGTTGTACTCCAAAATGCCTTCTTATAGCCTCAGCAATCATATTTGGATCAATCAGCTGAGGCGCAATCCTTTTCGGCTCAACACAAAGTTGGAGTTGAATAGGTGCTACCTGCCGATTGATCCCTTGTTCCATTCCTCGAGGGATTCCATGGGGCAGCTACATGTAGGGAAGAGGATACATCGGCTGTTAGGGCACATTTACCGACTGAGACACATGGTTTGGTGGTTGCACATACGTTGGCTGTGCCGATCCTCCCAGCTGGATGGAGCATCCATTAATTGGCTGAACATTTAGGCTTGGATTATGGGAGCTCCCTCGATTATCCCTTTAAGAGCAACTTGTCTGACCCGCTAGATCAACAGTTGTGTGAAAAAGTTGTTCCCAATTTCCATTGAGGCCATTTCCTAGCCCCATATTACTCACTGGTAATCATAAATTTGCTGGTGCATTCGAGGGCCTTTTCATTATTTGTATTTGCCCAAGTTAGGGTCCTTGGTGCCCCCCAACATAAGTTATTGTCTCATCATTAGTCTTAGGAACATTTGTATGCATAGATTCAGCCGATTGACCATGAGTTTGCCATCTTCCTTTCTGTTGTTGCTGGAATATCTGCAACTCATTTTGGACCATTGGCTTCACTATCTCAGCTAATTGCTTAGATACTTCCTGTATCAGATCATTTCCTCCTGCTTCGTGATAAGCAATATTTTGATACATTGATTAACCCTCATACTTAGTTTATTGAACCTCTTTTGTGCTTAATTGAATAATATTGGCCATATTTTATAAGTTTAGACTCTAATTGGGCTTAATTGTGTTTTTCAGTATTATTACAAATTTATACTATTTTTGTATTATGGCTGTATCTTGAGTTGTAGATATCTAAAAATTACAAATTTTATGTTGTAGGAAAGCTGAGAGAAAGATCTACAATATTGATGAAGAAGTCAACAACAAATTCAGATGTCTAGTGGGTTGAATTGGGCCACGAAGTCAGAACAGGGCTGTTACACTGGAACCGGAGTAGTGTGCACTAATTGGGCCATAACGTGAGTTGTAGACATTGGATTGAGGCAAAACTAGTGCCATTTGAAAGCTAAGACATAAAGCTTCAATTCATATGAAGACTACTCTTCAAAATAATGACATCTTCATGGATTTATTGGCTGTTAAAATGGACTGACGCGAATACACGTACAACCTGAACATGCTATAAAGATTGGGCCATAACTCTCTCATTTTAAGTCCAAATTAAGCAAATTGGGTGTTCACTTAAAGCTAAGAGGCAGAGGATTAAGTTGGGCTTGACATTTGAGGTCTGATAAGAAGAGAGAAAAGGGAGACACGAAGGGGAACTCATCTCCAACATTTTTCATTTTTTTCTTTCTTTTCTTCTCCTCTCCTCTTTTTTTCTTTTTCTTTTCCTTTCATTTTGTAAGATACTTGTTTTGGGTTCTATTTTATAACCTTGATTGCTATGGAGGAGTAGGATTTCAAGCTAGATCAAGGAGACTCCAAGGGCATTATGGTTGTAATCTTGAAACCCTATGCTTGAATTTCAATCATGTTTGTTTTCTTGATTCTTTGCCCTCTTTTATTTGTAAATTTGTATTGAATGGTATTGATATGTGAGTTTATGAATGAAAAATTAGTTGAGTGATTGCTAATCGGTCAATTGGTATGAACTTGACTAGTTAAAGAATTAGGAATTGGGTTTGGGTTCAAACCTAGGCTAATACAATTGGGGCTAGAAATCAACATAGATTAATTAGAGTTGGGGTCTCAATTATCTAATTAATTATGTGTTGGTTGAATTCCTAGAGTTCTCTCGGTAGAATTGTGGGGTTGTTAGTAGAGGTCTCTCTAATAGCTCAAATTAGTCGCACTGCATGTGTTTGATATATTATGTGTTAATGATTGATTCACCTTATGTCTAAGGAACTCTTTGAACTAATGTTTTTATTTTCATCTAATTCTCTTTTATAGCATATTTACTACATGTTTGCACATACCCCCTTGTTACTTAACTAGATAGCAATAACATCCGTGGAAAACGACCTTGGTTGCACTATACTTCAAATTTAATTTAATTAAGTATTTTAAAATTGTAATTTGGAGCAGGCTGCGACACTTGCTGCCACTTCGATCGGTTGCCATATAAAGGATGTGGACATTACTAATGGTGGCCTTTCCTTGCGTCCAGTCTGCGTAGTGCTGGTCGTGTCAGGAGAGGCTGCCAAAGCCCTTGGCAGCTGAGAGGTAACAGCTATATTTGGCTGCTCTGAAATCACCCCTTGGGGCATAGTCGAGGTTGCCGCATATGTAGCTGATTGCCTCCCAGCTTTTGGCCATGGGGTAGAACTCGAATCCCTCAGCGACTAGGAGGCACCAGTTGTATTCGACTGCTCTGAATTCACCCCTTGGGGTGTAGTTAAGGCTGCCGCATACATAGCTGATTGCCCCCCTGCTTTCTGCTTTGGGGTGGAACTTGGATTCTGGTTTGTTGAACTCATGTTGATCACCTTTCCGAATCTTATATTCATACCCCAAGTATGATGTAATCCTGGAGCAGGAAACTCTCGCTGACTCGACCCTGATGGTCCCACGGGTGTGCCAATTTTATGTTAGATGAAAATAATACAATCGGCTAAATTTCTTAAAGAAACTTATCCAATAACAACATCCGAAATATTACCTATGTTCAGACAATTTAGGCTAAGGAGGGTACTCTGCTCCTTAGCAAATAGACTCCTCAAATGGCTTACGGAAGCAAGCCTTTGAGCAAGATCGGTCAACGAAAAATTGGAACAAAAACTTGAACTTTTATTAATCAACCATGAGTTCGTACAAAGCCTTGAAGATGTATAAAGAAACTAAAGAAATGACATAAAGTTAAAACAGAAACTAGAAAGTAGAATAAAAACTAATAGTTAAAATGACATGATGTCTGTTCTTTCCGTCCTCCTTTTCTCTTGAAAACGCAGTCTTTTTATAAGCTCCCTGAAATGTCGTCATTTCCTCCCATGACGTGCATAATGGCCTTTGTCTTAACTGCCATGATTCTATGTTCTAAGTAGTGGTAACCGCTGCCGCTGCTTCTCAAGTTATCAGTCTCCAACTACCTTGCTCTCTTGGCCGTTGGGCTTATCTTCTCTCCTCAGCCCATTTAGCCGATACTCCTTTTGTGGCCTCATTTCACATATTTCAGCCAATTAAGGCCAATCTCGTACTAGGCCCAAATTACCATCCTTCTCGGCCCAATTTTTTTTGGTGCCAATAGGCAAAATTTTAGGCCATATTATTTTCTTTTAATATTAATTATCTTTGTATATTAATTAGAGTTGAAGACAACAGAAAAAAAAAAATGACAATGAAATGTTCATGTCCATAGCGCATTACTCAATTGAACCAACCAATTAACCCATTATAAAAAATTGGGAACATAAATGCAGTTGATTAGCCCGTATCAAAGTTCAGCATGCTGACGCACGTATTCATTACCCATACCCATTAAAAAGTTCATTAGCTTATTTTCAAACAAAAACATAGCGTTGTCCCCAAACGGCCTCGCCCCTTCCTTCCTTTATCGCACAACGGCTCCACAGCATGGCTGTATCCCTGTGAGTCACCTAAATTCTTGCCTGCAAAATTTCGCTTTCAACAAAGATGTCAAATCTTAATTATCCAACTTGATTCAACTATTGATAATATTTAATTATTTTTGAAGGATGAGTTTTTTCAGGGAGTGCAAATATGTCTATTGATCACAAATGTTGCTTCCATACATTGGAAGGCCATATTAATCACAAAAGGGATAGAACATCGTTCTTCTTGGTGATATTAACCATATGGAACCAAAAGGTCAAACTTATATACATAAACAAACACACAGACACGTAATTACGTATATATTTAATCTAGATGACTTCAGTAGCTCAGAAATATGCTCTGATAGAATCTCTTTTGTGATTAGACGGCAACCATCGGTGAAAGCTTATTCCTTTGTTCATTCTATAATTCTGTTAGTCTTTGCCTTTTGCTTTTGAATGGGTTTATTGTGTGTGATGCTACTGCTCTAGCATGTTGGGATCTCAGCACAAACGAGATTGTCCTAATAATATCTAGGCTAAGTCTGAATTAAATTCTTTAACATGGGGTTAATCTAAAATCTTTGTTCCTGGGAATATAGCTATGAAGTTGAGAGATCATAAAGTTGAAAAGTAGGAGAATAGAAATCATAGAATAGATGGGATTTTATTTGATAAAATTGGTACACAAATACAGTTGTTTTTTTTTTTTTTTTTGGTGGAAGAGGGGAGGCGTTTATTTGATTTTTCATGTTAATATACTAATCTTAAACATGCATGATTAACTGGTGGTATTTTATTTTGCTCCTTAAGATCCGATGTAACAAAATTCATCTTTCTGCTCCTTGAAAGAGCAAGACAGTTGGTAATGCAAGGCAAAAGTTCCCCTTTTACTCGTATTTGGCTTCTACTTGCTTTCAATCTCATATCTAAGTGTTTTTCACTTCTCTGGGTGCACTTTAATTATTTAATATGATGATGATTTTGGGACCCTTGATATGAACATTGGGGTATAATTCTATTCATTACTATTGCAGATAGAATTCGAATGGAGATATTAAATGAAAAAAATGGCTACATTGAACAAGATTAGTCAAAATATACCTGATGATCTTGCACTAAACATTTTGTCAAAATTGCCCTCAGTGTGTACGGAAATCTTGAGTAGATTTACTTGAAGATCCTCATTTCAAGAGCATGTATTATGAGAATTTTATATCGAAAATGAAAAATGATGATTCATGTCTCCTCCTAAAGCAACAAATGCCAAGTAATAGTCAAGAAAATCTGTTTTTGCTTTCCGGAGAAAGGTATGAGAATAAGATCAAATTAGATTGGCCATCTCCATTTCAAGAGAATAGCAATGGTCTATGCATTTTTGGTTCTTGTGTTAATGGTATAATTTGTCTCAATCAAGTCAAACGCAACGTAGTATTGTGGAACCCAAC
Organism: Pterocarpus macrocarpus; assembly: GCA_031439585.1. NCBI lineage: Eukaryota > Viridiplantae > Streptophyta > Magnoliopsida > Fabales > Fabaceae > Pterocarpus > Pterocarpus macrocarpus. Next base: position 33,321,666 of record CM062514.1, on the reverse strand, counting down.
AACCGAGGAATTTAAGGTTATTCCTCTTGGTCTCATTGTTGTGCCTGGTTTAGATTTTTCAATGGGATATTATGGATTTGGTTACAATCATGTGACGGATGACTATAAACTGATTCGACAAGTACATTTCTTTTTAGATACATTTGATTCTCCTGAAGAACTTCCAAGTCTTCCAGACCCCTGTTCGGTTTGGCAAATACATAGCCTAAAAAGTGATTGTTGGAGGAAACTTGACTTTCAAATGCTATATGTTGCGATAGAACCAGTTGGTTTTTCAATTTACTTGAATGGAGTATGTCAATGGTTGGGCATTATAAGACTTTTGCAAGGAACGGAAGAAGTAGAAGACTTACTTGTGTCATTTGACATGAGCAATGAGCGGTTCCATACTACACTAATAGATCGACATAGTTGTTATGAACTTGTTAATAGTACTTGGTGGTGTTCAATGGGTTTATTGCTACAATTTCAATGGTTTCCCAAAATAAATGCTTTGTTATATCAATTCTGGATGAAGTTGGTGTGAAGGAATCATGGGTCAAACTTTTTACCATTGGACCCTTTCCTTGTGTTGAGCATCCTAGTGGTGTTGGGAATAAGGGCCATATATTCTTCAGAAAGAACGATGATGAATTGGCTTGGTTTGATTTAAGTACTCAGATGATTGAGGAGATTGGTATCAAAGGAGCATGACTTTGTCAAACAGTAATTTATAAGGAAAGCTTTCTCTTTATTGGATGAATAAATTAGTAATTCTTATTTTCTAGTTTATGGCACAAAATTTTATCTTAGGGGACTTTAGACTATTGTTATTGAGATCTATTTAATGGTTAAATGTTGTGAAATTAAAATCTAATCAATGGTTTGATCTTACTGTCTACTAACTATTACGAAATGACAATTCTCGTGGTTGAACCAATTTTTTTTTTTTATTAAAAAGATATTGTGCTACATTGTGTAAATTAGTTGAGAACACTTTACATACTCAATATGAATCAAAATCTATTTTCTTTTATTCTTTTTTTTTTTTTTTTTTTGTATGGAATAGACATATCAATCTTCATGGATCATAGCTTTCATTCCACTTCCAGTTCCTATGTTGATAAGGGTGGGACTTCTACTTATTCCTATATCAACAAAAAGTCTTTGCCGTATGTGGGCTTTTCCGAGTATTTTATTGTTAGGTATTTTTTTTTTGTTGGTTGATTTGTCAATTGATTAAATCAATAACAATAAGACTTCCATCTATCAATATGTGTGGTCTTTGACTATAAATAATTATCTTTTTTAGAGTTCGGTTACTTGATCAATTCACTTACCTCTATTATGTTAATATTAATCACTACTTTTGGCACTTTAGTTCTTATTTGTAGTGATAATTATATGTCTCATGATCAAATATTTGAGATCTTTTGCTTATGAGTTTTTTCAATACTCCAATGTTGGGATTAGTTACTAGCCCTAATTTGACACAAATTTATTTTTTAGGAATTGGTTGGAATATATTCTTATCTATCAATACGTTTTTGGTTCAATGTATGTATTCCTGAGTGCAAATACTATAGTTAATTGGCTATGATTAATGTGCAATTCTCTTCCTGATAAGCTACCCTACTTGTGCTTTAGGGCAGGGGGAGTCTTCAAGATACTATATAAGTCTAAATAACAATAGGGAGGTATTAAGCTAGGATAGGGCATGTGTATGTGTAATAGAGTTGCTACTCAACACTGATGCAAATAAAGACTTTACAACAGAACAATGTAATAGTAGTTGAAATACTATGGAAGAGGATTCAACTATAGTAGGAAATGAACTATAAGAAGGATTAGAAAATCAAATATGCAACAATTCAAGAAGCTTGTACTCCTTAATTGCCTATGTAATTTATTTTATAGATTGATTATTTATGTTATACTCCTTGATTGTTCGGTATAAAGATAATGTTCATTTACAAGGTGGTAGACTCAAAGATCAATTTCGAAATGATAAGTGTGCATCATTAGAAGTATGGCTTCTACTAAATTGAGTTCCACTTACAAATTTTATGGTCAATGTAATATCCCGTGCCCCAAGTTCTGAGTTCCGACTTCCGAGATAAGTGAGTTTTAGAATGTTCACGCCAAAGGGGTGAATGCTAAAAGTTCATTTTTCCTTGTTAGGATTGGGTTCTAGGTTCTTGGATTGTAAGATCGGGATCGAGGGTCCAGGATCCAGGATCCAGGATCCAGGGTCATGTATAAGAGGCAAGGTGGTATAGATGGGATGGCAGAGTGTCGAGGTGAGGTCTATGTATGGGGTTCCGGGCTTTGTCATAGATCACCACTTCCTGTCAAATATTGAGGACCAGTGTCCAGGTTTCGGGTACCATGGTCAGTCTCCTTTACTAGCAAGATGATGAATTGCAAGGTCCGAGTTCCGAGGTTATACTGAATGGGCCAAATTTCGAGGTCGAGGCATGTGAATACGATTCCTTAAGTATCAACGAGATGGTATACATTTCAGGTTCCGAGTTAGAGAAATCTAACTCGAAGTGATATGTTCCAGGTTTCGAGTTATAATAATCTAACTTCAAGTGATGTATTCTGGGTTCCAAGTTAGAGTAATCTAATTCGATGCATTCCATGCTCTGGGATGGTGTGCGTTCTAAGTTTCGAGTTTCGAGATCACGGAACTTGCATTGTAGCGTAAACTCAGTGCTGTAGCATAGTACAAAATGGTCTATGCATAGAAGTAGGATCTGCAGCCCCATTTTCTCACTTTTCTTCTCTATTTTGCCTTCAACCAACTCTATTCTTTCTCTCTCTCGAAAACACTTTTTCCGTCGTCCTCCTTTTCCTCACTATCCACATACTTCTTCCTCTACCTCCATCCTTTTCCTTGCCTAGCCACCATCCAACCATGGTCACACACTGTAGTACTGGTGGCAGTGCTCCACATTTGACGTGTTTTGAGTGGTGGGGCTCGATTTGGTGCATACCCACTTATACCACTCTGTCTTTCCTCCTTCTTTTAGCTTCAAAGTATCCCTTAGGCTCCAATCTTTCTCTATTTCGTGGATTTAACCATATTTGATCATGGGAGTTGGATTTGAGGGGTTGGATATTCGAACCAATAAGGCTTAAATTTGGGGGTTTTGATCTTTGTGAGTGATTTATGGTAATCTTGGATTTTTATGTCTAATGTTAGGTCAAATTATCATGTTTGTGGCACTAGATTCCTCCAAAGGTCAGGTTCTTGGCTTTGTGGTTCCGTAGGAGTAGGATTCCACTATTGGAATTGAGTTGTGAGTAGATAGAATATCCTTAATTTATTTTCTAATTTAATTATCTTATTTATATTTGAATTCTAGTAATTATCAATGTATTATGATGTTAAAGCATTTTCTTTAATGATATTATTTCCAAAATTTTACACATGATCCAATGAAATGTCCTATGTGAATCTATGTTAATTATTATACTAAAAGGAAATGAGAATTGTATGTATGATGGTAAAGAAAGGCTGGGAAAGTCTATGACAGGATTTGCAGCTAATAGCAGCAGACATTAGCCTTGGTGCACCTTGGAATTTCATTTACACAACCACTCAATTAGTGGCATGACGAACCGTGGATTACACGAGGGAAATGCCACATAAGTGTGATCTTGATGAATCATCCTGGATTGATAGCCTCCCTTTTATTTTGAATAATTCAATGATATGTTTGGAACCATAGTTTTATTTCACTTTATACATGATTTGTTATTTTAAGTCTTTGTACATTGTCTTATGTAGGTTAAAGATATATTATCTCTCACTGAGTTACATTACTCATCCTATTACCTTTCTTTCTTTTTCAGATATAGGTGCGGACTTGGAAGTGGACCCTCCCGCCCCTAAATAGTGATTCTCTACTCCTTAGCTGAGCCTTTCTTGATCAAGGGCATAATGTAAATTTAAGTTTTTGGTGGACTTCCTAGAGTGATGTAGCTTCATGGTACTACAGGCAAAGTCCGACCTTTTCTTGACTATGTTGGTGTTCATATAGTAGTTTATGTGTATTAGAATGATTGAATTTCTAAAGAAATGAAAATTGGGTATTTGGATAGATATTTATAATTATGCATTTTCTCTTATTTAGTGTGCTGTAGAGTGCATTCTGAGAATACCTGGATCCCCAATGGTTGTGTGTGTTTGCTTATTCATACAGATAAAGGATCCATATTTGGGAGTTGTCCTAAATAAAAAGAAGACATTGTCCGATTTTCTAAATATGTATGGTGAGAGGCTTGTTGGGGGATTTATCCTCTATGTATTGGTCACGGCCCAAGTTGGGTCATGACAAAGTTGGTATCAGAGTTTAGGTTTCCCTATGTACTATGGAGCATGTGTCCTTTAATAGGATCACAATAATGCAAATAGAAACCGGCTCATTTTCATATGGTGTGATGCTACCAAAGGCCTTTAGGATTGTCATTCTTGATGTTGATATCTTGAGTTATATGTACCTCAAATGGCTTTTTGCCTTGAAATTCAATTAGGTTCTAACCTCAATGATCATACCCTTAGGTGAAATGCTACCTAGGACTGGCACCTGCATCATAAGGGTAGAAGTCCATGAGGCTTTCGATGTTGAATTCGATTGGACCCCCTCTCCTCCTTCGAGAAGAAAAGGCCATGGTCAGGCCATGGAAGACTGGCCAGGCAAACCAAGGAGCTAGCCCTAGAAGAAGAGCCAGCTAACTTGATGTTGAAATGAAGGGGGTCCACCAGACCCTTAACACCTTGGTAGAGCTCCTAGTTGAACAAAGGAGTAGTGAACCATAATCTCATGCTGAGCCAGCTCCTGCTGTTAATGGGCTCTATCAGCCTCAGGCGGGGGCAAAAGTGTCGATTGAATCCTTCCTCAAGCTGAGCTCGCTAAGCTTTTTGAGGAATCCTCTAATAGATGATCCACAACTATTCATTGAATGTACCAATAAGGTCCTCAAAACACTCAGATGTCCGAGTGATAGAGCAATGGAATTAGTAGCCTACAACCTAAATGGACTTGCTAAATAGTGGTATGAGACCTTTCTTGAAGGAAGGAATGCTTCTGGCCTACCTCCCCTTACTTGGGAGGAATTTACTGAGGTTTTTATGATGAGGTTCTTCCCTAGTAATAAAAAGGAGAAGTTTGTTGTTGATTTTGAGAGGTTGAAACAGGCCCTTTGGATGTCGGCAGCAGAATATGAGGAGCAATTCACCAGATTATCCCGATATACCCCTTATATAGTGTCCACAGAGACCATGAAGGCTAGGAGATTTGTTCGAGGCCTAACTGATCCCATGTTCTCCAACCTATTTCCTATGCTTGGGAGGATGTCATATACTGATATTGTGGATACCACATATGGTCTTGAGATTGGAAGGGAAGAGTAGAGAACTACCGAGGATACGATGCTTTGACTTCGAATATTGTGGTGGTAGGTACCTTGCATATCTCTTCCTTCAAGGCTTATGTATTGTTTGACCCAGGTTTTACATATTCATATGTGTCCCCATATTTTGTCTCTCATTTCGGTGAGCAACCAGTGATATTAGACCACCCGTTTTGGGTCAATACCTTAATGGGGGAATCCTTGATAGTGCAGCTGATGTTTCCATCATGCATAGGCAATGTAAATGGAGTGGATACACTGGCTGATTTGATGCTACTAGAGATAATGGACTTTGATGTCATTTTAGGCATAGACTGGTTGGCCTCATGCCATGCCACAGTGGATTACTACTCCAAAGTGGTGAAATTTGAAGTTCTGAATAGACCATCCTTTGTCTTTTGTGGAGATAGTTGCTTAACCTTATCTAGCTTAATTTCCTCTACAAGTGCCATCCACTTGATGAACAAGGGAAATGAAGGTTAACTTGCCATTGTTCAAGATGTTGAGACTATTGTGCCAAGCCTTAGCTAAATTCCTATGGTAAGAAGTTTTTAGATGTATTTCCTGAGGAATTACCTAGAATGCCTTCTAATAAGGAAGTTGAGTTCTACATTGATCTGGCCCTAGATGTCCAACCTGTATCCATTCCTCCCTATCGTATGGTTCCAGCCAAGTTGCGAGAGTTGAAGATCCAATTACAAGATATGCTAGATAAGTGCTTTATTCGCCTAAGCACATCGCCATGGGGTGCTCTAGTGCTTTTTGTAAAGAAAAAAGATAGGTCAATGTGGTTATGTGTGCACTACAAACAGCTTAATAGATTAACTGTTCATAATAAGTATCCATTACCTAGAATTGATGACCTGTTGGATAAGCTCTATGGGGCATCATGCTTCTCTAAGATTGATCTTGGTTCTAGGTACCACTAGTTGAAAATTTGTCAAGAAGATATTCCCAAGACCACCTTCCGAAATTGTTATGGGCATTACGAGCTCTTAGTGATGTCATTGGATTTAACCAATGCTCAAGCTGCTTTCATGGATTTGATGAACTAGGTGTTCAAGCCCTTCCTAGACCACTTCATGACATCTTTATTGATGTCATCTTGGTATATTCTAAGAGCGGGAAAGAACATGAGTATCACCTAATGATTCTCCTACAAACCTTGAGGAATCACTAGCTTTATGCCAAGTTCTTAAAGTGTGAATTTTGCTAGACCAGGTGGCTATTCTAGGCTACGTGGTATCTAAAGAGGGGATTATAGTGTATTTCAAGAAGGTGGAAGCTATTTAGAAGTGGCCAAAGCCCACAACTATCACAGAAATTCACAACTTTTTAGATTTGGCAGGCTACTACAGGAAGTTGGTCAAGGATTTCTCAAAAATCTCTGCCCCTTTGACCAAGTTGATGTAGAAGGGGATACCATTCCAATGGTCTAATGCCTGTGAAGAAAATTTCCAAAGACTCAAGACTTGTTTGACCTTGGCCTCAGTGCTCATTTTGCTTTAGGGATCTAGAGGGTACTCGGTGTATTGTGATGCACCCCGAGTAAGGCTCAAGTATGCTTTTATACAACATGACTGAGCCATTGCCTATGCTTCAAGGCAACTAAAGAGGCTTGAGCAAAATTACCCTGCCCACAATCTAGAAATAGCAGCAATTGTCTTTGCATTAAAGATTTCGAGACACTATCTCTATGGTAAAACATGTGAGATTTACACTAACCATAAGAGCCTGCAGTACATCTTCCAGCAGAAGGACTTAAACCTAAGGCAACGTAGGTGAATGGAGCTGCTTAAGGATTATGATTATACTATCTTCTACTATCCGAGCAAGGCCAATGTCATGGCAGATGCCTTGAGAAAGAAGTCTATGGGTAGTTTGGTGCATATAGCCCTTATGAGAAGACTCTTAGTGGAAGAGATCCACAAATTAGAAACTGAGTGTAATATCTTGTTTAAAATTAAAAAAAAAAAGGTCTAGCTAAAATAAAACGTTGATAGCGAGAAATTTTAAAATGTCATTTTAAGTTTTATGGTAACAGAGGAATTAAAATTAATTAAAGAGGATTAAATTTTAAATAAACAAGGTATGTGCAAAAAAAAAAAAAAAGGGAGCTCGGACCACCTACACCTTAAGTTGTGTGAACCACCCTAAGCTCCCTTTTCTTTTCTTCTTCACCATCCTACCGTCACTTCATCTTTCGCTCTTTCCCTCTCTCGATCTCACTCTCTCCCTCTCATCCATCGTTCTATCTTCTCTTCTCGATTTTGCTCTCTCTCAACCACACCGCCACCACCACTGCGTGCCTTTGCCCTCACTGTCGCTCTTTCTCTCTATTTTGCCTCTTTCTCCACTGTGCCTCATCTCTGCATGCCCCCTTTCTCAGTTTCGCTCTTTCTTCGATGGCGAAGCTTTGGTTCTGCTTCCTCTAACCAAACCATAGCCCCTTTCGTAAGTTATTCTTGGGTTCTTCTTGTTTTGGGAGTGATTGAGTTGAGGTGAATATCTTGTTATATGCTTTTGTTCATCTATGATTCAAGGTTGCTAGTTGTGAGGTGTCTATTTCTATTCTTGTTATTAGAAGTATAATGGGTACCTATAGGTGAATTAATTTTGTTGAAACAATTTAGTGATACCCATTAGCATAATATCTGTTATGTTAGCAAAATTAAATCAATAAGGTTTTAATATCCTCCTTTTGGTTTGGAAGAAAATTGTTATTATCAAAAGAAAATGGTTCTAATACATCCAAGGTTGTGATGCAACAATAGTTATCATTAATTATTAATGTTTGTTTCGTTATATTCGGAATAATTGGTCAATGTTGTCAAGTGGAGAGTGTTTTGTTTTGTTAAGTTTGGAATTAATGAAATAGTGTGAGGTTATGTTTAATAGGAAATTGTTATTGAATGCTGAGAAATTGGTTGGAAAGAAATGTTCTTGATTAGTTTCTCAAGATTTATATACTTTTATATTGTTCTCCAATTCTAAGATTCAAAATTTATAATTTCTCTTTTCATATAAGGGTTTTGAAGTTTTTCTTCATTCTTTCCCTATCTATATGTGTTGTAATTGTAATTGGGTCATATATTTTGATTAAGATTCTTGGAACAATACACCTTATTTGTGATAGTTATAATTTCTCTCATTTATTTTGTTTAGTTTTATCCTCAGAGTTGTTAATTGATCCATCAATGATTTATAATTTGTTAATGGTTGTGAAGTTCATTTTGGTTATACAACTTAACCAGCATCTCCTTGATTGACTGAGGTCATCCAAGGAAATTATGGGTTGTGAGATTATATGAATTTAACTGAATAAGATCTTTTAATTTGTGTTATTGTACCTTGATTAGTGATCATTGAGTGGGTACTGTTTGACAAAATATTTGAATGCCATTATTAGTTATATCTTAGGTAAATGGATGTGTTGGTTTAAGATCCTCAGGGAGACCAACCTTTTGGTTCGGTAGCCCAGGACGTAGATTTGGCGATCTTTGTTGCTCTGTGAATGGACAGTGTTTCTATGGCATATGTGATTTATGCCATTAGCTTTGGTTTGGTTTCATATATATATATATATATATATATATTGGAAGTTTTTCTCTATATATATTTGGACAATTACGAATACTTTGCTTAGTTGGTATAACTATTATGCAATTCAACATATTCAACCTTTTATGGATAATTGTCTTAATTCGGCTTTGAAAAGTAAATTAGTATGAACGTATTGAAGATCAGAAAGACTTCTCGAAACAAACTACATATTTTATAAACAAAAGGACAAGCTTTGATCTTTTGTTGAGTTATTAAACTGAATTATTGAGTAAATTATATTCCAAAATTTTGAACACTGCTGAGTACTAATGTTCATCAAAAATTTGATTGATTTTTATTGCTTTAGCTTTTTATTGATATATATTACTTTGGTTTTTATATACTTGGTGGGAGGCATATCAATTTATCCATAGCTAGTAGTCGCTGACACTAGCCTTGGTGCACCTTGATTCGGGCCTAGCTAGTAGGGGTGTTGCTAACTCGATGTGTATGTGTATGTGTGTGTGTGTGTGTGTGTGTGTGGCCAACGCACATCGCTGACTCAATTGACTCTGAAGGGGCTAATCCCCTATTAGGAAATTTCTCAAAATTGGGCCTCCCTACCTTGATATTTGGGTTTGAGAAATATGTTTTGTGTTTATGAAATAAGGTTAACTCTCTATATATGTATGTATAGTTTATAATATTGATTCTTCATTTATACTTTATTTAAAATGATGATTCCTGATTTATACCTAGTTCATAATATTAATTCTTTATTTATGCTAGTTTGCTTTATTATTAGAGTTTGTGCTCATGTGTTATAGTTTCAGTGCCCCTTACTGAGTCGGTTGGACTCATTCCCCCCCTTTTCCTTTCTTATTTCAAACTCTAGCACAGCACATGACTTGGTTCTTCCAACTTCTTGGAGTGCTCCACCATCCACAGGCAGAATCTTGCAACTTGATGATTTATTCTTATAGGATATGTATATATAGGCCTAATGGGTTTTTGGGAATTTGCTTTCGTAATGAAGAAGATGCAAATAGAGAGTATAGTAGGGGAACATGTAAATGGGTACCGTATACATTTAGATATGAATTATTGTAGAGTGCTCTGAGAGCCTCAATCTTATATTTGTTGATTGGTTATCTGGTATAAGTTTGGCTAATTTGAGGAAGCTCAAAAAATAAGGGGAACTTTGCCCGAATTTTAGTAAAAATAATCAAGATAGGCTTACTAGAGGTTTGTTACCTCTAAGCACAGGTCATGGCTCCGGGGTAGGTCATGATACTGAGGATGTGCACTTTGAGCTTGGAGGCTCCAGGTTGCTTCTAGCCCATGTTCAAGCTTAATCATCCTTGATTGAGCAAATTAAGGTTGTGCAACATGAAGATCCGAAGCTTTGCAAACTGATGAAGGACATTCACAATGGAAAGAAATTTGAGTTCTCTCTTACCCAAGCAGGTGTGTTAAGATGTGGTAACTATTTATATGTGCCAGATGTAGGTGACTTGAGAAGAACTCTTCTGGAAGAAGCCTACAGCTCTGGATATATGGTTCATCCTAGTTCTACTAAGATGTACCAAGATTTAAATTAGTTGTTCTAGTGGGAAAGCATGAAGAGGGACATAGGGGATTTGTGTCTCGCTGCTTGGTGTATCAGCAAGCTAAAGCTAAACACCAAAGATCTGCCATATTACAATAATAGATAGAGATCCTTGAGTGGAAATGGGAGAGGATCACCATGGACTTTGTGATCGGCTTACCCCACGAATTCAAAGGTTTAGGCTCCATATGGGTGATAGTAGATCAAATGACCAAGTTAGCTCATTTCCTCCCGATCAAGACTACCTATAGCACTTCCCATTATGCTACACTTTATGTGAATGAGATTGTTCAACTTCATCAGGTTCCAATGTCCATTATCTCGAACCAAGAACCTCAATGCACGTCTCATTTCTAGAAAGCCTTCCAAAAGGCCTTAAGAATTCAACTTGATCTTAGTATGACTTTCTACCCTTAGACAGACCGACAATCTAAAAGGACCATCCAAATATTAGAAGACATGTTGAGATCCTGCATTTTGAATTTTGGTGGGAATTGGTGTAACGTCCCGATTTCCGATATCCGACTTTGCCCTCAGGACGGATCAATTTCAATTCCCGACTTCATCTTCGAATTCTACACAAAGTGGGATAAATTCCGAGTTCCGATTTCGTCTTACGTAAGTACATGATTTCCGACTTCATGACATACGATTTCCGATTTCATCTAGTCTTGACTACTCTTGATTTCCGACTTCATCTTATATATTCTCCGATTTCCGAGTTAGTCTCACCTATGTCAACGACTTCCGACTTCATCTAAATTACTTCTACATCTTCCGAGTTTAACATTCGAGTCCGAACAACATGAACGTGATTCACCGGTATCCGACTTCATGTCTCAAAGACATTGTACCCGTTTTCCGATATCATCAAATGTAAGATACCGATTTCCGTGTTTAAGTACTTGGGTTTGGAAATGTGATGAATCACCCGAGTTCCGATCTTAAGCATCCTCATTCCGACCTCAGACCTCATGCTTCATCCGATCTCAGAAGTTATAGATTAACACAATGGTACGAGAACCGAACTCCGATTTTAATGTAACGATTTCCGGCCTTAGTGTTGAACTCCATTGGGATGGACACGAGTTCGGATCCTTGAGCTGATTTCCACAACACACGAGTTCCGATATCCGATCTTATTACAGGGAGTCCCGACTTTGAACTGGGAGTTCCGATATCAGTTGAGTGTCAGCTGTATGTCTTCCGACCTCCGACCTTGATTCCAAGCCTCAACATAAACAAGATTTCCTCAAGTCACAAACAAGATGATTATTCCGAGTTCCGACTTAAACATTCACGAATTCCGATGTCATGTTCAGATACGCTGGAAGCAAGTTTCACTTCTCTGGCGACGTGGAGAGCAATTTTGACACAAAAGAAGGAGACATGGCTGAAACCTTGCCCACAAAATTTCATCCAATCAAAGCCACTCATTCTAACTACCACTTCGAAGCTTTGTCTATATATAAGTATCCTCCTCCTGCCTCTTCAGCTCATTTCTCACGTTGCTTTCCCTTCCTCACTTCAGCTCTCTTTCCTCTTCTCAACTCTCCCACTCTATCCAAATTCTTCAAGTTTCAAAGACTTAGCTCAAGTCATACTCCAAAGAGGTAGGATTCTACTTCTATTCTTGAATTCCTTGCACTATGATTGCATGAGATTGTACTCCCCTTTATGTATTTGATGAATTATTGGCTGTATTATGATAGATTATGATGAATTATGATTGAATTAATAGGAGATTTTGAGTTAGGATTATGATTAGAAGGAGAAAATTAGAAGGAATGGAGAAGTGGGATGCTGTCTGAGTGAGAATTCCACGGCAGTCTGTGCGGCGGAGTGTACGGCTCCACCTACCACCGATTAAATCCGATGGAACCATTTTTAGCTGAAATTAGACATTTAGGGCTTTCCATAGATATATCATATAAGGTTATTGGATTAGTATTGAGAGAGATATGAATTTTTGAAGTTTGACCTAAGGTTCAGGACTTTCATCCGGGCAGGGTGACTTGAGGAGGGTATAACTCACCCTATACAACTCCAAATTGAGTGAAACCAATTTTGTTAGAAAGCTTAGACATAGGGGAACATCCCAATATAATATTCCGAGTTTGTTATGGTCCCAATTGCTCCCAGTAATTCGAGGAAGTTACTCTATGTCCAAACCAAGCCCAAACAGAGTAGTTCAGGAAGGTCAACTTTCAGGACTTATAACTCGAGGTATACTTAAGCAAATGAGGCAACTTGTGGCAAATGAAAGGTTGTCCTGTTAGCTTCAATATGAGACCAATTTCGTGTGATTTGAGCTTAGTTTCGATTTTTAGTGAATTTATACTTCTAAGAGTGTAATTCGGGCTAGTGGCTGACAGGCTGAGGTAAAAGTTGAATATCTTGAGTTTTATAAATCAAAATGATATGGGACCAAAGAGGTTAGAAAGTAGACACATAGAGCTATGATATATCCAAATTTCATATTTAAATGAGTTGAATAGTAATAAAAGTGGATCATATGAAATTCGGGCAGAACTGAATAGATGAGCAAAAGTGACCCAATTGATGATTTCACAGGTATTAGTAAAACATATAAGGTATGAGTTGAGAATTGCCAGTTTGACCTTGATATATATGCGTTAAGTTGATTATGTTGCTATGATTGAATTGTCTGTGAAGACTGGCACTATTCATGGGAAAACGGATATGATCCGTTATGTCACCAATTTTACGGCAGAAGTTTATGAAACTAGGGATATGTGTATGCAAGAATGATATAAGGGTGATATGAGATATATGAGAATAAATCAAGAAGCAGTATGATATGAGGTGTATGAGAGATAATGATGAAGCATATGTACAAGTACATTTAGCGTGAATATGCTTGACAACGCATGAGAATGAAAGGATATAAGTATATTAAATGTGAGTATAAAGATGTGAATCCCCTTGTGGGTGAGTCGGTGTGACAATGGTCACGAGTTGAGCTGACAAGCTCACCTAAGGCCAAAGCTACCCAAGGGCAGTAAACGTTAAAGAGTAAAGACTTAAAGACCAAAGATTTAAATATATGCCCCACTCACATCAGGCATGGCATCGACCCAGCTAGTATGAGTATATGGGGGGTAGGACTTACATGAGGCATGGCATGACCCAGCTAGTGTAAGTACCGAATGAAGGTCCTATATTCCTAAGGAACGTGACATGGCGATCACGCTCTAACGGGGGTATGACATGGCAATCATACTCTGGAATATAGCATGAAGATCCCATATTCCTAAGGAACGTGACATGGCGATCACGCTCCGACGGGGTATGACATGGCGATCATACTCTGGAATGTGGCATGCAAAGATATGATGATGAGTCTATATTCTTAAGGAACGTGACATGGAGATCACGCCTCGACGGTATGACATGGCGATCATACTCTGGGATATAGCATGAGGATACCGTATTCCTAAGGAACGTGACATAGTGATCACGCTCTGATGGGGTATGACATGGCGATCATACTCTAGGATGTGGTATGATACTGCACTTGAGGACGGCGATATGTAACGCTCAAGTGTAGACAGATGCAAGCACCTTAGGGGCGGCGATACGTAACGCCTAGGTGTGTCAAATGAAAGAAAAGTAAAATTTTATGTATGTGTATGAATTCAAGTGCAAGTTAAGTTATGTACATAGGTTATGTTCCCGATGAGATTAATGCTATATGCTTTATATGTTGAAGTTATTATCCATGGTATTATTCATGAATTAATCTTGTGTAGACTTCCCAAATGACCAAAGATATGAGTAAAAATGAACTTTGCTTCGGATAAGACATTTTTTTGAAATGTAAAATTAAACAGTTTGTGCAGCATGTTCACCTTTTCCATAATAAACCGAAGCAAACTGGAGACGACAACGATGACATTACATGTGTATCATAGAGAATCCTACTGAGAATTTATGATTCTCACTCCTATTTTCCGTGTTGTCTCCAGAAAGTTCAAGAGGTATCAGAGTAGCGCTTGTGGAAGTTCTTTGTCACGATAAGGTCCGTTCAGGTAACCGTAACAACTCCAGGGTGTGGTACTATGACTTAAGCATAGTACTGTACTTGGGAGGGTGTTACAATTGGGATGGCTACTTCCCCTGAGTCGAATTCTACTACAATAACAATTATCAAGCCAGCATCTAAATAGCACCATTTGAAGCCCTTAATGGGAGACATTGTAGATCTTCTATTGAATGATTTAAGCTTGGCGAAGCCAAACTCTTGGGACTCAATTTAGTGCAAGGTTCTATTGAAAAGGTTCATTTGATTAAGGGAAAGCTTCTGGCAGCTCAGAGTAGGCAAAAAGCCTATGTCGATCATAAGAGACGGGACCTAGAATTCTTAATGGGGTATCACGTGTTTCTCCGAGTGTCACCTATGAAGGGTATAATGAGGTTTGGAAAGAAGGGCAAGCTTAGCCCTCGTTACATCAATCCTTTTGAGATTTTAGACAAGGTAGATGCATTGGTATACCATTTAGCCTTGCCACCTGAATTGTCCATGATTCATCCTGTGTTCCATATATCAATGTTGCGAAAGTACCTCCCTGACCCATCGCATGTACTTGCTCCACATGCTATCCAGCTGGTGAAAACTTAACCTCTAAGGAAGAGCCCATAGTCGTAGTTGATCGTTAGGTGAAGAAGCTATGTTTGAAGAAAGTAGCCTCAGTAAAGATAATCTAGAGGGATCATTCTAGAAAGCAAGTAACTTGGGAAGCAGAAGAAGCAATATGAGCAAAGTATCCTCACATATTTGAATCTTGAGTAAAAGAAAATGTCCTACTTTATTTAGAATTCATAGGTTGAATTCATTTAATGGGAAGAATGTAATACCCTCTTTACGTGCATAATTATCTTAAATTAGGACGATGTTGCATCTTTATGTGGAAAAGTTATTACATTAGAGGAGGGCTTGTGTAAACCAAACCAAGAGACCTCTAATTATCAAAATCTTTGTCGATAGTTGGAAAGGCTATATGCTTTAACAATTATTCACAATAAAAATCGTGAATCAAAAGGTTGCTATCTGAAGCTTGAATTGTACCATATCATAAGACACAGTTGCAAATTGATAAATAGTTTCAACAACTATATTAATATCAAATATGGCATTTAATCTGTTATCAACAACTAATCATACATCTTGCATGAAGTTTAGATTCAAAGGTAATTAAGTAACATTAAGATCTGGGAATGTCCGAACAAGAATGAACACTCTGCTACGAGACCTCAACATCAAAGACTGGTTTTTACTTTGAATACGAAGGATACAGCTCGATCCAAAGATTTGATACAAAGTGAGTGCCAGATGAATGATACAACTTTAACTATGCTATATGATTCAGGTGCTACCTATTCCTTCATTTCTTTCGATTATGTGAATAGACTTAAATTGCCTATATTTGAATTACCTTATGATCTGTCCATCTGTCCATCTGTACGCCTACGAGTACACTTGCTAAAATAACCCAAATCTATATGTGGTGTCCTTTTCAAACTGGTGACAGAATTTTTGAAGCTGACTTGATATGTTTACCTCTTTCTGGTTTGGATTTAATCTTGGGCTTCATATTATGTTAAACTGTTTCGATCGATCTATTCTATTCTCTTCTACTTCACCCTTCGAACCTGACTTCTATATGTTTCTACGTAAATTCCCTTGGAATAACTGGGAGCTAGGGATATATCCTTTTTTTGGCAAATGAATCAAGGAGTGAACATAGATTAAATGAGATCTCTGTGGTTAGGGAGTATCCGGATGTTTTTTCTGAGGATATACCAAAATTCCCTCCAGAAAGAGAAAGAGTTTTCTATCGAATTGGTACCAGTAACAGGACCAATCGGTGGGACCCTATCGAATGTTGCCCTTAGAATTGGCTGAGTTAAAGAAATAGCTCAAGGAACTTTTAGAAAAAGGATTCATCAGACCAAGTGCTTCGCCATGGGGAGCTTCTGTTATCTTAGTAAAGAAGAAGGAATAAGGGTACGAGGTTGTGTGTTGATCATAAGCAACTTAATAATGTAATAATTAAGAATAAGCATCTTCTGCCTACAGTAGATGACCTCATGGACTAGCTGCTAGGGGCCACGGTATTCTCAAAGATTGATTTGAGGTCTGGATACCACCAGATTAGAGCTCGAAGTGAAGATATTCCAAAGATGGCTTTTAGAACCTATTATGGGCATTATGAGTATACTGCGATATCATTTGGTCTAACGAATGCCCCATCCATATTTATGGATTATATGGCCTTACCTAGATAAGTTCATAGTTGTCTTTATAAATGACATACTTATCTACTCCAAGACAAAAGAAGCCCGTGAAGAGCATTTCAGGATAATGTTGCAAATCATGAGAGAACAAAAATTGTATACAAAGCTATTTAAATGTGAGTTATGGATGAATGATGTTAAATTTTTGGGCCATTTAGTATCTCAAGGTGGGATTTCAGTTGATCCTAGTAAAATTGAAGCAATATTGAATTAGGAAAGACCAACTACGATTACCGAAGTTAGAACTTTTCTAGTGTTAGCTGGATATTATAAAAAGCTCATTAAGGGTTTCTCCAAAATAGCTTTACTCTTGACTCAACTAACTAGGAAAAATGTCCCATTTGACTAGACAGTGAAATGTGAAAAGAGTTTTCAAGAACATAAATAGAAGTTAACCATCACCCCGGTGTTAGTGCTACCCGACCCCCATGGACCATTTGAAGTCTACTACGATGCTTCACACAAACGGCTGGGGTGCATGTTGATGCATAACTGAAATGTTGTTGTATATGCCTCCAAGCAATTAAAGCCCCATGAAATCAACTACTCGACACATGATTTGGAGCTTGTAGCAGTAGTGTTTGCTTTGAAAATCTGGAGACATTATCTTTATGGAGTTAAGTTTGAATCATTCTCCAATCATAAGAGTCTAAAATATCTCTTTGATCAGAAGGAATTAAATAGGAGATAGCGAAGGTGGATAAAGTTCCTCAAGGATTATGAGTTCGACTTGAATTATCATCCTGGCAAGGCAAATGTTGCAGCCAATGCTCTTAGTAGGAAGTCTTTAAATGTGTTATGGATGATGATTAAAGAAATGATGTAACGACCGAAAAATTTATCGTTAACAACTGAATTATTCGATTTTTAATCAAATAAGTGAGTTTAATCAGAACTTGATTAAACATTTACTCGAAGTCAAATTAAGTATGATTTAGATGGATTAGACTTGATGGAATTAGATTAGGAGCATAGAAACCCCTACAGAAAAATTTCAAACCAATTTGCCAATTTAAGAGAAATCGGTAAGATTTCGGTAATTCAAACTGTCGAAACCGAATCAGTAGAATTTTTCTATGAGTGCCCTGGAATCAACGGCTAGGATTTAGCCAAACAACCCACCAAGTGGCGCCTTGGGAGCCCTTGATGATGGGAAGCTCAACCAAAATCAATACAAAACTTGGATCCACTAATCAAGACCAAGTTGGACCCAAATATCTCACTTTTTCTCTCTTTTTCCCATCAGAAATTTCGACCTCTTCCAAGCAGCTGAAGCCTCTCTCTTTCTCTCCTCCTTGTTCTCATTTCTACTCCATTTCCATCCATCTTCAAGCCTCATCCCAAGCCACCACCATCCAAGAACACAAAATCAGCCTAAACTACTCAAGACAAGGTAGGAAATCCTACTTCTTCTTTTATTCTCTCTGATTTGGGGCTGTATGAGAAGCATGCTTAATCTGAGATTTGGATGTTTTATAGAGTGATGATGATGTTTTATGACTGATTTTGCATGTGTGTTGTGATTAAAATTGGATTTGGGAGCAAATAGCTTGAAAGGAGGAGACAAACCTAGAAGCAGGATAGGATTTCCCTCGGCGGTCCATACGGCGGAGCGTACGGCTCCGCCTACCACCGTTTAAATTTGATAAAACTATTTTTAAATGAAACTATACATTCAGGGATTTCCACACATATATCATAATAGGTCATTGGATTAGTATAGAATTAGTTATGAATTTTTGAAGTTAGACCTAGAAATCTGGGTTCTCACCCGGGCAGCAAGGGTTGAGAAGGGTGTATGTCACCCTATACAACCTCAAATTGAATGAAACAAAAGATGTTTGAAAGCTAACACATGAGAGAACATCCCATAAAAATTTCAGAATTTAATTCATTGTCATTTGTTCCCAGCACATCAATGAAGTTGGCTTAGGTTAAAACTGTCCTAGAATAGGACAGCCCAATAGGGTAATGTTTCGAGACTCATAACTCAAAATCCACTTAGGCAAATGACATGAAACTTAATTCATTTTAAAGCTTGTTGTGTTAGCTTCATTTTTATATAAAATTCTCATGATTTCATCTAGTTTTCGATTTTTAGTGAATTTTCTTCTATAGGAACCCCATTCTAGCTAGGAACAGGACAGGCTGAGATAAAATGTTTATATCTAGAGTTATACAAGTCAAAACGAGGTGGGACCAAAGAGAGTAGAAAGTAGACATATAAGGCTATAACATATCCAAAAATGAGAATTTAATGAGTTGAATTGAATAAAAATTGGAGCATGCCAAACTCGGGCAGAGCAGGGAAGGACAAGCTGGAACCTTCTTAATGCTTGATTTGCAATTGTTGAATGATGTTATAAGTGTTTATACATATTTGCTGGTTTATACTGAAATTATTAGTTCTGCAACTGCACTAATTGTCTGGCACTATTCACGGGGAAGCGGACTCGATCCGTTATGCCGCCGAAATTTCGGTAAGAAATCCATAAGTTATGAAATTCATGACAACTTGAGTACTTCAGAAGTAGAGAGACAAGTTAGATGTACATTCATTTCATGACATTTATAAAGAAGTTCACATCACTTGGGCCAAATTTAATAAATTAAGGAATAGATCACTGGAAGGTCGGGAAAGTAAACCCGGCCATCCTATATAGGAACGAGCTCGGTCCTGAAAAGCAGACTATTACCCAGGAGTATATGGCCAATGACTCCCAGGGACCAAGGATGGAAATAAGTTATAAAAGGCGACAGCCTCCAAGAATAAGATGCATCTTCTCATTGCACATGCATACATACAGTGTAACACTTTTCTAGTGATTGTTCTAGATCTCTGTTTATTATTCATAACATGCTATTGTTCCGCTGTGATTACTGTTTGAGTACATTAGTATATCTGTTAATTAAAATTGAACTTGTTTCGTTGTATGCTTTACAAATGAGTATTTAAGTTAAATATTATCTTTTTACCGTACTATCTGAAAATCTTGCACGACCGAAACAACTGGAATGACAAATGATGATGATGCATAGAAGTTAAGATTTTCTACTGAGAAATATTCATTTCTCACCATATTATATATTCCGGCCATTCTCGGACTATGGAGCACGCAATGGCTGTGGAGTTCTCTTCATTGAGTTCCCGAGCTTCACATACACCTCGACTGCTTTTAGACTCAGATATATATCCTGTGCAAAGGCCGTTTATATTTCTTCTTCCAGAGAGACTTCGCAATACCCCTGATGCACCCACTGTTTGATCCCGCTGTCCCATACATTGCCATTCCACTTCATATGGCCTATTCGTTTCCACCTCCTCCCAAAGAAGAAGACTCAAAGCAGCCAGCTCGCCCTATGGCTCCTCCTGCTTCACCACCACATCCGATGCTTTCCGCCTCGACATCAGAGGAGGATCCATCGGAGGCAGCGAGTTCTTCCTCATCCTCTGCTACCAGCATAGGCCACCCTCCTGCAAATGCACCCATGGCGAATGGGTTTCTTTCTTCGGATTCTGCTTAGATAGTGGGCGTACTGTAGTGGTAGTAGATGTATAGAATGGCCCTCTTTTGATAGTCTGGGTCATGGGTAGATGGATAGATATTAGGAGATGTACATGAAATGTCCCATAGGGACCACTTAGGGTGCTGTTCGTAGAAAACTGGCCGTTTCATTTTACATTAGCGGCCTTATTTTGACACCTTGTACTTTTTGGCAAACTTTAAAATCAGATATCTATGTACATGTCTATGATACCGTTTGCAGTTATTCTGTTCTTATTATATTTTTGTTTATGTTAAGTTATTTACAGTTTACCGATTGATTAGTGTTTATTCCACCATCCCGCAGAAAAATTTGTTATGAGATCAAGTAGTCTTATGCGAGAAATTAATACTAATACAGAAAGAGAAATTTAATCAGTATTACACGTAATCTCTTACCAGATAAATTATTATGACTTAAGCAGAGTACTTTGTCTGGTAAGGTGTTACAAATGAGGCTAATAAAGATTTTTCGAGATCTTAATCTAGGGATCACTATAACTCCCCAAAGCATTCAATTGAGCCAAATAAACATAATAAGCAACTTCAGAAGTCAAATTGCCTAAGCCTAACAAAATGATATGGAATTTAGTAAAACCATAACTTTGGCTCAAGCAGGAAAATTGAAGAGGTCCACTCAAGGTAATGATGGGCTTTGGAGGTGCCAAGGAAGGTTATGTGCTCCTGTAAAGGGTGACTTCAGAAGCAAGATTCTAAAAGAAGCCCACTAAAGTAACTTCACCATCCACTCAAGGATAAGTAAAATGTACCAAGATTTTAAAAGGATGTTTTGGTGGCCCAAGATAAAGTCAAACATAGCAGAATTTGTAAACACATGTTTGGCTTATCAAAAGGTGAAAATAGAGCACTAGAGGCTGTCTAGCATGTTGCAGCCATTGGATATCCTTGAATGGAAATGCGAAAGCATTTCAATGGATTTCATAAGGGGATTACCCAAGACCCCCACAAGATATGACTTTATATTGGTTGTAGTAGACAAACTGCCCAAGTCTGACCTCTTTTTTCCCATTAAGGGCAACTATTCTCTAGAAAAGTTGGCAAACTTATACATTCAAGATATTGTACAACTACATAGAATTCCTTCCACTATAATCTAGGATTGAGATTCGAGATTTACTTCGAGATTTTCACTTCAAGGTTTTGGGAACCTTACAGAAGACAGTTGGAACTAAATTCTATTTGAGTACAACCTACCATCCCCAAATCAATGGGCAAATAGAAAAAGCCATCCAAATATTAGAAGACATGCTAAGAGCCTGTGTGATGGATCAAGGAGGGAGCTGGGACAAATACATACCTTTGGCAAAGTTTGCTTATAATAACAACCATCATACCAGCATTGGAATGGCCCCATATGAGGCTTTGTATGATAGAAGATGCGAATCTCTTTTGTGTTGGTATGAACAGGCGAGACTAGCCTTTCAGGACTCGATCTCATCAGGCAAACTACCGAGCAAAACAAGAAAATTTGAAGCAAAATCCTTGCCACCTAGAGTCAATAGAAGAGCTATGTTGACAATAGAAGGAAACCATTTGAATTTCAAGAAGGGGATCCCATATTCCTGAGGGTCATTCCCACCATAGGAATAGGTAAGGCCATAAAAGTTAAAATGTTGGGTCCCCAATTTATATGCCCTTTTCAAATCCTGAGACTGATTAGGCCAATTGCCTATCAGATAGCCTTACCTTCTAATGTATCCAATCTTCATGATGTTTTCCATGTGTCACAGCTTCGAAAGTATATTCCTAATACTGACCATTTATTAGCACTTGAATCTGTACAACTTCGAGAAGACTTAACCTTCCATGTACCATTGATCTGGATGGTCAATAGAAGTACTAAAAAACTTAGAAATAAATTAGTACAATTGGTGAAGATAGCTTGGGGAAAGGAAGGAATGGAATAATACACCTGGGAACTAGAGTCAAATATGAAGAAGAATTAACCAGAACTATTCACAAGTAATGAATTTTATAGGCAAAATTCTTTTAAAAAAGTGGCTAGTAGTGTAACATTCTAATTTAACCATAACTAAAAATAACATTATTAGAGTTTATTGCTAGTGATTATAGATAAAGAAAAAAGAATAGAAAAAAAAAAGAGAAAAGGAGAGAGAGAGAGAGAGAAAGAGAGAGAGAGAGAGAGAGAGAGAAAGCAAGGAGCTAATAATGCATAGTAGTATAGGAAAAAAAATTCCACATAGTTGTGCAATTAACAGGATGAGTGGTTATGAAATCTACCACCTAGTTTGTTGGTAAAATTAACAGTCATATTTATGCCTATTTAACTAGGTAAAAAAAAATTTAAATCTAAGCCACACATTAAACCAAACCAACCTTACTCTTAATGCATTATAAATATTGCATTAGGCATAACACAACAACACTTTTATTCTCTCCTTGCTCCAGTCGCAACTTCTACTTCTTCACTCACTCTCCATAACCTTTCATCCTTTCACTTCCAAGAGAACTTACATCCATTGCGCACAAAACTTAAGAATTGAACCAAACAGCTTTTCCCTTAGCCAAGTAAGACTTTCAGCTCCAGCAAGAGTGAGGAAGGTAGATATATCTCAAGCTAGTTGCGGACAGTTTGAGTTGCAGAAACATCAAGATAAGAGGCCACAAATCATAGAAGTAAGGTAGGAAATCTTAAGACTTCAATTATTGGATATGTGTTTTGTTGTTAGGATTTTATTGTCTTTTTAATCAGAATACTGGAATAAAGGTTAATGATATTTCAATTTAGATTTCAAATGTTTGAAGTGTTTGAATTTTAGTTAGTGATAAATGGTTATTGTTGTGTATAATTAGAAAGAAAGGAAACTAAGAACCAAGTGATAGGAGATGAAGTCCGGCAATCAAAGCTTTGGTCCCCATAACTAAAATTAAGAAATTCAAAATGGACTGAAACTAATTTTAGATGAAATTTAACTTAGAGATGTATTCGTCCAAATAAAATATAAGTTCATATGAGTTGTGTAGAGAAAGTTACGAATTTTGCAAGATTGACCTGGTTTCACTAAGCCTACCATCAAACAGCCCAAGCTTTGAATTTAATATCTGGAATTATATAAATCAGTTTTGAGTGAAACCAAAGTTGTTAGGGGGTTAAAACATAAAAGAACATCCCTATAAAATCTCGTAACTGAATTCCCCTTGTAGAGGCCCCAATAATTGTGTGAAACACCTACTACCATATAAGCACCTAAATCCAGTAGGTAATTGTAGGATGCATAACCCTGGTTCAACTTGAAACTTAAGTAGGGTTACCTCGTAAGCCTAGAAACTCAGAACTCAGAGACCTTGGAGGAAAGTGTTGAGGTTAGAACTCAGTAACTTAGAGGGGAAGTGCTAAGGTCGAAACTCAGAGACTAAGTAGGAAAGTGTTGAGGTCAAAACTCGAAGCCTTAGTAAGGAAGTGTTTAGGTCGAAACTCAAAGACCAAGTAAGGAAATGTTGAGTTCAGAACTAGGGGAACTAAGAAAGAAGTGTTAAGGTCAGAATCCAGAGATTTAGAAAGGAGGTATTAAAGCTGAGACTCGAAGACCTAGGGGAGTGTTCAGATCAGAACCCAAAATCCTAGGAGGGAAGTGCTAAAGTTGGAACCTAGAACTTGGGGGAATGTGAGATAGACAGAAACTTAAGAAAGAGCGAGATATAGAGTTGGGAACTTAAGAGCGTAAAAGAGGAACTCGAAACTCGCGTAAGGAGGTAAAAGAAAAGTAAAGATAATTTTATGATGAACCATGGATGAGATAATTATAACATAAATTGTATCTCCATTTACATTGTCTATAATACAATGATATTCCCTTATTCTATATTTGATATTTGAAGCATGAGAATTCAAGTTGCATATTACTATGATCATATTCCCTCCACGATGAATCACAAGCATGAGAATGTAAGTGCACATGCCTCCTCAATTACTTGAAAAAGAACATAATTAGTGCTATGCTTGGGTCAGAGAGAGTGAATCTGGCTAAGTCAGAGAGAGTGAATCTGACTCCCTTGGATTAAGTCGAGGAGAGTAAACCTGACGTAGTTATGTCAGAGAGAGTGAATTCAACCTTTCTATGATGTGTCAAAGAGAGTGAACTTGACTAGTGTCTTTTCTTTCCGTGTCATCATCAGACAACACCCATGGCCTCCATAGCAATCTTCCTCTAGACTCCTGACTAGACCTAGCACTATGACCCAGCTCTAGATTCAATATACCTGCTTGGCCACACCACCGTGAGAATGTATATATTTTTCAATTATCCTTTTGTTGTCCATGTACTTAACCCTCAGTTTGACTCGAGGTTTCCCTTCAATGGTGTTCCCTTATATGCAGTTCACCCACCTTACCCTTCACCTTCACTCCTACCTTCACCCTCTAGTGAGACAAACCACTTCGAGGATAGTTCTTCTTCCTTATCTGCTAGAGGAAATCAAGTGGTTCCATTAGTTACACTAGAAAGCTTTGCTGCCATGGAGAATGGCTTTCACACCCCATGATGGAGTCATAACCGCTACGCTGGAGGCCTTTTGCTAGCAAACCCATACCCCTATAAGGGGTTTTGCATGCACTATTGACAACACCTTGATCATTTGTGTATATTCTGTGGCTCTTTTTGGGCATAATATGAAGTCACAGATGCAGTTGAGTGCTTTTCATTGTACAGCTAATATAGCATGCACTGGATTTTGGATGTGTCAGGTCTGTAACTTTTGAAAACTTTCTTTTGTATATATATATATATATATATATATATATATATATAAAAGTATCTTTAGTGAAATCGGCTCATGATGAGTTGTCTATATTTACACTACATTAATCCGCCAACTACCCGATATCCAATATATATATACATAAACAAGTAACAACCCCTAATTATAATATTATGACCTAGGCATAATATTATGGTTAGGAGAATGTTACACAAAACATATATCTAACAATTCAAATCTTAAGATTTCCTACCTTATTTCTATGATTTGTGACCTCTTGTCTTGATGTTTCTGCAACTCAAATTGTCCTCAACTAGCTCAAGATATATCTAACTTCCTTCCTCTTGTTGGAGCCAAAAGTCTTGCTTGGCTAGGGGAAAAGCTTTTTGGTTCGATTCTTAAGTTTTGTGAGGAATGGATGTAAGTTCTCTTGGAAGTGAAAGGATGAAAGGTAGGTGATGGAGAGTGAGTGAAGAAGTAGGAACTGCAACTGGAGCAAGAAGAGAATAAAAGTGTTGTTGTGTTATGCCTAATACAATATTTATAATGCATTGAGAGTAAGGTTGATTCGGTTTAATGTGTGGCTTAGATTTAGATTTATTTACCTAGTTTCTGGGCATAAATATGATCATTAATTTTACCAACTACCAAGGTGGTAGATTTCATAACCACTCATCCTATTAATCACATGACCATGTGGAATTTTTTTCCCCCTATACTACTATGCATTCTTGGCTCCTTACTTCCTCTCTCTTTTTTTTTTTTTTTTATTCTTCTTTCTTTAAGGATAATCATTGACAGTAAACTCTAATAATGTTAATTTCAGTTATGGTTAAATCAGAATGTTACACCTTGTAGCGTGGTTGCTTTCCTATGGGTGTTTGTAAAAGTATGCTATGGAATTCAAAGTGGCATAAAAAGGGGACCCTGTATTTAGTGTCTACATGAAACGTAAATCAAATAAAATACTTAATAGAGAATAAAGAAAAAAAACCAAAGCAATTTCTTACTAACCGACCATTTATCAAAATATTAAAATCACCCATTATCGGAGAACGATGATAATCCATTCTATAATTCTAGGGAAACTTTTACAAAACCAATGCCGTTGTACAAGATGATTCAATACAAGGTAAACTTGCTTTCATCGAGTACCTTAATATAGAGATAGAAAGTGAAGATGAAAGCGAATATAGACCTGACTTCATTATCATAGCTGCCAGCCATGTACAAGGGGACGTGCAAACAGAGCAAGATTCAGAGAAGAGAAACCAAATACATGTAAGAGGGAAGTCGGGGAACATATCAGAAGAGAGAAACCATTGCCCCAGTCCAACATTAATTTTACAAATATACACATCAAGATTCAAGATCTCATGGCTGATAACCTACCAGTATACGTCAGTTTTACTTAATATTGACTTGTCAAACACTCGGTATGCTGGATGGCTGAGCCAATAATTTTGATCATTATGACCATAAATGAAATGTGTATAATCAGTTGGAAAATTGCAACACAATTTCATTAAGTCACAAAGCCTGCTGAGAAATTCACAATAGCCAAAAGAGCAGCTGCTGTTAAAAAAAAAAAAATGTTATTATAAACTTTGCAAAACAAATAAATAAATAAATAAGCAAGAAAAGAGAAATTGCATCCTATTTCAGCTCCATGCACCCACCCAATTAAGGGGTGATAATTTGATGGGGGTAAAGCGAGTGCCTTTTGGATACACCCTCAGTATATTCCACTGAGTAATCTGCCAACAATTAGGAAATAAATATTTGCGTAAACCCCTAAAGTGATCCCTCTTGATTTCCATATCGGACAAATTAGTCCCTAATAAAAATAAATAGATAAATTAGTTTCTAACCTTTTAATCATCAAATAATTTAGCTTTTTCATCAAATTTTTTTGTTAAATACTATTATATAGCCCGTTAAGTAGTAAACACAGCACCTTTATTCTTATTTTATTATTCTAATCACTTCTGTTTATTAAAATGTCCTCATTTCAGCAAAACTCATCTTATTTGCATGTATATTATATCAAAACATAAAATTCTGCATGTTAGCTCAAAAATTTGGAAAAAAAAAATGATGTTTTAAAAAGGGAGTAATTAGGGTGACATGATGAGAGACAGTGTCATGTCAAATATTTAATGAGTTACGTCATAGTATTTAATGAAAAGATTTGATAGAGAAATTAAATTGTCTAATATATAAAAAGTTAAAAATCAATTTATTAATTTATTTTTGTTAGGGACTAATTTGCCTAACGTAAAAATGGTTAGTACTTTCTTTTTTGGGGGAGGGGGGAGGGGAATTTGGTTTACTATAAATAATTCTGTTTTGATTTGCACATTAAAAGAAAACATCCTTTCAATTCAAGGGCAAGAAAGATTATGATAGACTGCTCCAAGGTAGACCCTGGTTTTTCGGCAAAGCTAAGGTTGCTAGCAGTCAAGGACTATTCAGGTGACATTAGACCCTCGGAGGTACAGTTTAACTCGGAAGTTTTTTGGATCCAGGTTCAGGACCCTCCTTATCGAATGATGAAGAGGAAAACTGGAATGGCAATTGCGAATTCCATGTCAAAGTGCCTGGACTTGGATACTGAAGGTGCTGGTGGGGCAATGGGGAACAATTTGAGGATGAGAGTGGAGACTGACATTTCGAAACCATTAAGGAGGGTGGTTACGCTGAAGTTGCGGCCTGACAAAGAAGCACAATGGTTTTATATCCGCTATGAAAGACTCCAGAACTTCTTTGGAGTCTTGGGTCATGGATATGAGGATTGTGATAAAGAGGAGGACTTCGATGAAGATATTTTGCCTTTTGGCTACTGGTTGAGAGTTAATTCAACAGCTCCCATGCCTGAGTATAAGCACTCAGATGTGGACAACCGGGAAAGGGAGGCAACGAGACAGATTCAGTCAAGAGGGGAAGAAGACGTGACAAGGCAGGAGAGGGAAGGGGATCAAAACTAAAAATTACTACTATTATATTTTTATGGACAGGAAACGCATTTAAGCTTAATATTTTCTTTGTGGAAATATTTAAGCTTAATATTAATTTCTATAAACTACTCTTCTGCTTAGTGATTATCTCTTGCATATTTCATTGAACCTAGAATGACCTGGGTCTAGCTCCCAATCCCACTTCCCTTGCCTTCACATGAAAAAAAAAATAGTCAAAACAATAATCCATATGAAGATTTTTTTTTATCATATTTTAGGTGGTGCTTGGCACATTGCCTAACAAAATTGTCAGTAATTTATATTACCATTTAAAAATATTACCATTTTTTAAATTATGTGTAATGCTACAATATATTATTTGATATACATAAACAATTTGACTAACAATTCACATTAACTTATTTGATATATTATAAAAAATTATTAAATGATATATATCTTTTACTACTATATTATTATTATTATTATTATTATTATTATTAGAGGATTGCCACATAGATAGTAATTAATGTAGACACCCCCCATGAAAGTTATCCACATTGCTTTCATAGATATATAGTAAAATTAATTTTAACAAGTCATTAATGACACTTTTAAATATCATTTGATAATAATGTTATAACATTATATTATTATTATTATTTATGAATAAAATTCTATATTATCATAGATTATTTTAGTTACTCATTACAGTTTAAATATATCAAATATCAATTAAAAAAAATTTTGAATGTATCAAGATAAAATGAATAATATGTGGCTTTGTGTGTATATATAATTTGAAGAGGATTTATTTAAATTTTAAGTCTGAAGTTGCCATAATATATAATTGACTAAAATTATAATAATCAAATGGTGGAAAAGATTGAAATATATTATTTTAAAAACTTAGTAATTAAAGGAGAGAAAATTATATAACTTTTTTATGTAAAAAATTACTAATACAAAGTTAAAAATTTTAATTACTTTTGAAAATAGAAAATATTGTATTGTTTTATATTAAATATTAAATGTATAATTTTTTAATATAAAGATATATAATTGACCAAAAATATATTAATCAAATGATGGAAAAGATTAAAATATAATATTTTAAAAACAAAATAATGGAAGGTGAAAAATTATATAGGTCCACGTAAAAACTCAATAATACAACATTAAAAAATTTAAATTCCTCTTTCATAAAAAAAATAAATAAATAAATTATTCTTTAATAAAATACATAAAATTGTTCATAAAGATACATTATTTTAGTTAATTATTAAAGGATGAATATTTTAAGATAAAACAATTTACATAAGACCAATGTTTATATATAATTTTAAGTGAGCTTTGTTTAAATATTAAGAGAATAGTTGTCAAAATATAAAATTTGAGTCAAAATTATTCATCAAACATGGAAAATAATATATAGTTTTATGCCACAAAAACACTAATATGATATGATAATAAAACTAAATTACTTTTGAGAATAGAAAATATTGTATTATTATTATTAAGTGCATGTTTGGAAAACTTACCAAAATAGCTTTTATCCAAAAAAAAAAAAAAGGCTGTTGTTAAAAAATCTATTAAGTTTGCACAAAAATGAAAATGACAATGTATTTTTCAAATTGTAATTACCTTAAGTATCAAATATTATATAATATAAACAAAATATTCTATACACTTTTTTTTTTTTTTGTCAATGAGTACAAATAAATTGTATACACTCATATAACTTGTGCAAGAAGTTATTTTTCATGTATCAACATCAATCTATTTATTTGTTGAAACATCCTTGATTAGTACTCTCTTTATAAAATAAAGGTAATCTTACAATAAATATTTAAAATAAACCACTAAAATATGCTATCAAATTACTTATTTTGTGCTTAGAAGACTAGATAATATAAGTGAAAATATTTACATGAAGCATTAATATCAATGAAAAGCACATCATTTGTTTTGAAAAGAAAATAATTACTAATAAAAATATATTATGTATTAACAGTAAATAAAAGTCAAAATCAATCAATTAAATTATATGAGGTTATATTTTTTTCAAAACTTGTATTTTTTAATGCATAATCATGCATAGTAGAGATCTAGAAATATAACAACTGTACTAAAAATATTTTCTACAATAAAGTGTTTAATGAACTCTCTTAATATAATTATTCTTTGTCTGTTTTATAGTGTACAATAGAATAATATAAGAAAAATTCTCAATATATTATGCCATATATAATTTTTAATCACTATCGCTATTTCCTTATAAAAGTATTATAATTAAAAATAATTATAAAAAAAATAATTAAATTCGCGCAATGCACGGTATTATCTCTAGCAGTTAGAGTAAGGTTGGCCCCAGAAGCGTGTACTGCGGTCTCACCTTGGTCATTAAAAGAACATGAATAATAACAAATCACAGTGTCGCCTGCTTTCATAGCTCAGTTGGTTAGAGCACCCGTTTAGTAAGCGGGAGGTCTTGAGTTCAACTCTCAATGAAAGCAAACTATACGTATCTTTTTTCACTGCAATAGCCTTTTTGTTTCGCCAACGGCCGCAACTGTTGTCTAAATCTGCCAAGTTTGGTTTGCTTGACAACACTTGTTTAAGACCGTAAGAACCTTAACGGATAAGACTATTTGCTTATACGAGTAGTCAACTGGTGTAAACACTTATTTGTATATTATAAAAAACAAGTACACCAAGTATAATATAATTAGTGTTAAGAATTGTCTACAAGTGTGTTTTCCACTAAAATGAAAGTATCTTATTGAATATGATGCAAAAGCACACCTAGCAACCTTTTATTGCACTAAAATCAGTGCTATTACAAGATTTGAATAGCTAACTACTGAATATTTGGAAACTGAAGATATGTGACGGCGTTATTAGTTGCTACTGTGGAATATGTATTTTGATAGGTGATACACAGTTTTAATATAGGTGAATCGGTTAAATGGGTCCTGGGATATCTAGATGATGTGCATGGAACTTATCATTGTCCTGAAAAATTTAGGATAACTAACGGTCCTCTAGATAAGTTGATATGATTTGCAGCTACAGCTCCATTATGTAAACTCATTTTTTTTTTTTATTGATTATATAGTTTGATACACAGATTCAAAATGACAAATTTCCTTGCCAGGGTATGATGACAACACTTAAAATTTGCTTTCTGTTGAAGTGCTTTTCCCTCTTGACTTTTGAGGTATAATAAGTAGTATAGCTTTTGTTATTGCTCTTTTTCAGATGAAATTATTCTTAGAAATTGGTAGAATGAACAATCATCTTCAAG
This sequence comes from Pterocarpus macrocarpus, assembly GCA_031439585.1. Taxonomy (NCBI): domain Eukaryota; kingdom Viridiplantae; phylum Streptophyta; class Magnoliopsida; order Fabales; family Fabaceae; genus Pterocarpus; species Pterocarpus macrocarpus. The sequence goes on along the minus strand of CM062514.1, from coordinate 33,290,247 downwards.
TGGTGTGATAATGCATATGTACTGATTATGTATTATCATGTGTACATGTAAAACTGAGATTGAGATATGTATGTATAGTGTGCTTGTATATATTTATGTTTTCTAAGTAAATAAATATGTGATTGACTATACATTTACATATATTGTTATTTTATTACACAACTTTAATTTTTATGAGTTTCTTTGTTCGTTTTTGATTTAGCGTGTGAAATTGTTCAAGCCACTCCTTCCAACTGCTGTAGTTGCATGTTAAGACATTTTTTTTTTTTTGGTAATATTTATGCTTTTTTAACTGTCATGAGAGATGGAATGAGGGATGGTTAATCTCAAGCAGAAGAGAATCTCGAAGTGGCTTTGAAGTCCTTGGTGTTTTTTTATCGAAATTTTGGGGCAAGACCAATTAAAAGATTAACACAAGAATTGGTTGAGATTGAAATTGCAATGAAACTTCTAAGGGGTGATTTCAAAGAGGACTCGATCATTGTTGATGGCTGGTGTGTCCAGTTTATCAAGAAGCTGGTGAGCCCTTCTGATGCCATGGTTGTCAATGACTAGTTATTGCTGCGTGCTTCTATTCTACCATGAGCCCTAAAAGGAAACAATGGAGAATTAAATATCATTATTTTGACTGGCATGGCGTATAAAATGACAAAAGTTTAATGGTATGAAACCAAAGCTGTTAACGCATTAGATGGAATGACATTTACCAATAAATCTCATGATTTCCACCAATCAAATTAATTCATATAGATTCATACTATAAATATTTGTTGCATTTAGCAATCCATGTATAAAATATATTCGAACTAGCTTAGAAGAGAATCGTCGGAAACCAATGAATGTTAATAATAATATCAATAGAGTTTAATTAATATATACTTATAAAATAAAAAAGTTTTATACTATTATCCAATTATATGTTTATATTTGTAAGACTTCTAAGATAGACAGTGGTTGAGTTATACATTTTTATTGATATAATAATACATACAAATTAAATTTATAACAATAACAATAATATTATTAATAATAATAATACTAAATTGATACAGATTAATTGGAGTTTTTTCTCGGGTCAAAAAGTTAATTAGAGTTTTTTTTTTTTGGTCGGTTTGGGCGGGTGGGAGGGATAGCGCTCTCTGAGCGGAGACAGTCGAACACGTGACTCACCAGGTCCTGGGTGAACTGTGCAGAGGCTACATATACAACCAATTGAGCTACGCCTCGAAAGCAATTGATTGGAGTTTTAATGAACTTAAGACACTTTTATTTTTCGTGGATACTGACAATATTTTTGTCATTAAGACTTTGTTTTGGTCGAGGTCATTAGGATATTGATGGTTTAAAAAAATCCTGTCACATCTAGCCCAAATTCATTGTTAGGCCGAGTTCTTAACAAACTCTAATATTTGGGCCCTCCAAAGCAACGAGATATGGTCTCTACGATTGGTTGTGAGAGTGTGCTGGTCCCAAATTTTACTTGATAGGGATGTTACTAAACTACCAACCAAAAAAAAGGGAGAACTATGAAACCTGACATTGCTCAACCATTGACCCAAAAAGGTGTGGACCATAAAAGACCATTGACTAAGAAAAAGGACTTTGCTCAACCGTAAAAGGCCTTGCTCAACAAAAACTCCTGACCCTCCCCACCCCCCCGGCGGGAAAATAAGAACAAAAAATTACAAGTCCTTACTTGTTGCAGCCAAGCAAATGACGTCATCATTGTCACTTGATTTGGACTTTGCTGTTTTCTTTTTGTTAGGTTTGCCATTTCTCTGGCTTTCCTTTTTTTTTTTTTTTTGTCATTCGTGCTATTCTACTTGACCAAAAAGTAATCTCATCACTTAGATCAGTTTCATTTTCAGATTTAGAGTCCTCCTCTTCTTGAGATTTGAGAGCGAGGGACTTTTTCTTTTTGTCTTCAACTTCATTTCTCAAGTGAGTATTATTACATGCAATGAGATTTTCTCTTAGCTCATTATAGATAAGAGTACTAATGTCTCTTCCTTTATGTATAGCTGAGATCTTTGATAGCCAAGATCTTGTGAAACTTCTAAAAACTTTTCTCATAAGTTCTTCATCAGTTAGAATTTAGCCAAGAACATTGAGGTTATTAACAATAACTGACAACTTCTCAAACATTTCGTCATTTTTCTCATCCTCTTTCATGTAAAAGAGTTCATACTCATGAATGAGCATCTCAAATTTTTATTTACCTTATTTGCCGTGTTCCTTTATGAGTAATCTCAAGTTTATCCCATCTTTCTTTTGCTATTTTATATCGTGAGATTTTTCTATATTCTTCAAAGCTAATAGCACAATGCATCATGTTTATAACTTTGGCATTTAGCTCAACTTTCTTCAAATCTTTAGCATTCCATTCTTCTTCTATTTTAGGCACCGTTGTCCTTTCAATAGGTTTCTTTGGAACTTTCGATCCACTCATAATAATTTTCCACATTGCATAATCGGTGAATTAAATGAAGATTCTCATTATTTCCTTCTAATATGGATAGTTCTCTCCATTAAAGAATGGAGGCCTTGTACTAGATTGACCTTCAGATTGTAGGTATGGAATAAGATTAGACACGCTTGATCCTTGGATATTTTCTCCAAGTGCTTAAACTTGACCCCAAGAGACCAAGGCTCTAATACCAATTGATAATATCAGAGGATCTGAGAAGGGGGGTTGAATCAAGTCCTTAGTTGATTAAAATATTTTCTGCACACTTAACACACAATTCAGAAAGTTCACATAACTAGATTTTCTAGTAAATAGTTAGTAAAAATCTAATAAATGCCTATCAAACTTAGTTATCAAATAACTCCAAATATAAACAGAATATGTATTCCAAAATATTATATCAATATAAGTTCAGATTCAAAAGATATAGTTTAAAAAACAGGAACGTAAAGAGTAAGAGATAGAAGAGCTTGCACCAAGAATTTGTACTAGTTCGATTTCTACAACTTGGAGTCTACGTCTAGTCCCACAATCTTGTGGGATTTTCCATTATGAGTATTCTTTATTATAACAAGCCTCTCCAAGCTCTATCACTCTTTCACTCAACCTTGAACTATATTTTTCTCACCAATCAAGAAATGTCTCTCAATGATGTTTTCTTCCTTGTGTACCTCATAAGATTTTTCATTTTTCTCTCAAGTTTCACTTAGTTGAGTTACAACAATTTTAGAATATGAAATGAGAAGATGAAACATTAAGTACAAGAAGTATAAAACTCTTAAGAGTTTACAAAGAGCTAAGTCACATAGACTATTGCCACAAAGACTCTAAACTAAGAGGGTGTTTGCAAACTAGAAAAATCGGATAACTAGATACAATAGGGCCTGGTTTTTAATAAACATTATTTGGTAACTACCTAAATATTTCAAAACTAGTTTTTATCTAAACCAATTTGGATTTAAAATCAGTTCTTAAAAAAATTAATTTTAAATTGATTTTATTTCATCCCAAATTTTTCTACTTTTATTCTATATCTTTTGACTACTTGTCAACTGTCCTCCACTGCTGTCCACCACTGTTCATTGCCACTATCCACCATCATTCGCCGCTGACTGCCGCCAACTGCTACCGATTACCACCGTCGACCCCGTTTGCCACCATTTACTACTGTTGACAACCACTGTTTGCCACCATCCATTGTCGCTGGTACCCCACCATCTGTTGTCGCGTTTGTTGTCGCATCCAACTGCCACCGTTTATCACCGCTAGTCACCACCATTTGTCATCACCGCTAGCCACCACCGTCCGTTGCCATCATTGCCAACCATCACTATCGTCCGCCAGCATCCTACTGCGACTGTCATCATCTGTCACTGGCGACCACCACCACTTACTACAGTCTACCATCACTGCCACCGTCTGCTGCCACCAACTATCACCATCTGCCGCCGTCTACTAGATTAGTTTCTTTAATTACGAAGTCAAAAAGAAAAAGGTACAAAAGAAGAATGAGAACACATGTTAAAACTAATTTTTAAGTTATAGAACCAAACAATGTTTGATTAAAAACTAGTTCATTTTTATACCAGTTAACATAGCCAATTCTATTTTATACTATGTTAACTTGATTTTTGATATTGTCAAACACCCCCTAAGGCTTAGAAACTATTATTTATAGAGATTTCAACCCATGCAAGTTGCTTGGTCTCCACCCAAGGATTTGAATGTTGGGGAGCCTTCCAAGGAGTCCAAATATAAGTATTTTCAAGCTGCCAATGTGTTGTATATTGCGCCAACTCTTTTTCTCCCAAATGGTATAAGTCAACTTGTTCTTTTCCTTATTTGATTTGTTCACCTTTTGCTTATACCTTTTTGCAATCCCATTTAGTATAAGTGAACCTAAAAGACTACAAAAAGATGTTTTTTATTTCAGCTCTTTTTTTTTTTTGAATTAGCCATTGAGGCGTTTGCTCCCTTAGGTAAACTCTTTAGATTTTGTGCTTTGATACTCGAAACCAAGCAGTAGCTATATCTGCCAATTCTCCATCAGAGCTTTCTTAATTTTATTCCTTACTACTGAAATGTCTAGTTGTTGTACACATAAAATAAACCTCTCCAAGATCAAGTGCTAAGAGCTCTAACACATAGTTTAATTTACATCATCACTTATAATAAATTAACTAGAGACCCAACAATAATTAAAAATAACAATAAAAGATTAAATTATTTATTTTACTATCTAAAATAATTAATCATAATAAAAGTGTACTACGATCCTAAGTAAATCTTATTTGCAATGTTGAGAATTTCACTTTTTAGAGTCATTATTTTAGGAGTAATTTTATTTAAGCTACACGCTGATCTAAAATTACAAGGATAATTGAAAAATAACAGAAAGCAAAACATAGTTCGACCCCAAAGAGGGGGTCTTTGGAAATCTGCATTAGGCTCAAAATTTGTTGTGTCCATCAAAATTTCTTAGAGGATGAGAGCAAAAGGAAGCACGTGGATCAAATAAGTCCAAAATACTAAAGCACCATATAAAACCAAAAATTATAGGTGCGGTCTCTAGTGTAGATGCCGATCAAATCTTTATCTAAAGACTTGTGTTTCTTTTAAATTACTTTCAATGAAACCATAAAACGGGATGCGCAATGCAGTTCGTTTGGTCAGAACGTAGGTCCTTATCTTCTTAATGATCCTAGGGTGCCGTGTTCGACCCTCACTTGCTGTTTGTTTTTTTTAAATTATTTTATTTGTTTAAAATTTTATTTTGCTATTGTTAACATAAAATTAATAAATATATATATATATATATATATAAAATGTTACAATAATATACATATATTTAATATCTTTCTTTTTGTGGCAAAGGCTAAGAAATGTAATATCTTATTCTTATTTTATTTTAACCATTAACCAAGAATCATTATAATGTATATATAACTAATTAAATTGAATTTTAAGCCTTTAATTTTTTTATATTGATAAATAAAATTTATATAAATTCATATTTGTAACGAGTGTGTTTCTCATTTTTTAAATATACAAAATCTTATTATATTAATACTTCCTAATTTATACATTGTAATTCATATCTAATTAGTTTTTAATATGAATTCTCACATATGATTTTTTTTTTGTTCAATAGTTTCAAATGGTAGTCCCCAATCATAAACAAAATGATATTACAATTATACTTTTTATTTCTATAATTATTCCATCTTAAGTTAGTTACACGTAAAGATGTATTCTACAATATTTTACATGTGCATTTTATTATGTAATATTAAAATTTATTTATATTATTATTATATATTAGTTTAAAAACTTTACATCTATAGGATAAAAAATTAAATTTTTTATATATATTTTATAGGGATTAAGCATATTAAATACAAATAAAATAATTTGTAAATAGATATTATGGATATGTTTCAATTTAATTTTAAGATTTTTTTTATTATGATATTAAGAAATAAATGAAGGTAGAAAAGTAAATATGTTTTTATTAATTTTTTACTTAAATATTACAACAACATATCAGTAAGTATTACTTTTAATGATTAATATGTAAATTTTAATTTCATCTATTTGTAATGATGTATATTATAATATGTACATTATCACAAAGTTTTTGAGTTTAATTATTATACATTAGTGTATAATGTAAAAGAGTTTTATACTGTTATCCAATTAAATGCTTGCTTTTGTAAAACTTTTAAAGTAGTGGGTAGTTAAGTCAAATCCTTTTGCTGATGTGACAATATATAATTGGATATCTGTATAAAAATTTTTATAATAAGAGTATATACAAATTAAATTCATATTTTTTTAGTGTGTATATAGCAAATGTCAAATCCATACCCCAAAAAAAAAAAAAAAAGAGTCAATTGCCAAATATAAAATCTTGAAAAAAAGGAGAAGCAAGGGAAGGGAATTTGCTTAGTGAGGGTCGAACTCACCTCCTAAGCCTCATTGGCAAGACAAGTACGCAAGCCCTCACCGGGCATGCTGCCTTGTGTGTCAAGTCAAGGATTGCAGCGAAAACATATAAAAAGGTATACAAATCTTCAGATGAAGATTGGACACCCGCACTAGAAAATGCACCAAAATGAGATGCTTGCCTTGGTGCAAATGAAAAAAAATTTGCACCGTGAAGATGTGATGTACTATATAATTGATCATATATGGTGTACTTGAGTCTTTCCTCTTTCTCTCTCTCTCTCTCTCTCTCTCATACTGCCCCCAAAGTCCTTGTTCCCTGGCAACGAATTTTTCCCTGGCAATGAAGAACAAGATGTTGGTGGTTATGGAAAAAGATGATAAAATCTCTTCCTTCTTCAAACTCAGAACAATAGTAACATGATCAAGCAAACCAAAAACTATACAATCAACATGAAATAGAATAAAAAAATTAATTAAAAAATTAGGCTTTAGGGATGAATAATACAACAAGATTACAACAAAAGTCAAATCTTTGAGCAATTTAGAATATATTTCTAATATTAATTTGTAATATTTAGCTCAAAATTATAACCCGATCAAACCAAAAACAAATATTTAAAAAAAAAAAAAAGACAAAGATCCATGGTCAAGCACAACCATACACCCTAACCCAACTAACAGTAGGCACCACTATGGTTTAGCTTGAACATCAACAAGCCAGTGTCCTTTGTCATCATCTTTTTTAGATTCGCAAGCCTCAACCTCCATCGTCACATTGTAAAGCGGCCACGCAATCTTTAGCCAATAAAGTCACAACAACAACAGCTTCTTGCTTGGAGGGTCAGTGCATTTGACGGGGGTTGTGGATTTGGCTGGGAAGTTGGGTGGGAAGTGAAGTGAGATTGGGGGCAGCTAGGGAGAGAAGAAAAGTTTTCCATGTGGGCAGTTTGGGAGAGAAAGAGTGGAAAGTGTTTAGTGTGAATAGGCTATTATTTGATACACCATATGCTATAGTTACATAATACACCAATCCACATGTTATGTTCTCATTTATTATAGCTCACATCTTCATGGTGCATATTCTTTTTCATCTGTGCAAGGGCCCCAAAATGATACAAGCAAACTCCCAAGAAAATAAAAAATGGTAACCTTTGGAAGCACATAACAGTAACACATTACCAGACCGAAACATAAGCCGCAATCATTTCCCCTTTCTCCCCCCCCCCCCCCCCTTTCTCTCATTCGAGCAATCATTTCTTTTGAGTGCCTTTTCAATTTGCTTCTTTACTGAATCCCTTTCTCCTGAAAAACCAATTGTACTATATATGTATATTCCATTCCATGCATGCATCAAAATACAACACTGCCTCCCTTCAAACAAATCAGCTTTTTCTCTGTCTACTTACAGGCTTCCTCAGCCAGGATGCCTGGTTGCAATTCTTCCAGCATATTCTGGTTTCTGTCATCAATTTCCTGCTTTGATTTTTGATGTTTTATTTTATATATATTGCGCAACAGAATTCTCCTTATTATTATATGTTGTAATTCCTTAATATTTTTTTAAAAGAAATTAAAGTGAAAATAAAAATATATTTACTTTTAATTTAACAAATATGTTATAATCTTAATTTACTATATAATTTAAAATAAATATATTTTTACTTATTCACTCAATGTACAAAACTTATTTTAACGGGGTTTTTTTCTTTTTCTTTTTTTAATTGAAAAGCAGAAAAACAGCACCCAATCATAATTTCTTCTTTTTTCAAAACATAGTTTACTTTTTTAATGGCAAACTCAAAGCTACCAATGTCAAAATTAATCTATATAGTCAATGAACTATAAGCTCAAGTGGTATCTTTTCTGATTTCTATGACAAGGGGGCTGTTAGTTTTGCGTCAATAATTCAATCTTGGTTTGTCCATTCCCTTCTCTGTTTATACATCTGTGGCTAAATTTTTGCTAATTAAGTATCTAATTAAGTACAACACAATCTCTCTTGCATATGTAATTATTACAAGTTGATTTTTTAAGTTGATACAAAGTACGTAATGTAGGATCATCTAACATGAAAAAAAAAAAAAAAAAAAAAACAGCAAAGGAACTTCAACGAGCAGCTAACATTCATAAAGGTAGTGAGTGGCCAAAAAAAAAAAAGTTTACATATCATTGAAATAAATTGTTAGTTTTGGATATTTCCTTTTTTTTTTTTTTTAAGATTTTGGTTCTTTAAAGAGAATGAAATGTACAATCATAAAAAACACAAGCATTTTTATGATAAATAATATATATGTAATAATTTATTTTATTAATAATTAAAATTATGTATTTTATTTTTTAAAGAGCATTTGAACTTTACAAAAGAGAAGCACTTTTCTTTTCTTTTCTTTTCTTGACAAAAAATCATTATATACTCTTATAGAATATCACATGAGATCGTGCTCTCCTCACTCAATTTATAAGACGATAATTTGGCTTCAATTTAGTAGTGAGATTCATTATTACTTTACACATTTATTTTTTCAATTATATTTTTAATTAAAAAACAATAAATATGAAAGTTAGTAATGTGCTTCATCACTAACTAAGGCTGAAATATTAGCATGAAAATATATACAATCCTACCTAACACTCTATTAACTTCAATAATTTCTCATTTTTATACAATGGTAAGTAGAAGTTTCTATCTTTGTTATTATTATTTCTTTCCTGTTTGAAAGAAAAGCGAAGAACGTAATGTTGTGCGAGCTTGTAAGCTATGCGATTAATTTATGTTGTAGACCCAGTGTGTGTCATTAATGGCAGATAAGGGAGGTGAGACCTCGAAACAATGGCCGCAGTTCATGGTGTGGAGTAATGAAATATTTATACGGTGTCAGGATGTAGGTTAAAATTTAAAGTGATGATAAATTACTCAGAGAATCTGAGGAGTGCAGTTGCAAATTGCCAGGCATTTGTAAGATAATATATTAAAATTAAGCTTTCCACATTTAAAAATGATTCGGACTAGGTCAGTTTATTATAACATAAAATTTTTTTAATATTAATTCTTTCCACCAAATTTAAAATTTTACTTAAGAAAAATAAGTATTATATCACTTGAATCAGTCAAGTATTAATATTTCAAAGTAAAAAGGAATTAAAATATGAGTATCTTATTCCTGAAATTCTAAAGAGTAATGGTATGCTTGGATTTTCCTTTTTTTTTTTCAAAAAAAAATAATAATATAGAAATTTTTTATTTGGCGGATACATGATTTAGAATTTTCCTAACAGATAACCAATATATGCTATTAGCAGTCACTGCAATGTACGAGGTTTTTTGAAATTATAATGTGTTTAAATTATATTTAAAGATTTAACTTTTAACATGTGATAAACTTAAATTCTTTAAATTTTTAATCATTATTTGTAAATAATAAAAAATAAAATATTTTTACATTACTTAAAATATTATAATATCATTTTTATATATTAATCGATGACCTCTAAAAATAAATTTAATTTTAATATGATTATTTTTTTTCTAAAGGGATTGCTCATATAATTTTCAGATCAAGGGTGATAATTAAGTAAAATTTTCCCCAAAATAGTAACCTAAAATTCGGACTGATGATAATGCAAGTAAAAGAATTTTAATATTCTCCTGGAATAAAAATTTTCCACTACAAGAATTTTAATACAACTTTTTTTAATAGACAATTGAAGAACAAAAGGCTTAACTCTCACCAACATAGAGAGGAGCAAGATACATAAGGTAGCAAAAAACATAAAACAACAAGATTAACATCAGTATGATATAATAGCCTAGAGCAGCTAATCTCATGTGCTTTAGAAGCTCACTAGATACTTAGTATCTATTCGCCTCTTATCTGCAACCACTTGAGATTAATCACCAAACTAGATACACATGTTGAAACCAGAGGGAATTGCTTCCACAAAAGATCATTGGGGTTCCTGACTTCAAATAGCAAACTATCAACATTAATGTAGCATAAACAGCAGCAGAGACCACATCCTCATCAAGCCTTATAAATGACAAAACACCCTTGCTTTCACCCAAAACCAGATTGTCGAATCTCCAGTTTAGAAAACATTTGTATTTAGGTTCATTAATTTAAGAATATACCAATTTAGTCAAAATGATAATTATTTTTAAACGGAGGGAGTATTTTGTCTGTTGACTCCAAGATTGCCACATTAGTAAATTCCCTGTCAGCAGCTACATTGGCAAACTCCCCAAAGCCCATGTTCTTCCACACCTAGATTTCACTTCCACACCTGTTGCAAGTCACCCCATGCCCTGAGACATAAATCTAGCCCTTTTTTTAGTCCCAGTCCCATTACCACAGAATAAGATCCACAACATTGCTGCCCCGATTACAAGATTAGGTCATAGCTACGGAGAACACAAAACACTCTTCCTCCATGTCAGCACACCCTCCAAATTGTGGATTACCATTTCCAGCACCAAAAGTCTCAACATTCCAGTGATGATCTCCATACTGCATCAAAGTTACACCCATCAAAGCACCCACCATCTCTGCGCCCTTTTAATCAGCACAATCTACATCAGCACTGTACGGAATATTTGTGATTTGAAACTTAAAAATAATTTAATACAATTATTTACTTAAAAATATTTGTGATTTGATATTATAATTTTGTACGGAATATCTTTTTAAGGATTTTAATATATGATTGAAAAGAACATTATAGAAAAGAGATATCTTAATTTAGATGATATTAAAAATGAAAAGAACATTATAGAAAAGAGATCTCTTAATTTAAATGATATTAAAAATTGAGATTAATTTTTAGAGTAAACATCTTTTTAGTCCTAATATTTTAAAATTGATATCAATTTAGATCTAAAATAATTTTCGACATCAATTTAGTTATAAAATTTTGAATTTTGACATTTAGTCTTAGATTGATAATTTGATGGAGATTTGATTTTATAGAAAATTTGCTATGATTAAATTGATATCAAAATTCAAAGTGTTAGAACTAAACTGATGTCAAAATATATTTCAAGACCAAATTAATATCAATTTCAAAGTGTTAGGATTAAATTGATATCAAAAAATTTTTTAGTACCAAATTGATATCAATTTTAAAATGTTAGGACTAAAATAATTATTTATTCTAATTTTTATATATTAATAATATAAAATAATTTTACATTATCATCTAATAAAAATTTATGAAATCATTATGTCACTTTGGACACTTGTATAAGCTTAATTTGAAAAAAAAAATGACAAGATAATTTGTTGAATTTATTTTTTACAGCAGTGTAAAGTTGTTTTAGGTTAATACATGAAAATTATTGTAAGATTAGTTTTAATACATTATTAATGTAACTTCACACTATTATTCTATCATATATAAACTATTATTTATGTAACTTTTGAGATAATAATTAAAAAAATAAATATTTTATTAATATAATAATACATAATCAAATAATTATGGTAAATCAAAATTAAATTTATATAATATTACACTTACATTTCCCACTAAAACGTATCCACATTTTCAGTATCTAGTTCTACCACGTCACTAACACGGTGTATGTGAGCCATATAATAATGTGCAACAAGTCTTTCCTGTCACAATAGTACCAACATGTTTACAACTCAATATAAGTCAACGGTTAGCTCTAGTAGTAGTTATAGTTATCTTATAAAAATTAGATTCAACTAGTTACGTGTATCAATCCATATTTTTTATTTTTAGAGTAAATTTTAAAATAAATTTTTATTTATTTATTTAAAAAATAAACTAAAATTAAGATAGGATAAAAATATTAATAATTTGTAATAGTTAGTGGGTAGTTTTAAAGTATATATAATGGAAGTTAATCAATTAATGAGTATTTTTTTATAATTTTATCTATTTTTTAATTTATATTTAATTGATTGTGCATAGATATATTTATGGAACTCGAAATTTATTTCAATCTAATTTAAAGAGACCAAAAGGTAATTCCTAAAAAGAATTCCCTTTATTATATGTATAGATTAGTAATCTTCTTTTGATAAGAACTACATAAATATTAGTATAAGCTCTTACTCACTGAATAACGTGTGAGATGTCCGTATAATTAAAGATTTTCCGTGAACTTTTGCATTATAAGAATTCAAAAATAAATTCTTGTATAATTTCAATAAATTGCTTTCTTTGCTTTTGTTTTCTTTACCTAATTTTTGATGAAAAATTATTTACATTTTCATTGATATGATTTTTATTATTTTCCTAAAATAAGGGACAAAAATTAGGAATGAAATTTCATATTTTTTTAATTATCTTTATTCTTGAAAATAAAAATATCACATTCTTAAAATTAATATTTTGAATTCTCTTATATTATAAATTAGTTTTTAGCATGTACAATACACAGAATTATTCAATAAAAAATACAATTATACTAATAATTATATAATTGAAATACTTATTAAATTAAATAATCATATTATATGTTTATTATATCATTAAATATCAAATTTAATAATAATTATAATTAATTATATAATAAATACATTACTTTAGAGTAATTTAATTATTAAAATTTATGATAGAAACTAGTTTTGAGTAAAAGCAAATGAGCATAATGGTATTATTGTAAATGAAAAATGTTTATGGGACCCACTAATTACTTGCATTATATATATTGTAGAAGGAAGATTAAATTTAAATTTTAAAAAATATAATTTTTGTATGAAAACATTTTAGTTGTTACAGTATGTTAAAAAATTATGCTAATTCAAAAAAATTAAATTAGATTAGATACAATAAAAATTAGATACTGAATTCGGCACTACTTTTTTAGAGATAGTATTTTAAAAGTTATAAAAATCTTACAACTTGAAATAACAAATTATAACGTTTTTGTTAAGATATAGGTGGAAAAAAAATGATCATCGTACTTTGTTTTCCAAAAAAATTGATCTAAATGCCCCTTTTTAACTCGCATTATAGTAACTAGTTTTAGCGTCCGTAACTTTTCTATCTCGTAATATAACTTTTTTCTTTTTTATCAAAACATATAACTTTTAACGAATATTATATTGTATTACCTTAAAAAAGAGAATACCCAGGCAAATGCCTAAAAGTTGTCATGAATGATTTGATGAAAAATATATAAATATAAAATTAAACATATAGTATATTGTTGTTAGTAATTCCAGTTGATTGTGATTGATTTAAGTGACCAATATTCTTCAATCCTTTTTTTTTTTTTTTTTTGACGTGGACATTCTTCAATCTTTAATATATAATAAGAGGTCTATTTCGATATTTTTAGTGGAAGCATCGTACTATAATATAAAATGTTATATTATATTATAAAATTGTATTATTTATACATCTAATTTTAAAAATACCTACAAATACCCACATACAAAAAAGTGAATCTCCAAAAATTTTGTTATTATTATATCATATTTTTTAAACTCTTTTAATTCTAAAATTAAAAAGTGCCCACAAATATTTACCACTTCAAATTATATAAAAATCATATTTCTCATCAAATAAATATTCTTTCCAGAGGTAAATTGATGTGCCAATTTGTACTATATATACCTAACCATCATATCAACGTGGTATTCGACAGACAAATTTGTATTATGAGTGTGGGACTCTATTGGATTCTTCTGAACATGAAGCCATTCCTCCTTGCCATGACAAATATGAATAATTAAATTTCTTCTGTAGCAGCACAACCAGAATTGTATACTTCTGCGACAAATATGAATAATTAAGAATATGATGTTCCCCTGCCTAGCTAGAAAGGATAACATGGTTAGACCCAGGTAAAGCCATTTCGGATCAGATGGTTAAAATTCAGTGACGGTGGTTGCTACCTTGTTAGCAAGTTATAAGGAGAAGGCTCAGCGTTTGAAGAACTGGATGCAATTAGGATGGTAAAAAAAAATAAGTAGAGGTGAGTCGAGCACTTGACATTAAGTTTTAATATACTCATGAAAAAATATTTTATATAAAGTCGGTTTATTAATATAAATGAATTAAATATAAAGCTTAAATTTGACACGTTTATAAATATAAAATTTGAGTTCGATTATTTAACTTATTTATAATTTATTTATTTTTACTTAGAATTTTTTAAAGACTTTTTTATGTTAAAAGATTAAATAAAAATAAAAGGAGACTTAAATACTTTTTAAAGTTTAAATTAGATAAAGTGTAAATAATGTTAAATAAAATTATAAACATCTAAATTGAATAACATTTACTAAATAATAACAATAACTAAGTTATTATTGTAAGAATCTTACATCGCTTAAATATATGATTAAGATAGTCTTTATAAGAATTTGGGCAATCTTTTTTCCGTGAGCTACTCACTCAATTCTAAGATGGTATCAAAATCTATTCTGTAGTTATTATTAGGCTACCTGCAAATATTCAATCTTGTAAACTTCATGCTCTAGATGTTTAGTTTTGGGCGTGGGGATATGTTAGAGTCCCACATTGCTTAAAGATATAACCAAGACAGTCTTTATAAGAGTTTGGACAACCTTTCTTCTATGAACTAAGTTTTGGGATTGAGTTAGACTCACTTAATTCTAAGAATTATATCTCAATCTTTTTAATATAAAGACATAACTTTTTATTAAATTGTTCCGATCTCAACCTGAGGAGGGGTGGTGATATTGTTGGGAAAAACCAACACATAGAGATCAATGTGGATCAGCAAATTCCTATTTGCATCCACCAAGAGGAACCTATTTCACTATGAGAGAAAATAATTTAGCCATGTAAGAATACTAAAAGTTTGATTCCAAACCCAATCTAGATCCCATGTACACCCTCTCTCATAAATAGAAATAACCTCTCTCTCATTTGCTAATAATCATAGCACACTCCAATGCAATTTCTACACATTGTGCTATGTCTTGACCCTTGGTCTTAGTCTTATCTATAGCCAACTAACCCTTGGCCACCAAATTACTAAATTTACCCACCAAGCAAACTTGGCCTTCAAATCTTAGACTTGTCAAACAAGCTAACTTCTCCACTAAGTAAATAGACAATAAAATAAGACTAGTTAGTTTCCTAATTAAGAAAATTTGACGTGAGCCAAAAAACCAACAAATCCCCACCTTGGCAAATGTCTACGACCTTGGAAATTCATCACGACTCCACCTTATTTAACACCAAAGTCAAGACTAGCAACCTTCATAAAGAATCATCATGAAGATCCTCATTTGCTAATACTATAAACAAGCAATCATTGGCCCTTATATCTGTACTAGCTACACACAACCACAACCAGAATCAGTAATAGTCCTTTACTCCACCTGATTCAAAATATCCTAGCCAATGAATATGTGTAGTTGTGCAAATTGGAGTGAACTACAATCCAACTTCAAAGACCGACCTCCGATCTCGAACCAATCTCTCTAATAGCAAAACATTTTCCCACATATCCGTCTACAACCCAGAAACATACACAAGCTTTTGCATCCACAGCTCAACATATATATATATAATATTGTTCCTGGCAACATATTTCTAATACTTTGAGGCCATAATATTTGTACCTAGTAGACAATATATATCGTTGCTTACTTCTCTTTTCATTAAGACTATTCTGTCGTGGGTGATTTCAGTCTCAACCTTGAGTAGTATTGACCTTACAACTAGTAGTGACTAAGTAGCTAATGAAAATTAGAATCCTACGCAAATTTGGGACATAAGTCACTCCACCCAAATTGTGCATCACTCCATCAAACATCTTCTTTTTCACAATTCCAAAACCAATAACCTTGCAAAGCAACATAAGCAAAACAGAACCAGAATTTAAAATCCAATCTTGAGAATAAGTAATTCTCCCTTCGAAGACTGTGAGGAGATCTCCATAATCAGTTACCTTATTCATATTGCCAACATGATCATTTTCATTATCCTTTGACTTGAAGTGCAGATAATTTTTCTTCACATGATCAATTTCCTTGCAGTGATAGCACCGAACACCTTTTCCTCTGATATTGGAATTCGTCTTGCCTTTTTCTTGTCCTCCATCAGATGCATATCCTTTCCAATTACCATCATGAGCAACAAACATAGATCCATACCCATCCTCCACTTTTTGCTTCTTTTGAGTTTTATGGCACAAAAGATTTGCCTGCACTTGCTCCAAATTCATTGTGTTCTTTCCATATAGTATCGTGTTGACCAAACTATCCTACGAATTGGGAAGCGAGGTCAGAAGCAAAAAGGGATTTGTCTTCTTCCTCAATCTTGACATCAATCTTCTGTAGTTGATCAATAATGCCATTGAACATGTTCATGTGCTCCACGAGAATCCCACCTTCCACCATCTTCAATTGATATAGTTGCCGCTTCAGATGTAACTTGTTGGTCATTCCCTTAGCTAGATTTATAAAAAAGGGATAAATTAACTTACATACATATATAGAGAGATTTTCTTTTTCCTGAAAAATAGGTTTAAGTCTGAATAGATTACTCCACATAAATGATGCTACTATACATAAACCTCCAACTTAAAAGTCAATTAGCTTATTTTTTTAATTAAAAATAACTAAACACCAAAAAGATCACCTCAAAATTGAGCACCATTTTAGAATGGAAATATTTTTTGTTACAATAGATAAACAATTACAATAGGTGAATAGCAGGTTAAATTATCAAGCAATGGATTTGTTAACTATAGGCCATGCTTTAATTTCTAAGGATGCTTACAAAATTTTTGACACTGTTAGGTGTATATTTGGGAATACAAGAATTTTTTTTTTAAAGTAAAATTTTTTTTAAAATAATTTCACATATTTGGATAAAAAATTTGGATGAATTGTAAGCCAAAAATTCTAATTAATTTTAAGTGTAAAATCCACTTATAAGTAAAAGCACATTTTTGTAGCTTTTGATTATAAGTAAAATCATATTATTTTAGAATTATAATATTCTTACTAAAATAACCCTAAATATAAAATAATATAAATAAATCATTTCATATACTTTTTAGTAATTTATTATACAAAAATAATTTTTTCATACAATCAAACAAAAGATACTGCTTGAAAATTATTTTTAAGTTAATACATTTAATATTATAAAATATTTTTCAGTTATTTACTTTTAAATTATTTTATGGTATTAATTATTTACTTTAAAATTTATATAACTGATGTTTAGTTAATTTTAATTTAGTTATCATCACTATCTAATATACATGCTAAATTCTTTGGCGTTTAAAAAAAAATTTTCAGCCTCCGTCGCTGGTTGTTTGACTTGGTTGCTAGAGCCATCATCGTCGTTGCTTCGTTTCATCGCAGAAGACTATCATCCTCATCGCCATAACCATTACCTTCACATCATCGTTGCTGTTCAAACTTGTCGTTAGAGTTGTCATCATTATTCAAACTCATCAATAGTGCGGATTTGGCTTTGCAGCCATGATTATGACAAAGAAAAGAATGAACCATGACTGAAAAGAGAACAATAATTAAGGAGGCAAGTAGAGAAGGGAAGGAATATATGTTACACTAACTTTATTGAGTAAAATTGTACTATGGGTAAAATGGGGGTAAAAAATTTCCTAGAATAATTTTGTGTGTAATATTATGTATGAAGTTACTTTATGAAATTTTATTCCCTATTTTTACTCTCTTACGATACATACTTTAAATGAGGAAAAAATTTTCTTGCCTCAAAATTTGCTCCTTTATTTTAATGGTATACCAAACAACTTTTTTTTTTTTTTTAATCTCATGAAAATTTCGCTTCTTATAAATTTTCACCTCATTGGCTTGTTCTCTAAACACACCCTAAGCATATAAAGTTTTAACTTAGTTCATTTATATGATGGATTCTAAAATCAGGCTTGGGTTTGTTTATTTATTTTTTAAAGAAAGTTTAAACAAGCATTGGTCAAATAATTCATAAATAATTAAACTCATTTATATCTCCAACTGCAATCCAGTAGAATCTGAAATCATGTTAGGATTTGCCTTGGAAAAAAAAAAGACATAGACGAAATAGAAATTCACTCAAACAGTAAGATCGAATAATGCTTATAAATAAAATTAAACTTGAGTAATATGTTAATTTTATTGATATGCTATTGAAAATATTATTAAACGTTTTTGATAAGATTTATAGCATACTTTAATTTTAAATTTGAATAATATTTCTCTTGATATATCTCTCTCCTCAAAAACTTTTAATCACCGAGAAAAAAAAAACAATAATCGTATGCAGATTTGTTGAATATAAGGTGCATGATCTGGTGAAAATGGGTTCAAAATCTTCATCTAAAAATCTAATGTGGTTGTAATAAGAAGATGACATCTAACTCAAACGGGGTCTATGTTAGATAACTAATTTCACTACTTAAAAATTTGTGATAGAAAAGAAGTGAACTCTGTTAAACTCAGAACTCGGAAGTTCCCAAACGACCCTTCTTCCTTGTCCCATATTTCCAAGTTTTGAGTTCTGAGATTAGTTACATAACATAGACCCCACCCAACCCAGATGTCATCTTTTTATTACAACTATGTCTCAATTTCAGGTGAAGATTTTAAACCCATCTCTACCAAAGTATGCGCTGAAGATTAAACCCCTAACGTTAACAGCACTTTCATATCCAAAATTGGGTTTTGCCAACTTAGCAACCTGCAGACTTGTTGAATTTATTTAATTTTTGTGGGAAGGGGGCGGGGTGTTGATACATTTAATTAATGATTATTGTAGCCATTATATGCTAATCACGGGAAAGACGATTTAAATTCAATATAAAGAATTACCAACGGGTCAATGGCAAGTCAACTGTAATTTTAAGGAGAACAAACTCTAAAAAGAGTAATTATTGAAAAAACTTTTTTTAATCATGACAATACTCAAATAGAATTTTGTTTTTTTATTTTTTATAAATCAACTTAAAGAATTGATATAAAGTGATGAAAAGGTCAAACAAAATAATGAGGCATGCTTGAAGTTAGGCAACACTCTCATTATCTTAATTACAAAGTTGAACATAATAGCTATTAACTAGTCCTAGATACTTTCATTAGGTGTTTTATATTTATGATCTTGGAGCCTGCACGCATGTGCAGTATTTGAATATTCAACCTGACAAACCAGGTTGCCAGAGTGCAATAATGTAATTAAGAATTAATTTGATGATACGGATAATTACTTAATTTAAAAATAAGAAACTGTGAGTTAATAAATTAATAATTTACATAAAATAAATATAATTTTGATATTTGATCATTTCTAAATATTATCATGGAAAAATTTAATGTCACAAATGAATAAACGTACATGCGTAGAATTTCTATTAACTAGTCGTAGATACTTTCATTGGGTGTTTTATATTTGTGATCTTCAAGCCTGCAGGCCTGTGCAGTACTTCAATATATTGAATCTGACAAACCCGGCTGCTAGAGTGCAACAATGTAATTAAGAATGTGATGATACGGATAACTACTCAATTTAAGAATAAAAAATATGATTTAATAAATTAATAATTTAAGAATGTGTTTTTCTTTTTAGTGAATTGTTAATTTTGACCTAACATGGCATCAACATAACTTTGTTATTTGATCATTTCTAGAAAAATTTAACGTCACCAATGAAAAAGTGCACATGCATGCCCGGAATTCTCATTGTGGTTAGTTTCTACTTTGAATTCCATCTTTGAAGATTTTTTCAAAAATTAGAGAAACAAAAAATTACTTTTTCCTTCTAAATTATAGGCTATGTGTGTCTTATTCCCTATATTTTGAAAAGATACAAATTAACTATTGAATATTTTTAAATATGTAAATTAACCTTTTTATTAATTTTTTCAATCTATTATTAATTAAAATAGTACATATTCAATAAAGTTTAAAGTATTGGAGTACATATTATTTTTTAGTTTAGAGCCAAAATATATATGATCCAAAGTTTAGAAGATATAATATATTTATTATTTTTTAACAATCAACGAAAATTTAATAAAAGAACTAAAGTGCATATTTAAAAAAATTCAGGAATCGGTTTGCAACTTTTCAAAATATAATAAGTAAAGTATATATGACTTATAATTTAAGAATAAAGTGTTTCTTTTCCAAAGAAAGAATATTATTATTACAATTTCTACAATACACTTTTAAATTTAGGGGTTGTTTAGCATGTCTAACAAATATAAAGTTCGATAACTTAAAATTTGATAGTATAGGTTATGTTAAAATTTTAATACCGTATAATATTTGATTTGACATTATAAAGCACTGTATTACATAATATGATATAATTTTTTTTTCTATCACAAATACGTATAATCACAGGGAAAAAATATAAAAAAATTATAATAAGAATATTAACTTTTAATTTTTCAATTGTGAAATCCTTTATAAATATTGTTACCTAAATATTTATTATTTTTAATTATAATTATATTGAATATTTATTATTTATTTATGTATTTTTACATAATTATTTTTATTTTATTAAAATATAAAAAATTAACAAGCACAGAATACACTTTCTGGTATATTTTATTTTATTTTATTTTTTGCTTGTGTCTCCTTCTACAACATATAGAAATAATTACAATAAAATTATAATTTTTAATTATTTATTTATAAAATTAAGATAAATGTTATTACTTAAATATGTGCTAATCTTATTCATAAATTTTGAAAATATTTCATAATTTTTTTATTATATATGATTAAAATTTATATTAAGTATTATTTATTTATATATTTTTGAATAATTATTTTTTTATTTTTAATGAGAAGGGATTGATTGACACCAATGCAAGACTTGACATACTTCCATATTTAATAATTTTACATATAATTCTTATTGATCCAACTATTGAATTATAATTATCTATCATATTGATTTTCGTGTCAAATTCTTAAAAACTTGAATATCAATAAAAATGTTATTAGATAGTTCTTTTACACACACACACACATACACACACACACACATAAAATGTGTGTGGTTAGAATCAAATTATATCGGTGTAACTTTAAGTTGTTCTTACACTATTGAATAACTTTTTATTGGTGTAATTTTTTACAAAATCCACTGTTGGATCATAAGTTTATATTTTATAAATTATTTTTATAAAATTTCACATTAATCTAAAATTATTTGATATACTTTTTATACACATAAAAATTAATGTAATTTATATGTTAAAAATGTATATGAATAAGAGCTATTTGATTACATTTTTATTGATGTTCAATTTTCAAAAAATTTGATATAAATAATCTTCATGACAAGTAATTATAATTCAACGGTGTACATGAAAAATATATTAAATGATTTTGAATAAATATAAAATTTTATGTACATAATTTATAATATATGAATCTTCAATGGTATCTAATGGTGGGTCTTGTAAAATGGTGGATATTGTATATTACTTACAATGTGCTATAAATTGATTCCTTCTCATTTTTAATAAAATATAAAAAAGTAAACAAAAGTGAGAAAACCAACAAGAAAGTTAGTATAGTTGGTAGAGGCACACTATTATATTAGAAAGGACCTCAATTCGATTCTTAAATAGAACTATAGTTGAGCAGGTAAATCTGACCATACTAACAAAAGATTAATCTCATTCTCTTATAATAGGGAGTGAAGATACTCTTAAAAAGCTAAAACAAAAAACAAAATAGAGAAAAAGAGAAAATCTAACTTATACAATCAATTTGAGTTTATACTATTATGTAATCCAATATGTGTATATAGATACACCATTTAATAATACTTACATCAAATATTTAATAAAATAATAAAGTATTATGTTAGTTTATGTTATTATGCTTAATCCCATACGTGTATATAGGTACACCATTTAATATTTAGAACGTGTGTACGGTGGAGAATGTTCAATCAATTTAAGTTCTTTTATGTTTTTATCTCTACTTTTATTATTATTCTTTGCAAACCTTAAACCTAAACCCTAAACATCACCGAAATAAAAATGTTAGAAGTGAAACTGTTTCGATCTTTACCCAATAGTCAATCATTCCCACCCTACTTCAGGAGACACATTTGGCTTCATTGACGAGCTAGGAATGTTAATTCTCATATCTTTCTTTGATGTGACCACTTTGCCAAATAAAATGACAAAGAAAGATCCTCTTTCGTCTTTTAATAACTACACGAAGGATGTTTAGTAGTTACGTAAGGTCAGATTTGAGATATTTTTGGACTTGATTGGCTCTGCAAAGCAATGGGTTGGTTTTTTTTTTTTTTTCCTTTTTTTAAAACGCAACCTGCTCATGAGTTTTTTTTTTTTTTTTTCGATAGGGCAATTTGCTTAGGCTTAAACTCAGTAGATTTAACATACATTAGAAAAGAATTCACCTACAATAATAGAATATTATTTAAATACAAAATTCGAAACACATTGATTATTTACTTTTAACAACTAATGTGTATGCAATTTTTTTAAGTACTGATCTATTAAGACTCTATTATTGGAGTTCACAATGTAAATTATATTCGTAATTAAATTTTGAATGATAAAAGAATTTTAGTCTTCAAAAGATAATTACGTTATCATATTAGTCTTTCAAAAGTTATTGTTATCATATAAATTTTTAAAAAAATTTAAAATGCCATTATATTTATCTTTTTTGAAGATTAAAGTAAATGATATTGATATTAATAGGCTGATTATCTATTTGTTTTGAATCTTTAATAAATTTATATAATGACAATAATTTTTAAAGGATCGATATAATCATATCATATTTTTTGAGAATTAATATAAGATTTTACTCTAAAATAATATATATTCATAACAAAATTAAAGAAGTTTGTAAATAAATAATAAACAAATATTGGCTTGCTATTTGGACAAGTCAGCCTTTGCTCCTTGGAATTAGATTCACATGCATCAGAGAGCATGCACAGATTTTAACACCTAGTCTTCTGACATGGAGAGTGAGCCCACAACTCAGTTCACACATTCGGGGTCCTGTTCTAGTGCGAGCTCATCTACTATTGTGGAAATACACCCTCAAACCAAATTCACTTGATCGAAGACAATTTTGGGTCTTACAATGTCAATTGTCAAAGACATGTGGCCCCCACAGGAAGCTTCCCTGATCCATATGATTAGCTGGCTAGCAACAACGACAGCATTTGTACAATAGTACACTATAGTGTACATACACACACCCCATGTGGCTTCTCTTCCAAGCTCTTATTTTTAATTCAAGTTCATTCAGCTTTTGTGTGAATAAATAAAGAAACGTGACACGTTTAGTTTGCCAAATATATATATTTTTTATTTTTGTTGTGAAAAAAAGTATATTGAAAGCTTGAAAGCACAGAAAATTTAGTGCAAAAGACAAAATTAGCAGAAATCATAGAATGAAATTCCTTCCATGAAAAATTAAATACTAATAATGGGTTTGCAATTTTAACTTTTGGTTCCCCTCATCATCGCATGTTTGCGAATAGGGATATTAAGTAATTATGTATTTTAATTATAAAATATAACAAAGTAGAAAAGAAGAAGATTTTAATTTTTCAAAAGATTAGGTAGTGTTTAGTTTGTGAAAATATTTCTTGTTTTTATTTTTTGAAAAGGATTTTTATTTTCAATTTTTTTTTAATTTAGGAAATAAATTTGGTTTGTCTATTTTTAAAAAGGAAAAATAATGAAAATATATTTGATTTGTCTGTTTTTAAAATGTATTTTTAAAATTAAATTTGAAATAATAAAATTATATTTATTATTAAATAAAAAATGTTATTTATATTTTTGTTACATTTAGGTGAACTTTATTATTTGCAAATTTGAGATAAACTTAAAAATATTTATTAAAATAAAATAATTCTATAAAATTTTAAGGTTAAGAATAAAATAAATTGTTCATTTTTAAGTAATTTTATTATTAATATCAATTATCATATAATTAATAAATACTGCAGTCTTTGTTATACTTTAACTTGTCAAGCAGCTAAAACATACAAACAAAAAAGATAAAAAGAAATACATCATCCTCCAACAAAATACAAAGTGATAGTGATCAATCATCAATGATAATTATCCTACATTTGATTGGTAATTATCTCCCTAACTTGTGTCATTTGAGTTGCTTCAGTAGCATTAGTATTAAAACCTTCTTGATCTACCCTAAAACTCTATTCCTCCACAATCATGTCTTCTCCAGAGTAATCACCAAATAATCTATCTGTACTATGTTGCATTTAAATAAAATTATATATGGTGCAACAAGCAGTGGGATTTTGCCTCTATCTTCTAATAGGGTAATTTGGCATCAATTTTAGAATTGGGAACCTTGCCTTTAGAACACCAAAACACCTCTCAATAATATTCCTCAATGAAGTGTGCCTATAATTGAACAATTCATGTTTACCTCATGCTCGTCCTCTATCATGAAAGTCACGCAAATGATATCTTGTACTACGAAATGGAGCAAGATAGCCAAACATACTAGGAAATCTAGAATCAACAAGATAAAATTGATCTATCATAGAATCCAAGAACATATTAGATAACAAATAACTAATAATAAGAAAGGTTTAAAAAGCAATACCAATGTAATAAGACATTATCTCCACTAGACTTTGGAAAATTATTTTCAGGTTTTAATGCATCCAAAAATACTCTAGAATCATTTGCTGTCTCTTCCCATCTAGAATAAACAAAGGTGAATAACATGTCAAAATCACACACTGTCAACACATTTTGTGTTATCAAAATCTTTCTTCCACGAAATGTAGTTTGTTTAGAAGCAGGAGACCAAGTAGATACATGCGTGCCATCAATAGCACCAATGCAATTCTTCATAAAATAAATATAAATAATATTTTAGTTCAACAATAGTTACATATATTCAATAAATATTAAAACATGAATGCATAATTACCTTAAAATACGGGAAGTATTTGTAGTTATTCAGAATGTGTGGATGAGTAGTCTCTTGATTCCGGGGTTGAATAATATGTGTACCCAACTTGCATACTGCTCTTAAAACTATTCTAAACCATTTGCTTACAGTATATATTGAATGTTGAAAGCGTTCAGCAATAACTCAGTGGCACGTATTATGATATATGATGATAAAAAATATAGCAACCCCTTCCTCTACACTTACCCTTTTACCATCACTTAAATTTGCAACTTCCTTCAAAGCATTGCAAAAATTTATGAACACTTGTTTCTCCATTCAAAAATTTTCATAACATCTAGCTTCATGGCCTACCAAAAATTCAAAAGTATACATCCTTTCGGTCAAGACAAAAGTTTTGCAAGGTATCCTATCAATATAGCTCCTTTCATATTCAATCATTAATCGAACCATAATAATATCTCCGATCTCATCATCTAATTCATTTGAATCATCACTACTCATGCTATTGAAATTATCAGTTGATCCAAAAATAGACATATTTTCCTGCTCAAATGAATAAATAATCAAACAATTAGTGCTAATAACAATAGTAATAAAATAGACATGCAAATAATCTTAGTTGAGAGACAACCACTTTCATACATATTTTTACGAAGAAAAGAAAGGGCCTCTAACTTTGTCAAATCAAACTCTATTCATCCTCACAATTGCCACTCTTTGTTTTAACAGAACCAATGGACAACATCAACCATAGCCATTCAAGATGCATCCTAACCGAAACACTTTAAATACCAAATTTTATTAGCAGCACCAAACCAAAACACTTTAAAGCTTAAACTCCCAATTCTTTACAATTCATTTCAGTGACAAATATAAACTGAAAAACTTCAATCAAATATGGTGAACATACTAGCAATTAACATGTCAAGATCCAATTGCCTAAAATAAAATTAATCTGTGCAAATCCAAAAAGAAGCCAACTATAAAACAAGCCAAAAAAGAAGGCATCAATTAGAATCATTCCCTCAAAGAAGCAACCAGAACCATTCCCTCAACAACATCAATCACAAGCAAGCAAAAATAGGATCCATCAAACAGCCTCAACCAGCCAAAAGAGGAAAAAAAAAATATAAACCATACCAAACATGTAACACCCTCCCAAGTACAGTACTATGCTTAAGTCATAGTACCACACCCTGGAGTTGTTACGGTTACCTGAACAGACCTTATCTCGACAAAGAACTTCTCATTGCGCTACTCTGATACCTCTTGAACTTTCTGGAGATAACACGGAAAAATAGGAGTGAGAATCATAAATTCTCAGTAGGATTCTCTATGATACACATGTAATGTCATCGTTGTCATCTCCAGTTTGCTTCGGTTTGTTATGGAAAAGGTGAACATGCTGCACAAACTGTTTAATTTTACATTTCAAAAAAATGTCTTATCCGAAGCAAAGTTCATTTTTACTCATATACTGGTCATTTGGGGAAGTCTGCACAAGATTAATTCATGAATAATACCATGGATAATAACTTCAACATATAAAACGCACATAGCATTAATCTACTGGAAACATAACCTCTGTACATAACTTAACTTGCACTTGAATTCATACACATACATAAAATTTTACTTTTCTTTCATTCGACACACCTAGGCGTTACGTATCGCCGTCCCTAGGGTGCTTGCATCTGTCTACACTTGAGCGTTACGTATCGCTGTCCTCAAGTGTAGCATCATACCACATCCTAGAGTATGATCGCCATGTTATACCCCATCAGAGCGTGATCGCCATGTCACGTTCCTTAGGAATACGGTATCCTCATGCTATATCCCAGAGTATGATCGCCATATCATACCCCGTCAGAGCGTGATCACCATATTACGTTCCTTAGGAATATAGACTCATCATCATATCTTTGCATGCCATATTCCAGAGTATGATCGCCATGTCATACCCCGTCAGAGCGTGATCGCCATGTCACGTTCCTTAGGAATATGGGGTCTTCATGCTATATTCCAGAGTATGATCGCCATGTCATACCCCGTCAGAGCGTGATCGCCATGTCACGTTCCTTAGGAATATAGGACCTTCATTCGGTACTTACACTAGCTGGGTCATGCCATGCCTCATGTAAGTCCTACCCCCCATATACTCACACTAGCTGGGTCGATGCCATGCCTGATGTGAGTGGGGCATATACTTAAATCTTTGGTCTTTAAGTCTTTACTCTTTAACCTTTACTGCCCTTGGGTAGCCTGGCCTTGGAGTGAGCTTGTTAGTTCAACTCGTGACCATTGTCACACCGACTCACCCACAAGGGGATTCACATCTTTATATTCACATTTAATATACTTATATCCTTTCATTCTCATGCGTTGTCAAGCATAGTCACGCTAAATGTACTTGTACATATGCTTCATCATTATCTCTCATATACCTCATATCATACTGCTTCTTGATTTATTCTCATATATCTCATATCACCCTTATATCATTCTTGCATATACATGTCCCTAGTTTCATAAACTTCTGCCGTAAAATCGACAGCATAACGGATCATATCCGTTTCCCCATGAATAGTGCCAGTCTTCACAGACAATTCAATCATAGCAACATAATCAACTTAACGCATATATATCAAGGTCAAACTGGCAATTCTCAACTCATACCTTATATGTTTTACTAATACCTGTAAAATCATCAATTGGGTCACTTTTGCCCATCTATTCAGTTCTGCCCAAATTTCATATGATCCACCTTTATTACTATTCAAGTCATTTAAATCTGAAATTTGGATATATCATAGCTCTATGTGTCTACTTTCTAACCTCTTTAGTCCCATATCATTTTGATTTATAAAACTCAAGATATTCAACTTTTACCTCAGCCTGTCAGCCACTAGCCCGAATTACACTCTTAGAAGTATAAATTCACTAAAAAATGAAACTAAGCTCAAATCACACGAAATTGGTCTCATATTGAAGCTAACAGGACCACCTTTCAATTGCCACAAGTTTCACTCCATTTGCTTAAGTATACCTCGAGTTATAAGTCCTGAAAATCGACCTTCCTAAACTACTCTGTTTTGGCCTGGATTGGATATAGGGTAACTTCCTCGAATCACTGGGAACAATTGGGACCATAACAAACTCGGAATCTCATATTGGGATATTCCCCTATATGTAAGTTTTCTAACAAAATTGGTTTCACTCGATTTGGAGTTGTATGGGGTGAGTTATACCCTCCTCAAGTCACCCTGCCCGGATGAAAGTCCTGAACCCTAGTTCAAACTTCAAAAATTCATATCTTTCTCAATACTAATCCAATGACCTTATATGATACATGTATGGAAAGCCCTGGGTGTCTACTTTCATCTTAAAATGGTTCCATCGGATTTAACCGGTGGTAGGCGGCGCCGTACACTCCGCCGCACAGACTGCCGTGGAATCTCCACCAAGATAGCACCCTCATCCATTCATTTCTCTTAGTTTTCTTCTTCTAATTCTAATTCTAACTCAAAATCTTCTATTAATTCAATCATAATTCATCATAATACATCCAATAATTCATCAAATACATGAAGAAGAATACAATCTCATGCAA
Source organism: Pterocarpus macrocarpus (assembly GCA_031439585.1). Taxonomy (NCBI): domain Eukaryota; kingdom Viridiplantae; phylum Streptophyta; class Magnoliopsida; order Fabales; family Fabaceae; genus Pterocarpus; species Pterocarpus macrocarpus. The sequence goes on along the minus strand of CM062514.1, from coordinate 33,261,326 downwards.
CCATAGTGCAAGGAATTCAAGAATAGAAGCAGAATCCTACCTCTTTGGAGTATGACTTGAGCTAAGTGCTGAAACTTGGAGTGTTAGAACCTTGCTAAGCTTGGAGGAATGATGGAGTTGATTGAGAGAAGGGGAGGAGGAGGCTGGAACCAGAGGAAGAGGGAGAGTAGCGTAGATCAGCCAGAAATGAGGGGAAAGGTTTGACTTAAATAGATGGGGGTAGTTGGAATTGTGGGTGTTGATTGGTTGAAGTTTTGTGATTGAAGTTCGGCCATGTCGCCTGCTTTTGTGGCTGAGTTGCTCTCCACGTCGTCCCACAAGTGATACGCTTCCGCTCTACTTGAAGTCAGAACTCGTCCCATTTATGTTTAAAGTCGAAACTCGTACCATCTTGTTTGTGACTTGAGGAAATCTTGTCTGGTTTATTTCGAGACTAAGAATCAAGGTCGGAGGTCGGAAGTCATGCAGCTGACAATCAACTGATCTCGGAACTCCAAGTTCAAAGTCGGGACTCCTTGTAATAAGCTCGGATATCGGAACTTGGTCCATTCTAATTGAGTTCAACTCCAAGGCCGGAACTCGTTACATGAAACTTGGAGTTCAGTGCTTGTATCATTGTGTTAAGCTATAACTTCTGAGGTCGGATGAAGCATGAGGTATGAGGTCGGAATGAGGGCTCTTAATCTCGGAACTCGGGTGATTCGAATCACATTTCCAAACCCAAGTACTTAAACCCGGAAGTCGGTATCTTACATTTGACGAACTCGGAAATCGGAGAATATATAAGATGAAGTCGGAAATCAGGAGTAGTCAAGACTAGATGAAATCGGAAATCGTATGTCATTAAGTCAGAAATCATGTACTTACGTAAGCCGAACTCGGAAATCGGAATTTATCCCACTTTGTGTAGAATTCGAAGATGAAGTCGTGAATTGAAATTGATCCGTCCTGAGGGCGAAGTCGGATCTCGGAAATCGGGACGTTACAAAACACAACTACAAAACAGGGCTGAGGGGAAAGGAAGTAGTAAGCGGCGGTGAGCAGCACCATATCCCTGCAAAAAGCCACCACCGTTTTAGGGAGGAAAAAGAGGAAAAATAAGGCCAAAATATCAAATGAAACCTTACCAAAAACGTGCGAAAATAGGGAAGAGGAAGGGAAGCAAGGAGCAGTGTGAGCGGCATGAAGTGATGGGCGAACGGCGTGCTGGGAGGGCGAGCTGCAGCGAGGGCAAGCTGCATGAGGGCAAGCAACGAGCAACGCGGGGGTGAGCGGTGAGTAGCGGTGACGGTGAGTGGCGAGCAGCGATGACGATGAGCCGCAAGCAGAGGCGAGCTTCAGGGGAATGATGGCGGCGAAAATGGTTTAGAGAAAAGATGGAGGCCAAATGAAATTGATAAGGAAGAGGTGATTTGCCCTATTAAGGCCGTGTTAAAAAAAATAAAACTCGTTTCTCCGTTACTGGATTTGAACTGGGGAGATGGAAGTGAAAAAGCAAAAAAGCTCTTATTATTATCACAATGCCACCGCTTTCAGTTGAGAAATATTTCCAACAATTAAAGTGAAAAACTGAAAACGTGGATTTGGCATTTTCACGTTTTCAATTGTTTTAGGAAATATTTTGTGAAAATATATCTGAAAAGTGAGAACCAAACATATTTTGTCATCTATTTTCTATTTTCCGTGGAAATGAAAATGGAAAATAGCTAACCAAACATAACCTTATATTTCTTACTTTAATTTTCTCAATCCAAACATAGAAAAAGAATGCAAATCTCTAGTAGAAGAGTTTAAGTAATTTGCTAGAAATTATATTATATAAATTTATACTCTTGTGTAATCAATATAAATAAAGAGTTAATCAAATAAATAAATAAATAAAGAGTTATTATTGAATTAAAAATTTGATAAATTAATTAGTTGACTGGTTCAATTGGAAGGCTTAATCATCTCTTAATCAAATTTTACTTAATGAAACATTTTTTTTTCTGAAAAGCATATCTAATTATTTTTAATCTAGCCTATTTTTTTCTGGATCAATTCGGAATTCAAGACTTAATTATCTAACATAATCAACACCAGGTGCCTTTTTTCAGGATGTATTTGGATTAACTATTAAAATAAATTATTTCATTGATCAATTATAAAAATAATTAAATCGTTTTTTATATAACTGATTACAATAAAATCAATTTCATTCACATAAAAAAATCAATTTTTATGTTTGAAAGAATTAATTGAAAAATAATTTTATGGTAATTTATTTTATTTAGATTGTATAAAAAAATTACTTATGTATAGTAAATTATTAAAAAGATATGAAATGACTTATTGATAGTATATAATAATATTTAATAGTTAAATTTAATTTAGTAAAAATATTATCTCTAAAACAATTAGCTATTGCTTGTAATAAAAATGCTCAAATATAATACTTTTTTTATTTTAAAAACTGTTATTGATATAAATAAAATAAGCTAAATATTATAAACCTAATCAAATTTGTATATAATGTGATTTAATTCTAGAAGCGGAGGATTTTATTTAATCATTTCTTTCATTCTAAAATTAGGCAAGCAGTTACACGTCTAAGGGAAAAAAAAATTCCCTATTTAGATAGATAAAGTTAAAATAATTGCTTAATTAATTTAAGTAATTCTTTTTAAAAAAATTTATATTTGAGTATTGCAAAAAGAAATCATTAGTGCTATACAAATTTTGCACTAATGAATTATTCTAACTTAAATCGTATCTGTTAAAGTTAAAAATAAAGAACAAACTCTTAAATTCATAAAAATAACATCGGATACAATAATTTAAAACCCTAATGTAGTGCTTAAATAATAAAGAATTTCAGTTATATTAGATTTGTTATGAAAAATAATGGACAACTAGAATTTATGCAAAAATTTTATTATTAGAATGATATGATATTATTATTAATTTTTAGATAAAAGAATGGATCTCATCACCTTATATTATCCAACTATTATCATATATTCTGTCAAAAATTTTGATTATTTATATGTTTATTTATATTGCTATGCAACACTTCTCATTTTTTTAATTTTTAACCACAGTTCACCAAACACGTTAGTCTTAAAAGTTTTTATTTCTCAAAAATTAACACAGTCAAATGCTTATTTTTTTAATTTAATTTTAATATATTATTAGTATAAAAAAATTTATATAAATATTTAATTATATATTATTATATCAATAAAAATATTTAATTCTATTATTTATTATTTTAAAAATCTTAAAAATAAAAATATATAATTGAATAATAATATAATTTATACATACAATATATCAATTTTATTTTTTCTTTTGGAGAAATTTGGGGTTTATTTAAAAAAATAAAAGGTAAAAATTGAGTGTGTAATTTTGGGTGTCACCCCGTCAAACACAGTACCAAGAGTACAGAATCGAATAACACAAACACACAAACAGTCACTCGGTTCACTAAGTCCATAAATAAATGAACAGCCAAAAACAAAGCAAAAACGTGGTCTCAACGGTCTCTTCCTTCTTTGCGCTCTGCACTCACTGCACTCTAAGAAAAAAAAAACACTTTTTTTTTCTTAAATTTATTATAAAAAAACCATTTTCTCTCTGTCTCTCTCTGCAATGTAGGTCGCCGGAGAATGGCAAACTGTCAACGGAACGACGTCGGATCCCTCGTTCTTGGCCACCACCACCACCCTACCAAGTCCTCCTCCGCCGCCGTCGCCGGCCACTTCCGCCTATGGAACTCCCTCTCCGCCGCCTCCTTCCGCCGCATCATCTTCGACGCCCTCAGCTGCGGCAGCGCCACCACCCGCCGCCACCACCACACCGACTCCTCCGTCTCCACCGCCAGATCCGACTCCGACTCCGACTCCGAAGACCCGAACCCGAGGCGCAATGCGACGCGGTCTGAGAAGCTCTCGGATCTCCTGAGCGTGGCGGATTCGGAGGCGGACGCAGAGACGAAGAAGAAGGAGGAGGCTCTGGAGGACCTCAAGCGCCTCGTGGAGGAACTCCGGCCGCCGGCGGGGGACGATTCGCCTGCTGCGCGAAGAGCCGCCGCAGCCTCCGCCGTGAGGAGGCTGGCGAGGGAGGACTCGGAGATTAGAGTGACGCTCGCGATGCTCGGAGCCATCCCACCGCTCGTCGCAATGCTCGATTCCGAAGACCTCGATTCTCGGGTAGCTTCGCTCTACGCGTTGCTCAACCTTGGAATCGGAAATGATGCGTGAGCTTCTATTCCTGTTCTTTTTTTTTTTGGGCTTTGTGTTTTGGTTGAATTGTTATGTGTCGTTTTCAATTTTTATGTTCTGTTTTTTTTTTAGTTTTTTTTTTTTTTTTTGTGTTAGACTATTGTTTAATGATTAGAATGTCGTGTTCTTGATTGCGCTTCACGTAGTTTGATTTCGTTCTTCTTACTTTTTATTTTTGGTCCAACTTTTTATTTTGCTGTCAATTTTCGCGCATTAATTCATTGATTCTTCTCTTGCTATTTTCGCACATTGTTGAAATGACAAGCCTTTGATTGTTAAATTTTGGTGGTTTTTATTATTAATATTAATATGGCTTTGTGATTTTCTGTTGCTCTATTTTTCAATTCTACTTTGCATGCATCAAGCAAAATTTTTTCTGATGTCAGTTTTTACCGTTTGTTGCTTCGTCTAATCAACTACCTCTTTTTTTTTTTTTTCGGTGATTTAACCATAAAAGTTTGATTTCTATCAACAAAAAAATCCATTAAAGTTTGATCATTTTTCTTTTTTCATTTGTTCTACTGTGGCTACTTTTAACTTTTTTTTTCCTGTCATTTTTTACATTTTTTTTGGGTGATTTAGTTGTTGAAATGACAAGCCCGTGTTTTTTAATTTTGGTGGTTTTGTTACAAGTTTGTGATTTTCTGCTGCTCTGTTTTCAAATTCCACTGTGCATGTATCAAGTAAATTTTCGTGGTTAATTTTCCACATTTTGGTGGATTTTTTTTTTCTGCAGCAATAAAGCGGCTATTGTGAAAGTTGGGTCTGTTCACAAGATGTTGAAGCTCATTGAATCTCCAGATTCTGTAGATTCATCGGTTTCTGAAGCAATAGTTGCAAATTTTCTCGGATTGAGTGCTTTGGATTCGAACAAACCAATAATTGGGTCCTCTGCCGCAGTACCATTCCTAGTTAGAACCCTTCAAAATTTAGACGATAAAACAAGCCCCCAAGCCAAACAAGATGCTCTCAGAGCACTGTACAATCTCTCAATCTTCCCAGCCAATGTTTCATTCATTTTGGAAACCGATTTGGTCCCATTTCTGATAAACTCAATAGGAGACATGGAAGTGACCGAGAGAGCCCTCGCGATCTTAAGCAATTTGGTGTCGATTCGAGAGGGTAGGAAAGCCATTAGTGCTGTCCCTGAAGCTTTCCCTATCCTGGTGGATGTGTTGAATTGGACAGATTCACCAGAATGCCAAGAAAAGGCATCTTATGTTTTGATGGTAATGGCTCACAAGTCCTATGGTGATAGGCAGGCCATGATTGAGGCAGGGATTGTGTCATCACTGCTTGAGTTGTCCCTTCTTGGCACCACATTGGCTCAGAAAAGGGCATCAAGGATATTGGAATCTTTGAGGGTAGACAAAGGGAAGCAGGTCTCGGGGAGCTTTGGCGGAAATTTAGGCGCAACGGTCTCCGCCCCTATTTGCGGCTCCTCATCGTCTTGTGCAAAGACGGATGGAGGAGGAAAAGAGGGTTCGGAGGAGGAGGAGGAGGAGGATATGATCAGCGAGGAGAATAAAGCAGTGAAGCAGTTAGTCCAGCAGAGTTTGCAAAACAACATGAGGAAGATTGTAAAGAGGGCCAATTTGCCTCAAGATATCGTTCCCTCGGATCATTTTAAGTCACTCAGCACAAGTTCGACTTCGAAGAGCCTTCCATTTTAAAGAGAATGAACCATGAAGTTAGTCTTCACTTCACAATCCTTCTTGAGCTCTCATGCCTATAGCTAGTTTGTTACTAGCACTTGTCAAAATCTTAATAGATAGTTATAAAATTATTTCTAGTTCTGGTTTCTCTTTTGGTTGCATTCTTTCTTTCTGGTTGCTTTGTCTTTTGGGTGTGTTCTAAGGGCAGATTCTGTGTTCATGGCATGAGCATGAATGTGAATCCATCCAACACGAAAAGCTCACTGTTTCTAAACTGAAAATGATACCCTCTGAGCTATAGAAATGGACAAATCACCTGTATTAGTTGAGTCTTGTCATTTGTGAACACTGTGCAAGGATTGTGGGATACCTCCAAATAAGGGGTATGACATGAAAAATTGGACAATCGTAGGGTTGCTTCAGTCAAACTATTGATGTTAGCATCCCTACATTCAAGGAGTCACTTTCAAACCATAGTACACTTTTGTCTCCCTATTGGCCCTACTATGTGTTTTGTTATTAATTATTAATAATCTAATTGCAGCCAATGTAGGAAAGGATGCCGGTCATTATCATCTTCTACATAAAGAGGGACTGTTCACTGCAGTTTTTCTGTTTGAGAATCTTTCCCCTGTTGGTTTGTCAATTCCATGTGTTGAGCTTTTAGGAATCTTGGATAATGAGTTGAATGTAGTTTGTTATGCATTTGCAGTCAGATTTGTAAGGTTTAAGCCCTTAATTTAATTGGTTGAAAGAATTCATTAATTACCCTCTATGTTTGTTTAATGCCACATGACCTAGTTAACTGGATTCATTGTTTCTCTTTCAACTCCTCGCAGATCCAAATGCGATGGAAGGAGGCTTACAGCCTAGATCTGGCTGAGTGCATAGCTGAGCTGTTCGTGGCAAATAAGTATCAATGGTATTTTGTCCCCACTATGTAAATGTTAGATGATGTTCATTGTGGGTTAGTCATTTTGTAATGCTATATCTTCTGCTAGTTGCTTTAAATTTTGTTGACTTTGGTGTAAATATTCTTATGTTAGTGGAATTTCAGTTTTAATAATTAATTAAGCCACTCTTCCATCGTGTGCCAGTTAAGGGTCGATTTTAATTTATTTTCTTTAATTCGCCTGAGACTGAGGTTCCAAAAGTATTTGTTGCGGAGGAGAAGGTACAAAAGGTAGCGTCAGTCATTGGTTGGAGCTATAGTGTTTTTCCTGAATTGGTGGCAAGGAGGTTGAGAATTTGCATCATAGACAATGATGTGATGACTATTACAAACAAAAGAATGGTACGTGTTTTGATAAATTAATTGCATATCCGCTTTTGAACAAGTGTTTATCACAAAGGATCATCATGAGTATATTGCTCATACAAGTTTTCAACCCAATTTTTTTCTCAATAATAATAACCACAATAAATGCGGAGTATAGTTTCGAGAAGATCCATACGATTGCATTTGCATTTAATAATTACGCCGCCCGTTCGAGCTTCATACCAAAGCCTATAAAATAGACACATAAATTTTTTTCAAATAAGATATCTTATATTTATATATAGTGAATTAAATATCTCAATTGATATTCGGTAGTGACTGCTTAGATAAATGGATTTTAATTATGTAAGAATTGAATTGATATATTATTTTAAGTAAGAGATATATAGTGATTATAATTTTAAATAAGTATATATTTTAATTATATAAATATGAAATCAATATGTAGACTTCATAAATAGTATACAATTCATTATTGATTAATATCATATTTAATATTTATATAATTAAATTAATTAATTATCTAACTCGTTAAGTATAAACATTCCCCTTTCTCAATATACCTTCGTTCACTTGCTGAAAAATCAAATGCAGTCAAGCGACAATGCTTTGTAAATTGTAACTCGTCGATTGTGCTTGTGCATATAATGTTGTATATACATGACACGTCTAGGGTCCAGTCAATATGGGCACGAGCACCATTAATTCACATACTGCCATGACATTAGCAATGCAGCCGCACGGAAATTTTTGTGAAAATGGGGTCCGTTTCTACAGTACATAGGCTTAAGAGCGGTCCGAGCAACCCGGGAGTTTATGATGACTTTTTTCATTTTTTATTTTTTTTTAATCTAACTATTATTTTTTTTTTCACATTTTTTGAGTACAACACTAATGTTAAAGTTGTCTCTAAGACTCTAAACCTTGAAGGTCATTCAACAAATGAGCTCAAACTTATTTATAAGACGTAGTAGTCTATATGGTTGGAAGATCAAATGCACCTTTATTAACATTGTTCATAGCCAATTGCAAGTGTATAGCTTTGCCTACCTATTTTTGCTGCTAATTCAGTTCAGCCAGCCAAGGCGTGGGCTTTTATGTGGGCAAACATGCCGCGCGGCTTACCTATGATCTATGCATCTTTAGTTAGAGCACAAAGAAACTTGCTGAGTAGACAAGATTGGTGGCTTCAATCTTTTTGGTTATCTTTTTTTAATTTTTTATTTGAGTATTCTAAAGTAAGGATGATTATAAAGTGAGAAAATGGGAGGTTACTAGGAATGTAAGCGGATTTGGCTAATCCGATGAATTCGACCCAGACCAAACCAATTAAATTGGTTGGGGTTATCGAGTCATTCAAGTATGATGCGATTAGAACTGACCAGTGTTTAATTCGGTCATCGAATTAGGGGTTAGCAAGTCGATACCCAACTTGATCTGACCTGAATACCCCATATACTTTTTTTTTTCTTAACACAATAACACATTAACATTCTTTAGATCCCATTATCCTAACCAGTATGGCTTTGTGGACTTGCAACATGCATTATGTTCTTTGATGTATGAACTTGGGCATGGACAATTGTGTCTCTTTTATTGTGTTAATGGATATTAAAGTTGGGCACTATTACATTAATGCCCCTTGATGGTAGTGGATCATAATGACTCTTTTAATTGTGTTAGTAATAATATTAGAATGATTTAGTCTTTGAATATTATAATAGAATATGAATTTTGCTTATATGAAAATTTTGATGTGTTATGATTATTTTTTATTGCATTTTTTGTCAAAAATTGAAAATAAAAAGCAAACGAGTAATTCAATCACTCAAACCAAATCAACTCGAATTTGATTTATTTAGTTTGGTTCGGATTTGATCAAAAAATTTTGTGAATCCAGATCAATTAAAATTTATCGGTTCAGATTTATTTTTCCCCCAAACTCGATTCGAACCAACCCGCTTACCCTCCTAGGGGTTACTCACCATTAAATTATTTTGGTGAAATTCACATATAATAGAAGTTATTGATTCAAGAGTAAATAATCTTGCACTTTTTCACTTTACAACCATCCTCTATTTAAAAGATCATCGTCCGATTTGTTAAGGGTGCTCGTTGAGTCTGAACTATACAATTAAAATGCTAGTGTTTGGCTACTATTTCATCATGAGTTCTCGTCATTTATGAGACCATTTTAGGCTTCCAACGACCATAGTAACCAAATTAAAATTGGAGAAAATTTCACTTTGCTCCCCCAATTATAAGTCATGTATATTTTAGTGCTTGAATTAAAGAAATATATAACATGATCTCTAAACCTTCTTGAATATATATTTCAATCCTCTTGTTAAGTTTCTATCTATTATTAATAGAAAATAAATATACTTTATTCCCAAACTTCGGATCATGTCTACTTTAGTCTATAAATTAGAAGACGAGTGTAGATCTATTCCTTAATTTTTTTTAAATAGATACTATTTTTATTAATAACTGATAGAAACTTAATAAAAAAATTAAATATATATTTAAAAAATTCGGTGAATCATATTACACATTTTTTTAGTTAAAGATTAAAGTATCCATACCTATAATTATGGTGGATAAAGGCGAATTTTCCCTTAAAATTGATATTCATATGGACCCTGCTTTCTCTATTTGCTTTGAAGAGCTGTCGCGGTCACTGCTATCATAAACGATCTATAACACTACACTTTCTTGTGAAAATGTCGGACTATATGATCAGGTTTTTTCCCCTAATTTCACTTTCTCTAACTTCAAGGTAAAATGTTAGTATATGTCTATATGATATCTGGTCTTCATAGATACATATGATTACTCTTTTTCTTTTATTCTTTTGGTAAAGCGGAAATTCATTAAATGCACATGATTGCTCTCTACACATGCAAATGTTGAAAAGCATTAACCAAAAGAAGCAGATGATGAGAATCAAGGTAGAGACAATTGTTGGAGATAATTAGTGATAAAAAAAACATATCTGAGTATCTTACTGTAGATTGGGCAATTAAATTTTGCTTGTCCAGTGAAAAAATCTGCAAAGGCGGGCACGCCTTTAATAGATAAGGTTAGACAATTGTTATAGGTACCACATTCCATAATCAATGTTTCCTTCCAGCTATAGACCCTACATCAGAGGATGTGTGGCATAACTTTGTCAATTCAGAGGTACTGTCCCTAAAGCAATTGAAGTTACCCTTGAATCAGGTTACATTTTACGCAAACACAAGAAACATCTTCAATTATGCAGTAAATGTAAAAACTAAAATTTCACGTTGGTTAAGAATGGATGGAGTAAAATCTATATAAATGAAAAAAAAAATATATTTATTTTCTTAAAAGTTTTGGATTATGTAGTATTGGACCTATTACATTGATTTCTAGCTTAACTCATTGATAGAAATCTCACCAGTTTTTGCAGTTTATGTGACTGCCCGGTTCTAAGTTTAATTCCATACATATCAATTCAAAACCTGTGTAGATGACAGCCATGTATTGATGTCAAGCCAGCAACACGTACGAACATTGTGATTGACTAGATCATACATGCCTTTGCTACGAGGCATTAAGTCCGTTTAAATAACACTATTTATAACTTTTTTTTTGTTAAAATTTTTTAAAAGTTAAAAGTTACGTTTTTAATTTTTTTTTCATTTGATTGTATAACTTATTACTTTTCAAAAACTCATTTTTATTATTTTTTGAGAAGTTAAAATTTTTAGTTTTTAAAAAAGTACTTATTAAAATATTTTAAATAAGCACTTTTAGTATCTAAATATAAAATAATTTATTTATAATTACTTTTAAAAATTATTTTTATATAAGGACTTAAATAAATTATTTACTTAAATGGACCTTAGTTAATGACTCATTTCTACATTAACAATTTGGACGCGATTCAACATGACAAATATTAACTAGCATATCCATGGCGGTGGCTTGGGCACAATGATATGAAGTTATTCTAATTGGAAAGGAGTCGTTGAAGTTACATTGACATGTCATTGTAGGAGCAGTTGATGTGCCTGTCCTGCTAAGAACAAAATACATGTGGTAAAAGAAAAAAGTTGAAGCCATGGTCTGAAAATTTTCGAAAGTGACGATGCATGGATGAATCTAAGCTATAATGACACCGACATACATATACAAACTTTAAATAACCCGAAATGTTTGGTGTTTGGAAATAAATAAATAAATCCGACAAATTTCCTTTCTGCACTAATCACGACCAAGATCGAGACAGTTGAGGACATTATTGTGTTCTATTACTTCTTATTAATCAATAATAGAAATTACTAAGTAAAAACTTTTATAGCTGTTTTATATAGTTTTAAGAGCTGTTATTTAATTATATGTTTAATATGTTGAGAAAATGTAGTTTTTTTTTTAATTTGTATTATTAGTTTTTTGGATTGTATGAGAGTATCTCTAACTTTTTTTCTTTTTGTTTTGATTCTAACTAGTTTTTAGTGGAGTTACAAGGATGGGAGAAGGGATGAACTAGTGTAAATAGAACACCTAATCCAATACTAATAACCCCCTATATACGGACAAGGAGAGGTGGCACTCGAGTTATGATTTATTGGTAAAATATCTCTAATGTTGATCTTTGTTTTTTAGTTTAATTTTTATGTGCTAACATTTTATTTTGGTCCTTAAAAGAAACAACACAGATTGATTGATATTGCATGGAAACTAATTAATTTTGATTGGTTGAGATTTCTTTCAAAATTAAACAAAATCATATGTGGACGCCCTTAATAAAAAGACGAGTATTTATTACTTTAAACATTTTTAAAAAATATTTAACATTACTTTCTAAAAAAATTAGAATAAATAATAAATATTATTTTTATTTTATAATGTATCCTATCCATTTGGTGTTAATACATTAACATTTTGTGTTTGGCCAACAGCAATATGATAATATTATCATGTCAGGAAAAAAAATGATAATATTAACATAAGGCTAGGAATGTCAATAGGGCGGTATAGGGGATAGTCCCCTAATCCCTTGCCCTATAGGTGAAAATTCGCCTCATTCCTACCCCGTTTGGGTACTTGCAAATATTTACAGACATCTAACACATCATTAAAAATTAAAAAAAAAAAGAAAAGAAAATAAAGGCAAACTCTAATGTCATCGTTCCTTATAATCTATCCAATACAATTGAAATTGTTCATAGCTTGTTTGGAATGATAAAATGAAATGGAATTGAATTCTTATGTTTGGAATAAATCAACAAATTATAGAATTGAGTTTATTTACATTGTTTGGAATGTATATAAAAATCAAATGAATTATTTATCTTGACTATTTTACTCTTTATTAATAAAATTCATATTTTAATAACAGACTTAATTAATCATTAGATAATATGACATAATTAAAACTAAACTAAACATGCCCTTTATTAATAAAACCAAAGCACTCCACAAAATAAATTTATCAAAAAAAATTTCCTCAAAAATGCAATCTGTTGATTCACATGCTACAAGGAACTGAAAGACTAATCCACATATCAACAAAGTAAGAGACCATAAATTGATCGCAGAGAAGCACAATGTCAACAACCTGAAGAAGACACCCCAAAATTCAACCAAATAAACAATGCCCATAAACCCAAAATCAAAATATCGTTACTCAATACTTATTATCTTATTTTATGTTAGAATAAGAAAATAACAAAAATCTCAGCGTAAATGCATAATGGCTGCAGGGGAGAGAGAGAGAGAGAGAGAGAGAGAGAGAGAGAGAGATTGATTCTGGTTTGAAGAGCCGCTGCAATCTTTGTCGAATGTGGGGAAGTGTCAAGATTGAGGAGAGAAAGAAGGAAAAAAGTATTAATAGGGTTGAGGTACTTTAGACATTTTATTCTTAGTATAATTCCATTAGGTTAGAAATTGCAAATCAGACCAATTTTGGTCTGATTTACTTTTTGACTTTTTAAAGGAATTAAATTCCTTTGAGAATTTAATTCTATGCTATTAATTGATACCAAAATAAGGAATTGAATTCAATTTCTTGAGTGAATTGAATTCCCAAGCTTTGCAAATAGGCTTCAAGTATAATTCAAATAGATTATAAATCAGGCAACTTAAAACACTATAAATAAAAATAACAATAAATCTAAATAGTAACAGTCTTTTATTCAACCAATCTAAATAACAACATTAAGCCAATCTATACAAATGCATAATCCAACACCATCTCGTCGGTCCAATCCTTTGATTATAATGGAACTCACTCTTCATATATAGGTAGGGGTATTTTAGGTATTTTATATATCAAGTATTAACGGATACGGGAGTAATGATCCTACGGATACGGGAGTAATGATCCTGATCTCCACCCCCATTTAATAAATAGATATTTAAAATACCCATTTTAATTATCTATCGACAATCTCTCCTCCTTTACTTGCTCTGTCACAGGCATTACTCATGGGTACCCACTAGAGGGGTAAAATAGCCATCCCCACGCAAGGCTAAACAAAATCTGCTATCAAGACTGACTGGACTAGTGTGAATGAGAAAGAGAAATACTTGCATGGTTCTAAGACTAATGATCAGATTCCCACCAATTATGTAAATATATTTTACATGAGATTATATGTTAGTGGTGGATTCCATATAAGATACACTTACATAATTGGTCCGAGAGCACAACCACGTGGTGCTCCCGGAACATGCAATCATTTCTCGAATGAGAAAAGCCACTCAACCATAAGAGCACAATTTCCCTCACTTGAGAATGAACCATAAAGGACTTGAAATTGGTTTTTTTTTCCTTTATCTTCGCCAACTACCATGCAGAGGAACAATATTGGAATGCCCCTTTTTTCTTCTTCATGAAGGGGACGATTGGCTCATTAGTATCATCACCATGTTCTGCATGTATTCCCATTGGCTCATAAGAAAACCCGTTTCTTCTCATTTGACTTCCTAGTTTTGCCAAGTCTTTTCTGTAGACTTCAGAAATACTCTGAGCAAACCCACAAGATCTTTGAGGTGAATCCAATTGGCTTCCATAAACTTTACCTAACACTTGACCATGCTTTTGAGTTTTCAGTGACGTAGAGTTCTTTGCTAAGAGTTGGCGCGTCTATTAATGTATTTTCTTCCAATTCTGGGGACATAACTTTTTCTTTGGCACCATGACAAAGTAATTGGAACTTGATCATTTTATAAATTATTCATAGTTTTCTCAACTAATTCATTATTAGTGGATAATAGAAAGGGACAAAAAACAGACGAATAAGCGTAATCTCTAGTAAAATTTTACAAGTCAAGATACATGAGTCGCAATGTCGCGTCTGATTACAACTACTTGTAACTTGCACAGCAATTACTTGAGTTTCATGAGAAAAAGCTTGAGACACTTAAGTTCAAATAATTTTTTGTGAGCAGCTGCATTCAGTTGTAACTAGTTATTGTAAAATCAGAATATTACCGAAATTCTCATTGCTTATAGCATATTTAACAAATAATAAAATTTAGGGTGTATTTATTTGTGCTTTTTTCAGCAAAAAATCTCTTTTTATTGAAAAAAGTCAATTTTCATATCTTTGGATAAATATTTAAAAATAATCAAATTCTAAAAAAAATCAGTTTTCAACTTTTTTGGAAAAGTTGAAGAGTTAACTTATAAAAAAAAAATTAATTTTTAACTTCTTTTATTATATATAAAATTTAAGTTTCAAAATCTGAAACAAATGCACCCTTAATAGCAAATATAAATGGCACTGCAACGCACTGGGACCAGCCGATTGAACAGCACAAAAACACTCAAGACACAAGGGCAAGAAAGCAATGAGAGAAATTCCACTTCACAAAGAACTTCTGATAAAGCTAGGATGGAGCCAACTTCACCGCAAGGCACCATCCCAGGAAGTGAGGTTATGTTAATAGAAAGGGAATTTTAGCTTTATTTGGTAAAGGCTGAGGTCAATTTCAAAAGTAAAGGACTATGAATCATAGCCCATGATTTAACATTTAGTATAAGTGTTTAAAATGAAAAAAGAAAAAAGTGGAATTTTTAACTTAGTGCATGTCAGCACCAATTTTATCTTTACTTAAAACAAATTATTAAATGATAAATGTGTCTTTTAGATTAGTCTCGTTTATATCAGTATATGTTCTTTTTTTATAATAAATATTTATCAAGAAAATAAACATTTACATCTTCAATTTTATCAATCAAACATAGTATGTCTACCAAAAAAAAAAAAAAGAAAAAAAAATCAAGCCTAGGTATGAAGTTGTAAATCAAGGCATATGAGCTCATGCCATGAAAGGATTTCAATCAATAAGAATATGCATTTCAAAAGCACAGCACTGAAAATCTTTCTAGAAAGCTTAGATTTAGTAAAATTCTTTCACGTCTTCAAATTTGGATTTTTCCTCTAAATGTAGTTCATCTTCCAAGATGAAAAGAAGTATATTTCAAAATTAAGGGTTTTGACTGAACTGAATGTGGAGCATAATTAAACTTCTTTTTCACTTCAGAAAGAAAATTTCATTGCTGTCAATTCTCCCTTCTTAGTCCTCCACAGTGTTTTAAATTGCGGTTGCGGCTGCGGATGCGGACACAGTTACGGTTGTTGAAATGTGAATTTTCTTTTAGTTTGCCACTAAAAATTAAGCTCATTGCAGCCTGTTGCGACTCTGATACAGTTATGTTACGGTCAATTTACGTTTATTGGTGAAACACCGCAATTGCCGTGTGATGTGGTTGCGGTCACCACCGCAACCGCAATATTGCGGCCGCATCACGTGATAGCAATCCCCATTTTGAAACACTGGTCCTGTTAGAGGAGTTACCAATTATTAAATTTTGCATAAACAAAACAATAGGTACAGCAATTAATTTCAGCAGGTAAAGAGATCTGCCGTTACTGCATAAGAAAGGGAGCTTATGAAAAGAAGATTACCATCATGATATCATCCAAAAAAACGCTCATGTACTCTTTCACTCATCTACATCTATCATTAGAATTCAGAGCAGATGCCAGCCACTAAAAATTCCAAAATTCGTGTTACTCATTAGTACTTGGTACAAAGTATTGATGCTAATCAACTTTATTTGCTTTCGGTAACTGGAAGGTAGACACCTTCTGCTGCCAACCAGACATTGTCAGCACGCTTCTCGCCAGCACCACAAACCTAGTAAAATAAAGTAAATAATAATGGTGATAATCCAATTCCAGCACTTTAATTCTCTAGAGAGAAATATTAGTTACATATTTTTCTTCTAAAAATATGTTAAATTGTACATGAAGTTGCAAGATTATCACAGAAATGGACCACCAATATTCCTTGTACTTCATAAGTCAAAGCAAAACTTAATAAAGGCATAGCTAAGTCATCCGCAGAATTTTTTCACTACTTTTGTTGCTGCACTAAACATACAAGCCCAAGAACTTGACATTTAAATATATGACGAATCCAAGACATGTTGAGTACACTAACTGAAGGTAGTAAGCATCCCAAATTTTCTATAGAATTAAACGTTATATGGATATCTGTAATTCAACCAATTATACAGTAAACAAGGCTTTCATATTGCAATTCCTTTCTCACCTCTTGCTGTCCCCCAGCAATCCTTGAGTATTTCTTATCATGACTATGTAGACAGCCTCCAGTGTCCATATGTTGCAGCCGAATCCTCTGATCTTGTTTCCAAGTCTTCCCACTTCCTTCTATTAAAAGCCTGAAGTGAAAATGAAATAATTGAGAAGCACCTTGGAGAATACTGAGGTATAAATATCATAAAGATAAACTTTAGTGCCTCACCTCCAATAGTCCCGTGTCAGATTCAGAGTCTTCTCCAAAGCAACTCACCTATGTTCAATTCAAATTGATGAACTTAGAAATCCGATTGTTATAATGTGATACAAAAAGGATTATATTTGAATCAAAATTTTAATTTTAGTAGTGACCTCATTCAAACGCATAGTAAACTAAAGAGGTTCAGGAAAATATTTCTAGGTTTGTCCAAAGCACCTTTCTGTTTATGTCGTCTAGTTCAAGAATGTAAGTAGCATCAAAATTTTCTTGCCTCAGTCTTTTGGAGAGCGGATTACACACAATGAAATAAATTGTTAGTGGTGGCAAATCACAGTAGGATTGAATAGGATCTACATGTTCCTGCAAGTCATTTCCGTTTTGCTGCTGTGATGGATAGGCTGAATAGTTGCATAGCACACATTAAGTAATAATATAATAGTTAAGACCAAATCAAAAATATCTAAGCGGGAAATATTGAAACTTTAAAATATGCGGTCTTTAGGTTAATTAAGTTAGATTGATGCTACATTAAAGCATCAAATTATTCCCTTGCAAATTGTAGCAAAGATAAAAACTATTTAGGGTGCAAACCCAATTAGGTATTGAAAAGCACAAGAGAAAAATATGCCGCCATATATAATATAGAAAAGTAATTTGTATATACCTATTATTGATATATTTTGACACTTTCTCTTTATCTCTCTCTTCTCTTTTGCTTTTTTATTTTTTCTCTTCCTTTCATAAATTTTTTTTTGACACTTTGTGAAATATGCATAAATAACATCCCTCTAAACAATATGTATCAATGACAATAGATAGCAAATGATAATAATATATATATTTTTTGGCATTAATCTCAATAACAAAATTAAAATTGTAATTATTGTAAAAATTGATGATATTCACAAACTTGAATCGGTAAACATCGATAATAATAATAATACAACATACCGATCAACTTATTTCGAAAACATTTTAGAATTTCTTGTTACGTGTAGTGTGGGAGTGTGGGGGCAACGTTCAAAGGTGAGACAGCTTAGTCCAATAGAGAGTCAGCAAGGGGTCGAGTGACGACATAAATATATATCTTTAATATTTTTAAGTGTTTATTAAGATTAATTTATAGAATGTAATTGGTATGCACTGATAGTGTAAAATAATTTTACATTATCAATTAATAAAAATTCTGAAAAAGTAAAAAATTATGATAGATCCCTCATTATTATATGTAATTATTTGTATGAGTTGATATTTTTTATTATTTCTATTAATTAACAGTGTCAGTATATTCAAATTAAATTCTAATTTATATTTTTTAAGAAGTTCTAGTTAAAATTAAAAATAAATTATTTATATGAATTGAATTTAGCCTAATATTTAAAAAGTGTAACGGTCACATCTCTCTCACTTTATCTCTCTCGCTTTGTCCTTCGGGATGCATCACACCTCCCCCTTTATCTCTCTCTCTCTCTTCTCCTTTTCTTCAAAACAAAACCCCAAAACCGCCGCCAAAAAGACCACAAAAAAACATAAAAAAACCAAAAAAAAAAAAACTTCATAAAATTCTGTAAAACATATTTTTAAATTATATCACTAATATTTATTATAAATTAAAATTTGACTTCTATCGTTGTTATATTCAAAAATGCAGATTTGTTAAAAAGTTCATTTCTTATTATTATTAAGTGTTATTTTATATAAATTGTGCCACTAATATCTTATTTTGAAATTAAAATAACTTTATTATTAATATTTATTTTAATATATAATTATTTGATCATATAAATAATTCTATATTAAACAAATTTTATGTTAAATTTATCTCATAATAATACTTGCCATACTAATGTTATTTTAAAATAAATTATTAATTATACGAGTGTATCCTAATAAAAATGATATATATCTAAGAAAAGAATGGTGCATTGGGATTTATATGTATATATAGCTTACATATACTCATGTAACACGTTGTTATAATTGGATTAAGATGTTCTCCAATTATAACATGAGAAGGTTACGAGAGAAAAAAATATATAAGTGAGAGCAAAATTCTATCTTTCTCTTTTATAATATGAATTTTTCAATTTGTTGGTACTAGTGGTTGTTTTCAATCAGGATATAAAATGGGTGTCACTATGAGTTGCAAATCCCAACTTTCTGCCTTCCTCTTCAATGAAGCAGTCGAAGCCCCTGCTAACTAATAACCTAACCTGACTTTCTTGCATATATGTCCCTTTCAATCATTGAAGAGGAAGGCACAAAGTTAGGAGTTCCAACTCATGGTGACACCAATTTTATATATTGATTGAAAACAACCACTAGTACCAATGAATTGAAAATTTCATATTATAAAAGAGAAATATATAATTTTGCTTTCACTTATGTATCTTTTTCTCTCATAACCTTCTCATGTTATAATAGGAGAACATTTTAATCCAATTATAACAACTTGTTATATGAGTATATGTAAGCTATATATACATGTAAGCCCCAATGCACCATTCTTTTCTTAGATATATATCATCTTTATTAGGATACACTAGTATAATGCAAGAAATAATAATAATAATAATAATTTATTTTAAAATAACATTAGTATGACCAAGAATTATTGTGAGATAAATTTAACATAAAATTTGTTTAATATAGAATTATTTATAGGATCAAATAATTATATATTAAAATAAATATTAATAATAAAATTATTTTAATTTCAAAATAAGATATTAGTGCACAATTTATATAAAATAACATTTAATAATAATAAGGAATGAACTTTTTAACAAATCTACATTTTTTAATATAATAACGATAGAAGTCAAATTTTAATTTATAATAAATATTAGTGATATAATTTAAAAAATATGTTTTACAAAATTTTACGAAATTTTTTTTGGTTTTTTTTTTGTGTTTTTTTGTGGTGTTTTTAGATGTGGTTTTGGGTTGTTGTTTTGGGGTTTTTTGGTTTGGTGGTTTTGTTTTGAAGAGAAGGAGAACCGAGAGAGAGAGAAGATGGGAGGTGTGATGAGAGCATCCCGAAGGACAAGGTAACGGGTACATGTACAATAATTCAAGTTTGAGTGATGTGATTGTTACATTTTTTGAATACGAGGCTAAATTCAATTAGGTGAGAATGATGACCCTATCATGTACTCGCATTGAAGTTGGCCACACCAACGCCACACGCACACGTCCGGTCTCCATTCATTAATGCCCAAAAAGGGCACCAAAGGTATGCTTTAACTTAGGCACTAGAGTATTGCCCAAAAATACTAATTCAAATATACACCAGTATTGTAAGAATTTTATTTAATATACCATTAATATAAAATTACTATGATCTAATCATAGATTAATATCATATGAAATATTTAATTCACATAATGATTACATAATTAATTACATATATAATAATGTATAATTACTTAATAGTATAAAAATTTTTACAATCAAAATACCTTAAAGTTAAAACTCATATAATAAAGTTGATTACAAAATATTAATGATTTATTAATCACAAGTAATTTGTTGAACATTAATAAAATATGGATTTAATTTGTATAAATTGACAGTATAAAACTATTTTACATTGTCATCCAATCACAATCTCTCATTTACATGACTTTTAGAATATTGGGGGTAATAATCATGCATGTTTACTTATATGGCGATATAATTAGATGACAAAAATAGAAAAAGTTTTACATTAACAATGCATATAAATTAAACCCATAAAATATATCATTTTTTTTCCGGTGTGGACTTTCCTGTAAGGAAGTTTGGGATCCTCTTTCTATTCCCTATTGATAGTACTAGGAGGATTAAATCAAGTTCTTGGTAAATTAACTCTAGAGGCAGAAAAAGTGGAAGCAAAGGAGATCTAAAAAGTGGGAATATGGAGAATTTTTCTTTGAGCTGTGTCGTTTTGTTTTGGTTCCTTATTGAGTGGCAAAAGACGAATTCTTTGGGTGCTCAAATCTTAGCGTGTTGGTGTCGAATCTCGTCTTTTTGGGATGATGATTACTATTTAAAGTTATATGGGTAGTATGTGTTTAATTGGTGTGTATTGGTGTGTGTGTGTGTGTTTTTTAAATATCTTTTGTTCATTTATTTATTCTTTGGCTGAGTCATATTGTCTCTGTTCAGCTCCCCTTTTTAGAAGTCTTGAGCATTACTAAATAATTATCAGAAAAAAGAATCCTTGGTAAATTAAAACCATTTTTCATACAACATGAAACAAATTAGAATGTTGTCGTTGTGGACAATCTTATAACAATTTGTAAGATATGTACTAATATCAAATTAGATAAATATAAGATAATTAGTTCAGCTTCAATCATAGTATGTCTATAACATTTATAACATAATAGATGCATATTTCGATCAATATCTAGAGGGTTAATGCTCACTTTAATCCTTGGCTTTTCACTTGTGAGTTACTTTCATCCTGGCTACTCATTATCAAATTAGTCCCCCACTTTGTAAAACGTAAGTCAAATTAGTCCCTCCTCCAACTCTGTTAATCCACCATCACTATTTACTAACATGTCAAATTAACTGAATTCGGAACTCGAAACTCGGGGAGTGGCACCTGTTTGTCTAATAACCTTTTACCAAAACTCAAAACCCGAATCATCTCGAATTTACGAAGTTTTCATGTTAATTGAACTTAGAACTCGGAATTTCATAAATTTGAGATGATTCGGGTTCCAAGTTTTGGTAAAAAGGTCATTCTGATGAACAGGTGCCACTCATCGAGTTCCGAGTTCCGAGTTTAGTTGATGTGACACATTGTAAATAGTGACGGTAGACTAACGAAGTTGAAGTAGGGACTAACGTGACTCATGTTTTACAAAGTGGGGGACTAATTTGACAATTTAGAAAAGTCAGGAAAAAAAGTGACTCACGCGTGAAAAGTCAAGATGTAACATTCACCACAAGTTTCGAGTTCCAACTTCATCTTCGAATTTCAGCATAATTTCCAACTTCCAACTTCATCTAGCATAATTTCCCGACTTCCGACTTTACCTTCAAGTCCAAATAATATGGATGTGATTCTCGATATCCGACTTTATGTCTCAAAGAAAACGGACCTGATTTCCGATATCATAATTTATTTCTAAGTTTCAAGCAAGATGTATGTGAGTTCCGACCTCAGACTTCATGTTTCAAAATAATGTACATGGTTTCTGACTTCCGAGTTGATAGTTTAACACAATGGTTATAAGTACCGACCTCCGGGTTGAATATAACGAGTTCCGACCTTAGAGTTGAACTCAACTAGAATGGACATAAGTTTAGATCTTTGAGTTGATTTCCAAGTTGTACACGAGTTTTGATCTCTGAGTTTATTCCCAGGAGCTTTCCATTTCTATTGGTGTTTTCGAGTTTGAATTGGGAGTTCCGAGATTATGTGATTGTGTACTGTATGATTTCCGACATCCAACTTTGCTTTCAAGTTTTGAATAAACCAGACAAGATTTCCGATATCTGATTTCATCTCCGAGTGTCAAATAAATGGCACGAGTTTTGACTTTAAGCAGAATCGAGACGAGTTCCGATTTCAGATAGAACGAAAGCGAGTTCCACTTTTGGGGCGACGTGGAGAGTAATTTAGCCACAAAAGCGAGAGACATGGCTGAACTTCAATCACAAAATTTCAACTAATCAACACTCATAATTCTAACTACCCTCATGTATTTAAGTCAGATTTTCCTTCTCACTTCTGGCTGACTTGCGCCTCCTTCTCCCTCTTGTTCCAGCCTTCTTCTTCTCTTCTCTTCTTAACAAACTTCATCACTCCTTCAAGCTTAACAAGGTTCTATCAATTCAAGCTTCAACATTTAGCTCAACACCTTGCAAAATCACACTCCAAAGAGGTAGGATTCCATTTCTGTTCTTAAATTCTTTGAACTGTGGCTGCATGAAATTTTACTCTTCTTCATGTAATTGATCATGTATTGGATGTATATGATGTTTATGGTTGGATTAATATGAAATCTTGAGTTGGAATTAAAGTTAGAAGGAGAAAACTAGAAGGAGCGGAGAATTAGGATGCTGTCTAGGTGAAAAGTCCACGGCAGCCCGTATGGCGGAGTATACGGCTCTGTCTATAGCCAGTTAAATCCGATGGAAATATTTTTATATGAAAATAGACATTCAGAACTTTCCATATATATATAATATAAGGCCATTGGATTAGTATTGAGAGAGATATGAATTTTTGAAGTTTGATGTAGGAATTAGGACTTTCATCTGGGCAGTGTGACTTGAGAAGAGTGTAACTCACCCTACACAACTCCAAATTGAGTGAAACTAACTTTGTTAGAAAGCTTACATATAGGGAAACATCCCATAATGAAATTTCGAGTTTGTTATGATCCCATTTGTTCCCAGTGGTTCGAGAAAGTTACCCTATATCCAAATCAGACCAAAACAGGGTAGTTCAGGATTGTCAAATTTCAGAACTTATAACTCGAGCTCTCCTAAAGCGAATGAAATAAAACTTATTGCAAATGAAAGCTTGTCCTGTTACCTTTGATATACACCAATTTTGTATGATTTGAGCTTGGCTTCAATTTTTAGTGAATTTTTAGTTCCAAGAGTGTAATTCGGGCCAGTGACCAAATAGGCTGAGGCAAAATTTAAATACCTTGAGCTACACATATCAAAATGAGATAGGACTAGAAGGGTTGAAAACCAGACACATAGGGCTATGACATATCAAAAATTCAGGTTCAAATGAGTTGTATTGGACTAAAGGTGGACTATACAAAATTCAGGCAAAATTGAATAAAATCCATAGAAATGACCAAATTGATGGTTTCACAAGTGTTTATGAATATATAAGACTTGTGATGACGGTTGCAAGTTTTACATTGATAAATATATTAGATTGATTATACCGCTATGACTGTTTTGTCCGTAGGAGCTGGCACTATGCAAAGGAAAGTAGGTCTGATCCATTATGTTGCCGAAATTTCGGCAGAAAATATGTGAATTATATGAATGTTATAAATATTTATATATTATGCTCATAAGGTTCAGATATGCAAAGATGAATTTAAGTATGATATGAGATATGAGTTATGACGTATATGAAAATAAATGATGAAGCATATGTATGAGTACAAGAAAATAAATGATGAAGCATATGTATGAGTATATTCCACATGTCCATGCATGATTATGTATGAGGATGAAATAATGTGGACATATTAAATGTGAATCCCTTAACTTGGAGGCAATTGCACATTGAATCCCTCCTTGTGAAGGCAGTTAAAAGACAAAGATGTGGGTCCCTTCACTTGGAGGCAGTTGCACATTGAATCCCTCCCTGTAAAGGCAGCTAAAACTATGAGATCCTTCTACCTTGGAGGCACGTGGTCAGATGAGATCCCTCTATATTGAAGGCATATGGTCAGATGAGATCCCTCAATTTTTTAGGCACGTGACCAGAAGAGATTCCTTCAATTTAGAGGCACGTGACCAAAATGAGATCCTTCCAAGACTAGAGGCATGTGGGTCCCCTTGTGGGTTAGTTTGTGTAACGACGGTCACGAGTTGAGCTGACGAGCTCGCTCTGCATCGCACTACCCAAGAGGCGAGAAAGACTAAAGATTAAAGCATATGCAAGCACCCCATTCACATGAGGCATGGCATCGACCCAGCTAGTATGAGTATAGGGGATAGGGCTTACATGAGGCATGGCATGACCCAGCTAATGTAAGTACCGAAAATTTATGGTGGCATGTAAAGATTTTATGATAAAAGATATGATGATGAGTCTATATTCCTAAGGAACGTGACATGGCAATCATGCTCTGATGGGGTATGACATAGCGATCATACTCTGGAATATAGCATAATGATCCCATACCCTAAGGAATATGACATGGCGATCACATTCCCATGGAGTATGACATGGCGATCATACTTTGGGACGTGGTAGGAAGAACATATTCATAAGGAATGTGACGTGGCGATCATATCCCGATGGAGTATGACATGGCGATCGTACTCTGGAATATGTGTAACAAGTAAAGGAAGATGAAGAAAGAAAAGCAAATTTTATGTATCTGCATAAATTCAAATACAAGTAAAGTCATGTGCAGATGTTATGTCTCCAGTATATTGATACTATAGTATCTTAATATGTTGCAATTATTATTTGTAGTATAATTTATGAATTGACTTTGTATGGGCTCTCCCAAATGCCAAGTGTATGAGTAAAATGAATTTTGCTTCGGATAATATATTTTCGAACTATAAAATTAAACAATTTACATAATATGTTCACCTTTTTCATAATAAACCAAAGCAAACTGGAGATGACAACGATGACAGTATGTATGATAGTTAAGGAATCCTATTGAGAATTCAAAATTCTCACTCCTATTTCCGTGTTATCTCCAGATAGTTCAAGAAGTTCCGAAGACGGCTGAAGTTGCTGTCAGATAAGGTCTGCTTTCAGAGTAACGATACGACTACAGAGTGTGGTACTATGACTTAAGCATAGTACTGTACTTGGGAGGGTGTTACACAAGGGCTAAAGTGAGAATTAACTCATATTTAGATTAATCAGAATGTTGGGAAAGGTAATAAATATGTAATTGAATAAAACCTTTCTCGCTTGAGAGAACCTATGAGAAGCATAATATACGGCAAACCAAAGATATTCCAAATAAATAATATCTTCAAGAATGTCAAAAATAAATAGCAAGAAGTGAGAAGAATACACAAGAATTTTAACATAGAAAATTGCCCATGTGAGGGACAACAAATCACAAGACCTAATTTAGAAAAATTCCATTATAAAAATAACAATGAGTACACCAAAGGAGCTCCACCAAAAAGATTTAAAAAATAAATGCCCTACTCATAACCTAAATATTGGAAATCACGAAAATAATAACATCCAAGTAACCACAATGGATAAAGATTGCCATGATAAAATGGAGACAAAACAAAGTTTTGAGTATATCAAATAAATGTCCACAGTGTTAGGAACAACAAATTGAAATTTCACAAAAAATAGAGTACAAATGAGTATTCAACAAATAACACAAATGAATAAAATATCTCTCCCACAACAAATATAGTAGCTATGGCGCTAAGAATAATGAAAAGGAACCAAAGGCATGACCTACAGCCCACCTTCTTTTATAATGTCACATCATATGACTTTTAGAAACAAGCTGCATACTTTCTTTTTTTAATAAAAGTGTTGAAAGAGCCCACTTGAGGAGGCCCACCCAACAAACTTCCCCTCCAACTCAAGTGGGGACAAAAATCATTCCAACAGCAATAGTTGAAAACATCTCCCCAAAAGTAATTTCCTTTTCCTTATCACTATCTATAACCTCCTGGTAGCATGCAAGAATTCCCCATCAATAAGGAGCACATACTCATCAGATGAGTTGCCAGTAGAAAGCAAATGCTATCTGAAAGACCTCCTAAGAGGAACAATAGGTTCATTAGTATCACCAACATTTTTATCAATATCCTCAATTGGATCATCGGGGATATGATTTGGGGCATCAATATGATTGTGAAAATCAGCTACATTGGGTGTATCTATCTTAGGAATTAGATCAAGATCAACCGAACTATCAGTACACGGGGATTTTGATTTCTCTGCCTTATCAATATCTTGAATAGTCTGATCCTTGATAAAAACAAGATCACGACTTTTGACAAGCTTCTTTTCAATAAGATCATAAAATCTATAGCCATATTCTCATGGCCGTAACTAATGAAGATGTACTGCCTTGACTTGACATCTAACTTGGACCTTTCATGTTTCGACACATGTACAAAAGCTTTGCAATCAAATACATGCAGATGGTCATAGAAGACATCCTTTCCAAACCATACTCTATTGGGAATATTAGCCTGCAAGGCAACAAATGGAGATAAATGAATAACATGTGCAACTATATGTAAAACCTCACCCTAAAAAGATCCAGGCAACATAGCTTCAGAAAGTAAACATCTAACTTTCTCCATCAATATCCTATTCATCCTTTCTGCTAAGCCATTGAGCTAAAGGTGTCTTCTGGTGTTGAATACCTTACTGTTTGCAGTATTCATCAAAAGGTCCACAAAACTTGCCACCATTATCAGTGAGAATATTTCAACTTCTTCCTTGTTTCTCTCTTAATGGAAGCCTGGAATTATTTAAAGACACCAAGCATCTAGTCTTTAGTCATTAAAACATAAACCTAAAGCCTTCTTGAATGATCATCAATAAATGCACTAGAGTAAATCAAACACCACCACCAAAAGTCGGAGTCCTCATTAGCCACAAAGATCTAAATGCACCAACTCAAACATCTATGATTTTCTAGAAGGAAGATGGCTCTTGAAGGAGACCTTATTTTATTTCCCAACCAAGCAATGAGCACACTTTTCTAATTTAGCACCTTTTGAACCTGTAAACAAATTATTCATGGCTAGAGTATTCAATCCCTTCTCACTAATGTGGCTACATCTCTTATGCCATAAATTTGATGAACTGGCATAATTAACAACATTTATAGCACAAAAAAAAAAAATTAAGTTTTCATCCAATACAATCCAGAAAACTTCTTACCATGTGCAATAACCAAAGAACCTTTTGTGAGTTTCCATTGTCCACTACCAAAGGTACTAACACAACCATCATCATCAAGATCATTGGTACAAATCATATGCAAATAAATGTCTAGTACATGCCTGGCATTTTTCGAGAGTAACTTTGCTCCAATGTTGATTTCTAAACAAATAGTACTAATACTAATTACCTTTAATGTATCATTGTTAATCATCTTCAACACACCAAAATCACATAGAGTATAAGATAAGAGAAAAATCCTTCCTTGATGTCACATGAAAACTGACACCACTGTCAATAACCCAGCTACAGTCCTTATAGGCAACATTGACTATATTCCCATCATAGAAAAATCACAAGATCTTTTGCAATAGCAGTGGCACACGATCATCATTTTCATCAGCCTTTGCTACCATTCTTATCATTCTTCAACTGATAGCAATACTTCTGAAGATGGCCCTATTTACCACAATAATTGCACTCATGATTTTTATACTTAGACTTTGATTTGCTTCTGCGTTTGCTTTTACTTCTTTGACCTTTTCCTTGATCTTTGTCTCTACTTCTCCCCCTATTCTTAGTAACAATAACCTCTGGCTACAAAGAGGATGCCTGATGAGTACTTTGTCTAACTTCATTTAAAATAGCAGTTTTTACATAATCCATGGTTACAACACCACCAAGAGCAGAACTAGTCAAAGTAACATGCAGAATTTCCTAAGAATCAAAAGAGTATTGAGCAACAAAAGCCCCAAGATTTCATCTTCAAACTTAACATCCATGCCAGACAATTTATGAAAATGCCCTAAAATTCACTCAAGTGATTAGAAATAGAAGTACCTTCTTTATGCCTCAAATTCATAGCCTACTTTAGCAAAAGTAATTTGTTATTCTTAGATTTTGAGGCATATAAGGTTTCAAGCTTCTCCCATAAAAGTCCTACCAAGTGGATCATTAGCAATATGATTCTAAACATTGTCATCCACCCATTGTCGAAGAAAGCCACAAACCATCTTATGTTGAAAAGCGTAATCTTAAACAGATTTATTCTTTGATTTTCGAGTAGCAAATACCAGTAAATGCAACTTTTTAACAAAGAGTAAATCTTTTATCTCGCCTTTCCATCTGTGGTAATTAGTGCCATTCAAACAAATCATTCTATCATAATTAGGCTCCATTGTTCATGAAGTAAATTACCTAAGAAAAATAATCGAGTTTTGATACTATCTATTGGGAAAGGTAACAAATACGTAGCAAGATAAAACCTTTTCTACTTGAGAGAATTGCATGAAACATAATATACGGCAGGAAAAAAATATTCCAAACAAATAATATCTTGAAGAGTGCAAAAATGAAAAGCAAAGGCATGAAGAATACACAAGAATTTAATGTGGAAAACCCTAGCATGAAGGACAAAAAATCATGGGACCTAGTCCATAAAATTTTGACTATAAAATGCTAATGAGTGTAGTAAAAGAGTTCCACCAAAAGGATCTCAAATATAAATTCCCTGCGCACTACCAAAATAGTGGAAATTACTAAAGCAACCGACAATGGGTAAAGACTATCATGAGAAAAAGGGGAGAAAACAAAGTTTTAATTATACCAAATAAATGCCCATATGTTAAGATTAATTGGTTAAAATTTCACCCAAAATGAAACACAAATGAGTACTCATCAAATAACACAAGTGAGCAAAGTAACTCTCCCACATCCCAGTTGTGCTCATTTGAGTACTCATTGGTATTTGTTGAGTACTCATTTGTGCTCCATTTTGGGTGGAAGCCAATTGTTCTTGACACCGTGAGTATTTATTTGGCTGATTTGAATACCGAGCTCGATCAAATTATAAAATCGTATCACACTAGCTTTATAGCTTAGTATGCAACCAAAGTCATCTCATTACAAGAAAAAGCCAATTTGCGGTGCATTTGTGGCGGAAGTCAGGTCGTCACAAAAATGTGGGATACTAATCAGTTGCGGTGAATTTTTCCCCTCTAACTTTCCAGTGGATTTTCCACTGCAAATAACCAATTCGAAGAAAAATAATATAATCATTAGATTTAAACACATACAGCACCAACAAGATTCAAAATCATTTAACAAAGTAAAATTCAATCCAAATATTTCAAGTTTATACCTCTATTGTATCTTCAGGTTTGTCCATTAAATCTCTAACAAGGAAATACCCAATAATCATAAAAAATATCAACAACCAATTAAATAAGTAATATATATTATACAAAAATTAAAATCAGTAAGATAATCTTTAAAAAAAAAAAACTGCTCATCGATGGTGGTAGTGGCTAGTTGGTGGCGGCGGTGATGGTGGTTGGTCAGCGATAGTGGGCAGTCAGTTGGTGGTGGTGGCAAAGGTGGTTGGGGAAGTGTGGAAAGAAAAAGGGAAATAAAAGAAAAAAAAGAAAGAAGAAAAAAGAGAAGGAATTGGAGGAATAAAGGAAAACGGTTAAGGAAAAAGAGAGGGAGGAGGAGGAATATTGAATATGGTGTGGGAGGAGAAGGAAGGAGAAGAAAGGGAGGAGAGAATGATGGAAAGGAGAAGAAAAGAGTATAAAATGAAGGAAGAGTGTTATGATGTATTCTTAATAAAAATTCATTTGCGGCAGAATTTTAAATTTTATGACAGATTTTTCACCACAAATCGTATGAATTCCCTTTTTCAAAATTCGATAAACTTACCAGCGGATTTTTCGACACAACAAAAATTAAATTTTTCAAATTTTTTAAACCATTGCAATTAACGGCGAAATAATGTGTCTCAATACTTTTTTTTTTTAATTTCATTTCCATCACCAAACTACAAGATCATGGTTTTTTTCTTTTTGATAATTAGTGGCGCAAAATCCCCCACTAATTGTAAAAAAATTAGTGGCAATAAATCCCCTGCTAAATAGAACATAGAAGCCTTTTTTTTAAAAAAAAAAATTCATTGATAGTTAGCGGCTACAAGATCATAGTTTTTCTTTTTTGGCAATTAGCAGCAAAACATCCTCCACTAATTGTAAAAAAATCAGTGGCAGAAAATCTCCTGCTAAATAGAACATAGAAACCTTTTTTTTCAATTTTGTTGACAATTAGTGGCGAAATTTCTAGTGCTAAACAGCAAGCTCATGGGTTTTTTTTTTTTTTTCCTGCTAATTGTGTACCATCTTTTTGGGTTGATGAGGCAAAAATTCACCACAAATCCGCTGCAAAAAAAAATCCACTGCTAATAGGCATTTTTTTTGTAGTGTCTCGTAAGAATAAAAAATGAACACACTTGCAAACACACCTCAAATATCGTGCTAATCATGCTGATGCTTAAGGATGTCGATGAGCTGAAGTAAGTTTCCTATTTTGTTATTAGTTTAGATCATTAAATTTTATTATATGATTTCATTATGTTGTTTTTATGCTTGTGTTATGTCAATATAAGGCATTGTACAATTTCAATTCTTATTATTGGGTTGCTTTATCATTCTAGCCTTTTTCTAAAATCATTAGCCAATCTTTGTGTGCGTAAGAAATTGAAACTAATTGTTTTGATTGACACTAGAGGATTTGATAATCTATTAAAGAAACCGCTTTCATTTCTTAAATTGATATTGAGAAGCAATTGGTTTTGTCAATTTTATTTGTTTCTTGACGGCAAAAACCAGGAAAACACCATGCAAATGAATTTTAAAGTTGTGCAAGCCACATAAAAATTATGATATTTCTTAACACAAGTACTTCATACTTGTTAGAAATTGATTTGTATGACTACAGTATGGTTTCCATCCACGAATTCCTCAATACTAAAACAGCATTGTTATTTGAACTTATGCTTTTTTAACATTATTAGGGACTTTAGTTACATTACTAATAAATGTGTTTACGTGACATAATGGATTCCAAATCCTTTATTACATCAATCCACAAAGGACCAAAATGATGTCTAAAAACCAGGGTTAAAAAAAAAAAAAAACCCTTATAATATATTAAACGGAGCCAATATTTAACTTCTTCAACATGACTATGACTCCTCATTATTTAAAATCTGCCAGAACATATGTGAAATCATTTTCATCTCAGTGATCTATAAACGAACTTGTTCGACAAGGATATGATCCTCTCATCTTTCTTACTAACACGAGAGTGCGATTTTATAATAAGAAAAGATCACACAAAGTTTGTTATAAGTAACAGGACCTTTATTATTACAAACAATTTTGATTTTGTATCTTTATTTTTCATAACATGACTACAGGAGAGTCTTAGAGTAATCAATATCGTTAGCGGGCGGCAACATGATCTCCCATAGCACCCAAGCGAAATATAGGCCTAATAAAGGCATTGCTATGCAAAAGGCAGCTCCTATTCCTGAGATGGGAGCTATGAACGCCACAGAATAGACATAGCTGGCGGCAAATAAAATTATTGGCGCAACCAGGATAGGGCCGACCCACCCACTCGGCATTAGAAAAATAATTGTCATCAACGTCCACACAAGGATCCCAGTGTTTAAGATTGTTATAGTAACGAAATTAAACACTGACAAGATCGATTTCCCTGCATTTCCTGGCGCAGCAGTAGCAGTAAAATTGAGGGATGAAGTAGCGTTCATTGGCAGATTGTTAGCCCCATTGTCAGCCTGATAGAGTCCACCAGGGGAACTGAGTGCCGATTGATAGATTGCGCTTATAATAAGAGCAGCCACTACCATATAAACGTCGCGTTGTTCGATAGATATACTGCTTCTCATGCGACGTACAAATGTTATTAGTTCATCTTCATAGTTGAGGTCAGGAAATGATGCACCATCTTTTGCTCCAGCATTCAATAATATTCTCTGAATCTCTGGAAAAGCACCAGCTAGGTCTAATGCGGTTTTGCCCCCCAAATTCTTGGCATTTATGGGGATCCATCTACTGTCTATCAATAAATCAACAGCCTGCGCAGCTAAGAAATAAATTACTAACGAAATTGTGAAGGTTAATATTTAATCCGATCTTCATTCTCTTTTTATGCTTATCAACGAAGTTATTTCATTTTAGCGACTGAAGTGTTTTTCGTTTAAGACCTTTCAATTGTTTATTAAACATGCAGGTGGCTCTATATTATATACTCTCTAATTATATTAATTATGTACGCACGCTGGGAGTCGTACATCGAGCTCGTTTGGGCGCCATTATCTCAATTAAAATATTTTTCTTAAAAGAGTATTTTTTATATTTTTTCATATAATTGGATAAAATTTTTAAGAAAAAGTAAAATTACTGAAATGGCAAAAGAAAAATCTTTTTTAAAATTAAAATTTTTATCTTTTATAAAAAAAATACTTTTTACAACAGAGAAAAATATTTCAAGTATATAAAAATATTTTTAATATTATATCTAAACATAAAAAGATTTAATTTGTATACACTAGTAAAATAAATTTATATAGATATCTAATTATGTATTACCATATCAGCAAAAATATTTTACTTAACCACCCATTACCTTAAATTAAAGTCTTACAAATATAAGTATATAATTGAATGATAATGTAAAACTCTTTTATACTATCAATGCATATAAATTAAACTCAAAATAAAATAATTTTGACTTTTTTAAATAATTTTTTTTACAAAATATCTTTTTTAAAAACTCATCCAAATAAGTCTATGAATTGCCAATATTTAACTAACTAAAAATAATTTTTGTAATCGTGATTTCAGATACCATTTGTATATTTAGAAACCGTTGTATAAATAATTGGGGGCTTTCAATCATATTTCTGTAAATATAGTTAATGTAAAATCTTTTATCCAGATTTCCCAATACAATATATAATTAAAAAGATTTAATCTCTACACACTGACAGTATAAAATAACTTTACATCACTAGTTAATCAAATTTTAGAAAAATACTAAACGATAATAAATAACTACCCACTACAATAATTATCCATCCTAATCCGTTATTATTCTCAAATTTTATTGTTTGATAGTGTTAAAATACTGTCATGTTTAGAAATTAATCTTTAATTATATTTTAATATTAGCACTTAATTTTCTTTTTTTTTTTTATAGATAAATTCATCAATAATACAATTAAAAACAGATATTATTAACAAGGAATTCCCGAGCCTCCCAACGATTTCTAAAACTGCTGTGTTACTAACAGGACTTTTAACCAACACCAAGTTCCAAATATAGATATAAAGCATACCTGTCTATTACCAGCGAGCGTTGAAAGGTGCAAAATGGTGTTGCCAGCCAAATCCTTCCTGCCCAAGACGTAGCATTGGAGAAGTCTAGCACCTTTACGGGTATTTCTATGGAGCCAGCCAACCAATACTCGAAGGGCTCTGAACTTTTCATATCGCAGGGCAAAATGCAGTGCTGTCTCTCGTCTTACATTCAAATCTTTAATAGAATCCGGGCAAACATAGAGGAAAAAAATTAAAAGCTCGATGTTTTCTTCGGATTGACATAAAAATGCAGAGGAGTGAGGCCTTCCCTCCCTTTGATTCGGACGAGGTCTATATTCATGCATACAAGACGCTTCACCATATAGTGATGATTGTTTTGTAGAGCAATGTGGATGGGGCTGAACCCTTGCTGATTTAGCTTCAAAGCCAACGAAGGTTTCAGCGTCATAATCTCGATGGCAAACTCGAGATGCCCAGCACGTGCAGCAATATGCATAGGAGTGTCGACAAATGGTATTGCATCGACGTCCTCCAAAATGCGTGGATCCTGCTGAATTACTTCGTAGAGAGAGTTTATATCTCCCGACATAGCAGCTTCTTCCAACGTACTAACATTCGCCATATTAATTTTTTTGTTTTATTTCCCAGAATGGAGACTAAAATGGCTACTTTGAAAGCACGAAATGTTCTAACTACGTACTGTTTTTAATAAATATGGAACAAAGCACTCTCCAAGTTTGGAATCCGGGAACACCATCCCTTCACCTAAATATGTGTTAAAATGGGTATGGTTGGTAGAAGAAAAACTTTTATTTATTACTCAGTGCTGTAGTTTTAGTTATAAATAATATTTCAAAGTTAAATATTGCTCTACAAGTCAAAAAAGTTAAATATTGCTTTTGATCAAGTCTCTGATGACTCAGACGCCTTTTCCACAAGCGCGTGGGAAGGTTTTTCTTATTGGTTGCCAAATATCTCTGTAATTATGTTGCCGAGATTTTGGCCTTCAGCTTTTCCTTTTTAAACGTTGGGCAACTAGCTTGAGAGTGCAGCGGAAAGTTTTTCTATTGTTATTATAGATATAATAGCAATGCTTTTAACCATTGGTTGAGTAATGCTAATGCTTTTACCCATCATTATGTTTGTTGAACTCTGGATCTAATTACTGTCCTAAACTTGCTCACTAGTTCTTTCTTTGTTCCATCTATCCTTTATTATTTTCTTTTATAAATAGTTTTCTTATTATACAATACACTTTATAGAGATAGTTAGTGTTCGTATCACAAATTTTATCAACACATAAAATTCCTCTTGTCATATTCATCTTTAGTTCCACAATGCGTGGATCCACCTGAATTATTTCATAGAGATAGTTTATATCTCCCAATATGGTGCAGCTTCTAGCCTGCTAACATTCGCCATGGTTGATAAACTTTTTTTCAGAATGAAGACTAAAATGGCGACTTCAAAAGTAGCACAAAATGTTCTAACTTCGTTATTGTTAATACATATGGACCAACGCACTCTACAAATGTAGAATAAGAGACACCATCCCTTCACTTAAATGTTTTATAAAAGGGTATGGTTGGTAGAAGCAAAGCTTTTATTTATTATCTATTACTGTATTTTTCATAATAAATTATATTTCAAAGTTAGTTATTGCTCGACAAGTGAAAAAAGTTAAATATTGCTTTTGATAAAGTCTTTGATGATTTAGACACTTTTCCACATACGCACAGGAAGGTTTTCTTTTCAGTGGATTCTGTGATACCTTTCTTAAAATAAGGGGTTCTAAATCTTTTCTAATTGTTAATATAATATGGCTATAAATTTAAATTTATTCTACCTAAATACCCACTTGTCACTATCTTAGATTTTATATAAAAACCCTTATAACTTTTGTTTGATTACAATTTTACCCAATCCTTATTACCTCAATTCTCGTTCCAAACATTTACAATTTTTCATTCACAAGCAATTCTATCCGAATTTCTAAACACAAAACAAGATATTCAATTTCAAATGTGTAAAATCCCTAAAAATAGAAAGAATACCCTAACCCCTGTTGTGAACCCCAACCCTCACTCTGGTACCAATTCGGCACACCATTGATGAATCTATACCACTTAACCTATACGCCAAACTTGAGAGCTCCCAAGCAACAATTATTGTTGAATCTGAATACTTGAAGTGCGTTGATCTATCAAAATATCCTCCCATGTCATTTTTTTTAATATGCATTTGAAACTATCAAGGGTGCAGCTCGTAAGCACATGAATTACTTTGCATCCCATCCATATTTCCTTATCAATGGTGTCTTGGTTGGTCCCGAGAGAGTGGGCGCTGAATTGGTACTAGCGAGTGGTAACGAGACGTAAGGTGTTCTTTCTAATTTTTAGGGATTTCACACATTCGAGGTTGCTTGATCTCTTGTTTAAGTGTTTAAATATTTCGATAGGATTGCTTCTGAGTGAAAAATTGTTAATGTTAGGAATTAGAATTGGGGTGAAAAGGTGATAACGCTCCTATGAGAGTTATTTTTGCTTTAGTTCCA
Source organism: Pterocarpus macrocarpus (assembly GCA_031439585.1). Classification (NCBI taxonomy): domain Eukaryota; kingdom Viridiplantae; phylum Streptophyta; class Magnoliopsida; order Fabales; family Fabaceae; genus Pterocarpus; species Pterocarpus macrocarpus. The sequence goes on along the minus strand of CM062514.1, from coordinate 33,224,996 downwards.
CATAGTTTTAGGCTCTTTCATGCATTATAGCTAATACATTTGCATCTTTTTAGTTGTGTTTAGGAATTGAAATGTTTTATTAGTTTGTTAACCAATTTTTCATTTTTAAAATAGTTATGTTCATTTCGTTTTTTGCTTTTTAGGTGCATGGTCCCAAATGATGAAGAAGAACTCAAAGAAAGGAGTTTCGGCACGAAGCTCCAGCTTGACCCCTTATGCTTGAGCCAAGCTGAATTGTGGCGCAAGCTTTAACTTGCAGCGTTGTGTTGAAGCATGGGCATTGGCTAGAGCACTATGACGCAATAAATCAGGAAAGTTCGTTTAGCCTTGGACACGAAGCTATGGATTTATGGGCCTATAAAAACCTTTTCTAAAGCATTATTGGGAACTTTTTGACACTCAAGACCCTGGAGACAACCCTAGAAGAGAGACGTGGAGATTCAAGAAGCTCTATGAAGAATTAGAGACATCCTTTATCCTCAACACATTGGAATCCTTATCTTCTCCTCATGACTATTCTTTCTTATATTTTTTCTTCTACTTTCTCTTATATTTGTGATTTTATCATGGATTAAACCCTAATTTAGGGCGTTGATAGATCTTATTATGTAATGATTTTACTTATGGATTAATTTTATTTATGTTTTTATGTTAATGATTAAGTATTTATGATTGTTCTTAATACTTTTGAGTGATTGGTCACTGTTCAATTCACTTGTTGGTTTATAATAACTAAAGATAGAGTTTATAAACAAACTTCTCATCATAAACAAAGTGAGATAAGCGAAAACTAGATATAGACAAATGCGACCCATATGATCATCTTAGGAATTTATAAAGTTTCAACCTTTTTCTAAATTAGTTTGTAACTAAGACATTAGACAATCACTTTAGAATAAAGAAAATTACTTGACCTTGAGAAAAGGCTAGAAACTAGTTTTGGGGAATCTAACCATTAATTAATTAAAATAAAAATTAAATAATTGAGATCCATAGTAACTGAGTTCATAGTTAGGTGAAGTCAATTAGCCTTAATGTTCATCCCAATGATCTTAAATCATCTTTAAGTGTTGTTTTATTCTCTTGTTTTATTTTGATTTTTAGTTTTCTTTAATTATTTGATTCTTTTGGTCCAAATAATTATTTTTGTTAGTTGCTCGGTACTTGATACATCCTCATGGGATGATACTCTCTCATCTTTTTATTACTTGTATGACGATATATATTTGCTAGAGCCATATCATAAGAATTGAGGTAAAATTGTAATCGAACTAAAATTATGGGGTTCAAACATATAATCTAGGGTAGTAACAAGTAGGTGCTTAGATTGACTAAAATTAAACATATGACCAAATTACATTGGGCCAATTAGGAAGGCTTTGGATTCCCTTATTTTAAGGTAAGTACCATAGAAACCACGCTTTCTTTTGTTGGTTGCCAAATATCATTTCGATTATGTTGTCGAGTTTTTGGCCTTCGACTTATTCATTTTATGGTGAAGGGTTTGTTGGTCCACCCCCATTTGTGAAACAAAGTTGTGACCAATGTTAGTCCACCCCTCAGATACTAATAGATTTAATGTTAAAAATAAATAAGTGGTTCAGGTTTAACATAAAATAAATAAATTTAATTTTTTAAAGTTAAACAGTTTTATACTTTACAATTTCTAAAACTCCATTGTAATTTCAAATTACTGCCTGTATTTTATTTTGAGTGTACATTTCCACACGTAGGGTTGACTCTCTATACTTATTGTCACCTATGGGTCAGCTAATGGAGTTTGGCCTTACAACACTTCAAACTGCATCTAGATTGGGATTTATGCCCTCAAGGGCATTTTTGTTTAAATTTTTGTTATAGTTTTCTGGTTATCATTTTTTAGGGAGGTTTCATGATTATTATTTAGCTATGGGAATGATTATTTTTAGCTACACTTGCATTTGACTTTCAATTCTTGTGGACAGTTTTGCCCTTACATCCTAAAAAGATTTACTATTTTGTTGCTGCCCTGTTCGTTGATATTTTAATCCAAAATTTTTTCGTTCTCTATCTTATTCTACTAGTTAATAAAATATTGTGTATAATGATCTAAATTGTGCTTAACCAGGACTAATCAATTTGTCCGTTATTTTAGCTTTAATTAATTATTATATATTGATTGGATAATGTGGTATAGCCACCTAGGTGGTTCTATCTACCTCGAGTAGAATTGCCTTCAAGAAAAAAATAACTGTGATTTTGTGTCTTTCAACCAAAAAAGATGGGGTGTTACGGACAAAGAAACTATCGGAGGCCATGAATAACAAGTTGTTGCCTTTCTTTGAGAAGGCCTAGAATCTACTGTTACATATTAATAGTCAAGGGACCAAAAGCAAGAAAAGAGACTAAGAGCTGCTACTTTTCTTCATTGTAAACAAATACACAGTGGCGAAGCTTTAAGTAAATTTTTAGGGGGCCAAAGACTTTAAAGGTATGTTTAATTGAGAAGTAAAAATAGGAAAAAAATTTATAAATAAGCTTTATATGTAATTTTATACATTGAGCTCATTCATGAAAATTTCCCTTTACTTTTACCACCAACAAAACACACCATAACATGTAAATTCTATAATGACAACTAAATTAATTAAAACTAAATGCACATTACATGTATCAATTTTTAAAAGTTTAATTTTTGATGCACTGATAATATCAAAAATATTTATATTATTATCTAATCAAAATCTTTTATTCGCATGATTATTCAAATAATAGGTGTCAAAGTCAACTATTTTTACTAATGTGACTATACATGACAGAATATTTATATAAAAAAATTTTACATATCAAAATCAATTTCAATTTTTAAAGCAAATCACTAACCCAACAAAATAATTTAAAAAGAAAGTACAATAAAATATCTTATAATATTACTCTCCACTCTTTCAATGACTTGAAATCATGAATAATTCAATCAGAATTAAAGCTTTTAGTAATTTTCCTTTCAATGTAAATAATCATACTATTTGCAAGAAATTGATCTTATCATCTTATTTTTCAACCCTATCTTTATTATTTTCATTGCTGAAATGATATGCAATAATGCCCTTCCTTGGCGGTTTTGGAGTTTTTGATAAAAGATGTGAAAAGATGGCGGGACGGTGTTTGTGTTTAGGATAATTGTATATGAGTGACGGTGCACAGTACATCGTGAGACACAATTCAAGTGATTCACGACAGTTTTACCTTTAGCATTTTAGAAAAGAGTAAAATGTTTGAGAGTGGAATTTGAACCCATGCTGTTTGGTGGGTAAAAACTAACTCTTGTGCCTTAAGGCAACTCATCTACAGCAATCTACCTATATACATATATATATATATATATATATATATATATATATATATATATAGGGGGAGGCCATTGGCCCCATTGTCTACACAAAGCTCTGCCATTGCAAATACATCAAGTCAACTAGTCAACAACAGCTTGAAAAACATTCTAAAAAAACATACTACTATGAATTTGTAGCTAGCGTATGGTAGATTGTACAACCAATAACAAACAACGGACTTCAATCCGTTCTCCGTTTCAATTGACGCCCCAATATCGAAACAAAGATTACAAACACAATTGTTTCGGCAAACATAACTATCTGTGCATCTTGGTGTCGGGAACTATCAACGACATAGCATAGAAATAGCTGAAGGCAAAGCAAATCGTTGGCTCAACCAGCTGAAAGCCGAAAATCCCACTCGGCATTAGCATAAGAATTGTCATAACTGTGGCCATAAAGGGTCGAGGTGTTTGGGAATGCTATAAGACCGAAATTGGATTCCGGCAAGATTGATTTCCCTGCATTTCCTGGCGCAGAAGTAGCGTTCATTGTCAGATGATTAGCCCCATTGTCAGCCTGATGAGTCCAGCAAGGGGACTGAGTGCCGATTGATAGATTGCAGTTATAATAAGAGCAGCAACTACCATATAAGCCTCGCGTTTTTTGGCAGATATATGCCTTCTCATGCAACGCGAAAATGTTATTATCTTTCGACAAAATGTGAACGATATTAGTTCATCGTCATGGCTGGGATCATGAACTAATGCACCATGTTTTGCTCTAGCTCTCAATAATATTCTCCGAATCTCTGGAGGTGCATGAGCTAGGTCTAATGCTGTACTGTTCTCCGAATTCTTGGCATTTTTGTTCACCACTTTATTGTTTATCAGTAAATTAACCGTCTGTTAGCCAATAAATCGATTAGCAACAAAATTGTGAAGGTTAATATTTGATCCAAACTTCATTCTCTTTTTATGCTTGTCAATGAAGTTATTTCGTTTTAGCGACTGAAGTGTTTTTCTTTCCCAAAAAAAAAAAAAAAAAAGTTCAAAAGTTTATTAAGCATGCTGCTGGCTTTATATCATATAATCATTAATTATATTCACTGTGTGTGTGTGTGTTTTAAAAAAAAGAAATATTACTCTCTCTGTTTCAGAATATCTGTCAAAAACTAAAAAATACATATTAAGAAAAAAAAATAACCTTGATAATGACATAAAAATATATAAATGGACAATATTATCCTTATTTAAAGATAATGGATTAGTTTAGCACATTCTTTAACTTTAATTATGATAATAGTAGATGACAATTAAATTAAGGACATAATTAAAAAAAATTTAATTTTATCTTAATATTAAAAATTGACAGATATTCTGAAATATTAAAATATCAAAATTGAATAGATATTCTGAAACGAAAAGAGTACCTTTCAACTGTTTATTAATCGTGCAGCTAGCTCTATATTATATACTCATTAATTAAATACGCTGGTAGTAGTATATATAGAGTTTATTTGTAAGCTATTATTTCTAAAAAGATATTTTTTGAAAAAAGTGTTTTTTTTTATGTTTTTTCATATATTTAGGCAAATTATTTTTTAAAAAATAGAATCATTAGAAAAAGCACAAAAAAACCTTTTTAGTAAGCTATAATTTTTATTTTCTATAAAAAAAAAAAAAGATCTTTCCTAAATAGAAAAGAATATTTGAGGATGAAAAAATATTTATCAACTCCAAACATGATTTAATGAGTTTAATTTTGATACAATGATAGTGTAAATAATTTTTACATAGTCAACCAATTATATTCTTTCATCAACAATGCCATTCAAGTAGTATATGATTAAATCAAGTATTTTTGTTGATGTGACAATATATGATTAGATATATGTGTAATTTTTTTTAATATTGACAATATATACAAATTAAATCATAAATTAATTCACATCCAAATGTAATATGACTTCTACTTTTTTAATTTTTATAAAAAAGTACTTAAAAAATATTTTTTTTTTTCAAAACCTCATCCAGATAGGCATATCAATTGCCAATATTTAACTAACTAAATAATTTTTGTAACCATGATTTATATATCATTTGAGCATTTTAGAGATTGATGTATAAATAGGTGGGAGTTTCAGTAATATTTCTTGTACATATATGGTGAATATGGTAAAATAACTAATAGTTAATGTAAAATATTTTTTAGAGATTCACCAATCAAATATATAATTAAAAGAATTCAATTTTTATATATTAATAATATAAAATAATTTGACTAAAATACCAAATTATTATGAGTAACTACTTATTATGATAACTATCATTAATAATTTATTATTTTCTAAAATTCTATTGGTTGAGAATGCAAAGTGCATAAAATGATCTCTAAAAAATATGTACCAATAACTATGGTAAAAGTAATCCACACTAAGTTCCAAATATGGAGATAGGCATACCTGTCTATTCCCAGTGAGTGTTGAAATGTGCAATATGGTTTTGCCAGCCTCATCGTTCCAGTTCAATATGGATCCTTCTAAAGATAGAGCACCCTTACGGGTATTTCTCTGGAGCCAGCGAACCAGTACTCGAAGGGCTCTGAAGTTTTCATGTCTCAGGATAATATGCAGTGCAGTCTCACTTCTCACATTCACATCTTTACTAGAATCCGGGCAAGCTATGAGGAAGTCAAATAAAAGTGCAATGTTTTCTTCAGATTATTGACATACAACATGCAGAGGAGTGAGGCCTTTCTTCCCTTGGACTCGGACGAGTTCTTTATTAATGTTCACAAGGCGACGCGCCAGATTGTAATGCCTCTCTTCTAATGCAATGTGGATGGGGCTGAATCCTTGCTGATTATTAAACTTCAAAGCAAATGAAGGTTTCAATCTCACAATCTCGATGGTAAAGTGGACATGCCCAGCAGGCAAGGAGTGTTGAAAAATGGTATTGCATCGACGTCCTCCAAAATGCGCGGATACAGCTGAATTACTTCGTAGAGATTCTTTATACTACATTTCATACTTGTATTCTATCATACACTCAAATTCATACACATTATATGACCGGAAGATTTTTCTGAATCTGATATCAATATACTTGAGGAATTTCTAGTATCTTTCAGACACAATTGGTTAGATCATTCCATCTATACTTGATCTGAGCAAAGGGTCGGAGTCACGACACATTGGGGGAGGAGCTAGATGTAGCAGTGGATGCAGCAATGGTGTTGTAGGCGGTAGCGATTTGATATGAGGAAGAAGGGTGGCTATCTAACACAGCAGTGGTGTCGCGGGTGGCAGCGATCTGATATGAGGAAGAAGGGTGGTGATTTGACGCAGCGGTTCAAGGGGCTTCACTCTATCTCTGGTAGTAGCCTAGCAGCAGGGGAGGACGCAGCATTTGTTTGAGGGCCTTTAAGCTTCTATTGAGAGTTGTGAATTTGTTGTTTAGGGTTCTAAAAAGTAGTAACAAATAAATACATTAAATATAAGAAGTAAGTCTGGCTTAATGGTATAAGTGGTTGAAAGCAATGGTGAACTGAAGGGCACAGGTTCGAACCTTGGTGAGGATTAAATGAATTTTTCATTAATAATATATATATACACATAAATAAGCTGGCCTGTTAGGTTTGATAGGCTTTACAAGGAGCTTAAGTCTAGCCTATTTATGTAAACAGACCTTAAAAAAGATTTTAAGCCTAACTTGTTTATTAAGAAGGTCAGGCCATAGGTCTCCATCAGACGGCCTAGCTTGTTCCCATCCCTATTTTTGGAGACCTCCTGGATTCCCTAAATTAAACTCAGTATTGAGCTGAAAAATAAAAAGACTCAATCTTATTTTACATTTTTGTTTTTATTGTGAACATTATATTTTATCATTTAAGCATCTTTTTTTTTTATCTGAATTTTTCTTGGTTCATATTTCCTCTTACATGCTTTGTTTTATTTTATTTATTTCCTTTTATTTTTACAATTTAGATGAATTAATAATAATAATAATAAATGAAAAACAAATTACTTCTTTCTTCGTTCTTCCATTTTCCTTTTAAGATTAGGATAATAATAATAATAATAATAATAATAACCCAACATCCCAAGCGCCTATTATTTAAGCCCAATTCCAATAAAAAAATTTCAGATCTTGGATTTAAGTTTAAAAAAGAAATAAGACTGACAAGAAACGTAAAATTAAAAAAAAAAATTACAATGTCAACAATTACATAGTACTTGCAAGAAGAGAAGAAGACAAACAAAAGCTTCCACTTGCACATTCCAAAATTTAGCACATGGATGGCAAGGTGAAAGCAACCTGTCCCGTATTGTTTTGTTACCTCTAAAACTCAATAGGGACTAGTCACCAATTGAGGGGAATCTCACGGATACATAAAACAGAGAAATTAAAGTAGGAGTGAAAATTCACATACCTAAGAATAAAAAGGCTAAGGATTTGCATTGGGGAATTGGGAAAAAAGAAGAAAGAAACAGAAGTAATAGATTGAGAGTGGAAGTTGGAACTAAGAAGGAGAGAGAAGAGGAAACATGGAAGAGAGCTCATAGAGAAGGGGCGGGGTGTGCAGTTGCTGAACTCAAGGTATATCATTTCTTTTTCTCAGTTATTTTTCCTTGTTTATGTTATATTTTATTTATATTTATGTTATATTTCAAAGTTATTATTATTATTAGGCATCATTTTCAGACACATGTTCTATGTTTTACGTTATTATACTAATGTTAATAAGCAAGAACTTCCACGAGCTTTTATTAATATTGAAAATAGAAAAATAATTTATCCTCTTAAAATATCTTCTTAATAATTCTTTTAATTACTAAACATGAAAATTATTAGATATTTTGCAAATATATTTATTATTTTAAAAATATAAAAGAAAATTCATCAATTTCCATATTTAGAAATTAGAAGAATGATTAAGAAAATATTCTTAATGTCATTACTCTTGTAAATATTTTAACGTTTCAAAATTCTTGATTCATTGTCCGTTGGCTTTCAGTTTTTCCTCTGAGACCGACCAAGCACCCGCCACCACCTGATCGAGACGCTGGGGCGACGACTGGAGAAGAGCCACCGCCGACGGCCCAGGTCAGGGAAGCAAAAGCAACAGTCCCCGATGTGCGAGAACCATTGCCATACGGTAACGACGGCAGCAATGCAGGGCGAGGGCAAAACGACGGCAGCAACGCAAGGCGGAGCAACCGGAGCCACTAAGGAGTCCTACCGGCGAGCTCCCTCCGATCGACGACGTGCTGAAGGAGATAGCTGGCTCGAACAACGGCGCATCCTTGTTGGCCATCAGCATCGGCGACGGCGCACTTGCAGGAGGGCATCAATGACTCTACCTCACCAAGGACTACACGTGTCCTGTTAATGGGTAAAGCCTATGTGCAAAATGTGTAGGTGGCATCACATCAACCCAAGTCGTTGCAACAACATGCGTGGGACCATTTTTGCAGAAAGAGAATCGGACCCAACAAGAAATGAATGGTTCAGATCATTATCTTTTAGACAATGAGATCCTGTTAGATAACTATTTATAAATATTTCAAAAAAAAAAAAAGTTTGTTTGCTTTCTAGGAGAATTAGTGGTTATAATTAAGAATAAAGAGATGTTCTTTCTTTTTATTCTCAACCCTGAGGATGAGGTTGATTCGAAGGGAAAGGTATTGATACAACCTATTAATTCGTTAGCAGTTAGGTCCTTTAATTAGTTAGTTAGAAATATAAATAAGATTTTATCTTATTATAAATCATTAGTTGATTGATAAATAAAGACGAGAATTTTTGTGGAATTTGAGACTTACTCGAAAAGCCTCATCACTTTCCTTTTTATTTGTCCATAACCATTAAACTCAAATAATAAGAAATACTCTATATGACCTTAGGACTCTAATGAAGTGATTATTTCTGAAGAGTGCAACATCATTGACTGCAAGACAACTTTCAACAACTTTCTGTGCTATATACTATAGATAATGGCTTAAGAAGTGAGTGAGTGATAAAATAATATAGTTTGAGTTCTACCATCACGAGTCTCGCACTAAAAAAATGTAGGTGATGGAATTAAACCTAAAAGATGAACAAAAAATGAAAAGAATAAGAGATAAAAATGCATTGAGAAGATGGAAAAATAAAATTAAACTTTTATTTTTCAGATTTGGGTTTTAAACCAAAATTGGTTTAAATAAAAATTAATTTTTAAATCTTTAATTAATTATCAAATAACTTTTTTTTTCTAAAGCCCAACCTAACTGTACCTAGCTAGATATCTGGATTTTCTTATTTGTCTGACACTTTGACTATTTTACTGGCAATCGAACCAATGGCATAATAATAATTGTATTAATGCATAATTTTATATATACTAAATTTTCACTTCGAGGAATCATATATTAATAAATAAAAATTTCAGCTTCTTTGTTGGTCAGTATGAATTTAGGTGCTTGGGAAAAATCATGTATTAAAAATTATTATTTTGGTTACTTCATTAGTGAATTTGGTACAATATAATTAATAATATATATGAAATTCTTTGACCAATTTATGAGTAAGATAATCGAAATTTTTAGTTGACACAGAATGTTTCACACTTATATAAGATAACTTGAAATCCCTATTTATAAAGATAATTCTTATACAGAAAAATTATATAAGAACGTTATTTTAGATGGGAGTAACTTAAATCCTCAAAGTAGGTTGAATCTCGATGTGAGTTATGTAATACGGAAAACATCAAAAGTCAAAACCTTTCATCAATTTATTGTTGGTTCAATTAATTTAATATTTAATATTTTAAAATAAAATTTTAAATTTAAGTTTTATAAATAGAAAAATTTTATATCAGAAGAGATGTATTCTTATGGTGAGTTGACTTGGCTTATGCCAATTTTCTTTTTCTTTTAATTGAGGATATTCCGATTCTCTATAAATAGGGAAGAAAGTTAATCTTTTTTAAATATAATCAGACTTGTTTTTTTAAGAAATATCCTCTTCAAAAATCGAATTGAGATCCTTTCTGAGATCATAATATATCTTTACATTATGTCAATACCCTTATTTGGTGCTAGTGCCAGACTAATTAAACTTTATAGTAATTTTAGATATTGATGATTTAAACTTAAAAAAGAAAAAAAGGCAAAACCTTTCTGTGACAGAAGTATTATCAATGACAACTCAATCAAGTGGGTAAACTAAGAATTTTGTTGCTGTCACAGTAATGCAAGAGTGCTTTTTTTTTTTTTTTTATCAATATTTACACGTCACCAACAAATAACTAGACATTTATTTAAAAATTCAATGAATTCAAACCTTGACACTAAACTACAATTGCTGAAGGATTTGTTAGTATTTCCATTAAAATAATGGTTGGTGACGGCAAAATTAATGGTACACATATTTAAATAAGAAAAAATGAGTTAAAATCAAGTTACATTGATGTAACTTTAAATAATTGCTACGTCACTTAATAATCTTTTATTGATATAGTTTTTTCTTTTTTTTATCAAATCCACCATTGAATTATAAATTTATATTTTATAGATTATGTTTATAAAATTTTAAATTGACCTAAAATACTTTTCATATATATATTAAATTCAACATAATATATATGATTAAAATATACATAGATAAGAGTTATTTGATTATATTCTTAATAATATTTAATTTTTTTAAAATTTGACACAAATAATTTTTGTAATAGGTAATTATAATTCAATGATTAAATTAATAAAAAAATATATTATGTAAAAAATTATTAAATAATATAACTATATTTAAAGTTATATCATTATAACTTGATCTAATATTATATATATCATGAATCCAAAGGCACTAGAGATACAACATGGATAATCTAATATTATATAGAGCACATAAAAGAACACCTTGATTTAATTTTACCATTTGAATTTTAGTTTTGACATTTGGAAAAAAAAATTATTAATTATCGAATTTAGCATGTCCTATTTTTCAGTCCATATGAAAAGTCTTTGGCCAATAATATTTAAAGAACCATAAATGAAAAGTCCACCAAATATTTTTGTAAAGAAGCATAAAGGGAAGGTCAGCTTCTTTGAGAAGCATCAATACGCCAGAAAATAAACTTCTTAGGCAAGCTACTTGCATTGGAAAAACATAATTGATTCTTAACATCCTAATTGGAGAAAATTGTTGCACATTAATCTCATCTCATTGTTACAAGATTATCTTCATCTATTTTTATTACAGCTCTACTATTTTTTGGTTTTTCTAAAATCTCTGTTCTATATAAATTTAGTCACGATATTTTCTAAGTATAAAAATTTGAAATGTTTTAGAGTGTGTAACGATGAAGAAAGACTCTCCAATTACAGGTTTGCTATGAACATGTTTCTACTTTTAAGTTTGGTTTTGGGTAAGATTTAATTTCATATCCATAATTTTCTTCTGATTTGAACTGATTTTTCTTTCACAAATTTCGTTCTTGTCTATATAGATAAGGTTTGGCAATGGGTTTTCCTTTTTATTTTTATTTTTTTGTGGATTTGGCAATGGGTTTTATGATTTTATCTCCTATTACATGTGCTGTATGAGTTTCTTTCTTTTTTTTTTTTTAATGTAATGATCTTTTTTCAGTTTACCTTATAAATTTATTTTGTGCCTCTTTCTTTCTAGTTGTTTGTTTGGGTACTATTATTTTAATAATTTTTTTAAATATAAAAAGTACTTTTTATGTTTTATGATATATTTGGATAAATTTTTTTTAATAAAAACAGAATCATTAGAAAAAGTACAAAAAAATTTTTTTGAAAAGTTACAATTTTCATCTTCTAAAAAAAATATTTTTTATAACATAAAAAAGATGTATAAAGATAAAAGAAAATTATTATAATTATATTTTTGATATATCAATGACAATAAAATTTGAACATCTAACCTCATATATGCTACCTAAGCCCCCTCAATACTAGACCACACCCGATGGCTTAACTATTATAATTATTTTGGATTGTTTTAGCAAATTTTGCTTTTCATTTTTGTTTTCCATAATAATAGAAATGTCCTAATTCAAATTATATTATGAAGATATAATGGGTGAAAATATGCGTTAGAAAAGTTATAAACGTAATGTATGATAAGCAGTGATATGATACGAAGTTACAGGTAAGTTTAAAAAAAATTTCTTTTGCAGATTCACTGCTTAATATTATACAAATTGATACGATATTTACGAGAAAACATTATTTTGAAATATGTTTAAGGTGATACCACCTCAGTTGCTCTAATGCGTTTTTCTTGGAACCTTCTCTAGCAAAATAAATGTTCCCTGTTTCAGAAGTATTTCAATATTTGGAAGATTTCTATCATAAAAATAACGAAAGATGCTAAGTTGAATAGCCTAGCATGGACAATAAATTTAATTTTAATTTCCTCACTTCTTTTTTGGTGTTTAAAAATTTAGGCAAGTTTGACAATAGCCATCCCACCAAAAACCAGAGATAACCCTCGGAGTCAGAGAATACTTACAAGCGAATTACGAGAATTCATCATGCTTCTTACTTTACCATTGATCAATCAAATAAACATATAAAACTTTGAATACATACTGTGTAACATAATTGCTAATGCCTTTAAAATGATATACATTTGTTTATTGAACAAGAATTTTCTCATTTATGCTTTAATTTGTTGAATTTGAAAATAATTTATTTTACAATAACACATTTTTATGTAATTTTTTGAAGCACAGGTGATACACTAACACATCATAACATCATAAAAAACAAACAACGACAGGGAGAATAAACTGGGGAAAATATAATAAATGATAAAGTTTAAATTAGCATTTCCCCCATGTACTTGACAGATGCGTGGAGAAAGAAAGATCGGTTCATTGGTTCTAAAATCACAAATAATAATCATATTAATTATTTGTATTTATCTATCAATTTTGTTTGTGTTTTATCTCTTATAACTTGACACTCTTGCGTTAACGAACAACCTTGAGGGGCTTCGATTTCTTCCGCAGTACTTCATACAACACCCCAGACAATCCTACGACCAGAAAAACAGATATTACAACAAAGAAAACTGTTACTGCATCGGTGCGCGACATCAACGAAATGGAAACGAAATAGCTGACGACAAGGGAAACCGTCGTGTCAAGCAGTAGAAAGCCCATCCATCCGCTCGGTATTAGAATAAGAATTGTCACAGCTGCCGTCAAAAGGATGAAAGTGTTAAAGGCTGTTAACAAAATGAAAAAGGGGACTGGCATGACCGATGTCCCTGCTTTTCCTGGCGCAGCATTAGCTGTAAAATTGAGGGATGAAGTGGCGTTCATTCTCAGATTATTAGACCCATTGTCAGCCTCAGCCTGATAGACTCCACCAGGGGGACTCAGTGCCGATTGATAGATTGCGGTTACAAGAAGAGCAGCCACTAGCATATAAGCCTCGCGTTGTTCCACAGATGTATTGCTTCTCAGTCGACGTATCCCCGTCGTTATTCTTTGATAAAATGAGATCTTTGATTTTATTTCATCTTCATGGTTGGGATCGTGGACTGATTCACCACGTCTTGCTCCAGCGTTCGTTAATATTCTGTTAATCTTTGGAGTAGCATCAGCTAGGTCTAATGCTGTATTGTTCTCCAAATTCTTGGCATTTTTGTTCACCAATACATTTTTTATCAATAAATCAACAGCCTGTGCAGCCAAGAAATCAATTAGCAACAAAAATCGAGAAGGTTAATGTTTGATTCTATCTCCATTCTCATTTTATGCTTGTCAACGAAGTTATTTCATTTTAGTGAGTGAAGTGATGTTTTGTTTTGTTTTTTTGTTTTTTTGTTGAGGAGGGTGGGGCTTTTAAAATGAATTTAATTTAAATATACTGAGAGTATAAAATAAATTTATATTATTAATCAATATAAATAGTAGAAAGTGTCAATTTATATAAATAATTACCCATTATAATGAAAAATCCACCATGATTTCTCACTTTTTCCTATTTCTATTGATTGATAATATAAAATAATTTTACACTATTAATACATACCAATTAAACTAACCCTTCGAAAGTTTATTAAATATGCAACTGGCTCTGTATTTCCTACTCATTAATTATATTTTTACCCCCTTTTTTGTTTAAAACCTTTCAACGGTTTGTTAAACATGCACCTAGCTCTATTATGGGTCCGTTTGATTTCACTTTTGGGAGAAGATCTTTTGAAAGAATGTCTTTTAAAAAAAGGCCTTTTAGAAGAATTACTTTTAAAAGAATGATTTTTGTTTGATTTGAATAAAAGACCTTTTAGGAGAATGAGTTTTGTTTAGATAGGATAAAATAAAGTTACTTTTGGTTGTTGATGTGAAAGTAATAGTAAGATTCCTTTTCAGAAGGTCTTTTTCTAGAATGAAAAGTAATTTCAAAGATACTTCTTCTAAAAGGCCTTCTTAAAAAGTTAAACCAAACACTACCATTTACTGTACAAAGGATCCGTTTGGATTAACTTTTGGGAGAAGGTCTTTTGAAAGAAGATCTTTTAAAAGAATGCCTTTTAGAAGAAGTACTTTTAAAAGAATGATTTTTGTTTAGTTTAAATATGTCAAAAGGCCTTTTAGAAGAATGAGTTTTGTTTGGATAGGATAAAGTAAAATTACTTTTAGTTGTTGATGTGAGAGTAATAGTAAGATTTCTTTTCAAAAGGTCTTTTTCTAGAATGAAAAGTAACCTCAAAGATACTTCTTCCTAGAAGGTCTTTTAGAAAAAGTTAAACCAAACACCTCGTTTTACTGTACAAAGTCATTTTCCTTCTCCTAGAAGGCCTTCTGGCCACTGCAAACTGGAATCCAAACGGGCTCAAAGTCATTCTCCTTCTCCTAGAAGGCCTTCTAGCCATTGCAAACTGGGAACCAAACGGGCACTATATATTCTTTAATTATATACGCTGGTAGTAGTATATATAGAGATTGTTTGGAAGCCATTATATATACATATATATATTGAAAAATAGTGTCTTTTAAGTTTTCTTTTTTTTCATATATTTAGGTACTCTTTTTAAAAAAGAATAGAATTACTAGAAAAAGAACGAGACAACTTTTAGGAAGCTATAATTTTTATTTTCTATCAAACAAAGATCTCTCTTAAACAGAAAAAAAAAATTATTGATGAGAAAATTTTTATTATATTTAAATATAAATTGATTCACATCTAAATATAAATTAATTTTTTTTTCAAAAGATCCTTTAAAAAAGGTAACTTGAAAAAAGATTTTTCATTTTCAGAAACTCATTTAAACAGGCGTATGAATTGCCAATATTTAACTAACTAAATAATTGTTGTAACTATGATTTTAAATATCATATTTGAGAATTGCAGAGATCGTTAGATTGATCTATAAACAAGTGGGAGTTTTAATTATATTTCTTGTGAATACAGTGGATATTGTAAAAGAACTAATAGTTAATGAGATTGATTTTTATGTAGTAATATTGTAAGATAATTTTACAATGTTATCCAGTAAAATTTATAAAAAAGGACAAATCATAATAGGTAGTCAATATGATGTGTAGTTATTCATTCTGATTTGATAGTTTTTTTAAATGTTATTAAACAATAATATAAAATTATTTTATACTATTAGTATATAAAAATTTAATTCATAGTTAATATAAAATTAACCTTTTCTCAAGATTTGCTAAAGGATTCAATTTCTGTGCATTAACTATCATGTGTAAAATAATTTGACACTACAAACAAATAGAATTTGAGAAAAATATCAAATTATGATAGGTAAATGATTTGTCCTGATTGAGAGTGTAGAGTGTATAAGATGATTTCTGATAAAAAATGTACCAATACCTATGGTACTTTTAAGTAACCAACACTAAGTTCCAAAGATGAATATAAGCATACCTTTCTATTCCCGGTGAGTGTTGAAATGTGCAAAATGGTGTTGCCATCCCCATCCTTCCTGTTCAAGATGGAGCGTTCTAAGACTACAGCGCCCTTACGGGTATATCTTTTGAGCCAGCCAACCAGTACTTGAAGGGCTCGGAAGTTTCCATATCTCAGGGCAATATGCAATGCAGTCTCACTTCTGACATTCACATCTTCAATAGAGTCTGGGCAAGCTTCGAGGAAGTCAATTAAAAGTGTGATATTTTTATCACTTTCAGATTGGCATACAAAATGCAGCGGAGTGACCCCTTCCTTCCCTTTGACCCGGACGAGATCTCTATTAATGCCTACAAGGCGACCCACCAAATTGTAATGATTGTTTTGTAAAGCAGTATGGATGGGGCTGAATCCTTGCTGATTAAGCTTCAAAGCAAATGAAGGTTTCAATCTCATAATCTCGATGGCAAAGAGGACATGCCCAACACGTGCAGCAATATGCAACGGAGTGTCGACAAATGGTATTGCATCGACATCCTCCAAAATGCGTGGATCCTGCTGAATTACTTCGTAGAGAGAGTTTATATCTCCCGACTTAGCAGCAGCTTCCAACTTGCAAACATTTGCCATGTTTGATAAACTAATGGAGACTAAAATGGCGACTTGGAAAGTAAGCACGAAATGTTCAAACAGCGTACTGTTTTTAATAAATATGGACCAAAGCACTCTGCAAGTTTAGAATGGGGAACACCATCCGTTCACCTAAATATATGTTAAAGAGGGTATGGTTGGTTTAAGAAAAACTTTTCTTCATTACTTAGTGTTATATTTTTACCACTAAATTATATTTGAAAGTTAAATATTGCTAATGCTTTTAACCAAGTCTCGTTTGCTTTGGACTTTTGCAAGTGGGAAGATTTTCCTTATTGGTTGCCGAATATCCATTTAAGCATGCTTTCCTTTTAGGCCTTTAATTGATTCTTTGTAAACGTTAGGCAACGGATAGTGGGGTGCAAAGGAAAGTGTTTCTGTCATTATAGATAAAGTAGCAATGCCTTTAAGCATCCCGTCCCAAAAAAACAAAAGGGAAAGCTTTTAACTGTTGGTTGAGTGATGTTAATGTCCACTTATCTTTACGCGTTTTTTGCACCTTGGATATTACTATTCCAAATGCGCTGACTAAGTCTTTCTTTGTTCCAACAGTCCTTTATTATTTTCTTCTATAAATATGGTTTGATTGGATGAGTTTCTAATTTTTTCTTTCTTTCAAATGATCTTTTCTTTCGAAAGATCTTTTTAAAAAATAAATATTATTTTACATTTAGATATAAATTAATTTGTATTTTGACATAGTATTAAAGGATATTCTTTTATACTTAAACAACTTCTTTTGTTATTAAAAAAAAAAAACTTTTCTTAGAAGATAAAAATTATGGCTTCTAAAAAAGAAAATTTATACTTTTCCTAATAATTCTATTTTTCATAAAAAAATGTATCATGTCAAAAAATAAAAAGTACAACAAATTTTTTTGTGAATACGATGCATATGGTAAAATAACTAATAATTAATGAGATTAATTTCTAGACATTAATAATGTAAAATAATTTTATACTGTTATCCAATAAAATTTATGAAAAATGATAAATCATAATAGGTAGTTAATATGATGTATAATTACTCATTATTTAACATGATGCATAATTACTCATTATGATTTGATATCTTTCTCAAATCCTATTGGTTAATAAAATAAAATTAATTTTTTTTCTCAAATTTCACCAATAATTAAAAGGATTCAATTTCTGTGCATTAACTATCATGTGTAAAATAATTTGACAATATAAGTAAATAAAAATTGAGAAAAATATCAAATTATGAAGATAATTATCTATTATAATAATTACGATAAATGATTTCACCAACAATTAAAAGGATTCAATTTCTATGCATTAACTATCATGTATAAAATAATTTGACACTATAAGCAAATAAAATTTGAGAGAGATGTCAAGTTATAATGGTAACTACCTACTATAATAACTATGATAATTGATTTGTGTAGAGTGTATAAAATGATTTCTAACAAAATATGTATCAATACCTAGAGAAATATTTTTTGTATCACTGGGTTAGTAGACACCCTTAGACATCAAAAAAAAAAAAAGAAAAAAATTATAAAAAAAATAAAAATAAGTGAAATAATTGATAAAAAAAAATAAAATAGAAAAAAAATATTAGAGATATCCACCATTTTAAGTGTACAAATAACAAAGCTTTAATAGCTATTGTACTTTTAAGTAACCAACACTAAGTTGCAAAGATAGATATAACCATACCTCTCTATTCCCAGTGGGTGTTGAAATGTGCAAAATATTGTTGCCAGCCTCGTCCTTCATGTTCAAGATGGAGCGTTCTAAAAGTCTAGCACCCTTACGGATATTTCTCTTGAGCCAGCCAACCAGTACTTTAAGGGCTCGAAAGTTTCCATTTCTCATGGCAATATGCAGCGCAGTGTCACTTCTCACGTTCACATCTTCAATAGAATCTGGGCAAGCTTCGGGAAAGTCAATTAAAAGTGTAATATTTTTATCACTTGCAGCTTGAGTACATACAAAATGCAGAGGGGTGAGTCCTTCCTTCCCTTTGACTCGGACGAGGTCTTTATTAATGTCTACAAGGCGACCCAACAAATCGTAATGATTGCTTTGTAAAGCAATGTGGATGGGGCTGAATCCTTGCTGATTTAGCTTCAAAGCAAATGAAGGTTTCAATCTCATAATTAATCTCGATGGCAAAGTGGACATGCCCAGCAGATGCAGCAATATGCAAAGGAGTGTTGGCAAATGTATTGCATCCACGTCCTCCAAAATGTGTGGATCCTGCTGAATTACATCGTAGAGAGAGTTTATATCTCCCGACGTAGCAGCAGCTTCCATCGTCCTAACATTCGCCATGATCAGGTGGTTGCAGAGTGTCGGGGAACAGGAACACCAACCCGTCACTTAGATAGTTATCGAAAAAAAGAGTGTTGTTGCATTTTCAATAATCTATCTTTACTGTACTTGAGGGGTCATGCTCAGGTGGACATCATTCTAAATATCCGTCGGTGGACATGTGAACTGTCCTACTCCTCCTCCAAACTAAGGCACGTGAAAAGAATCTGAAAAAGTTGAGTCTTAGTTTTGGGCCTCTTTGTGTCCGTGGGAGTTTAGGATACCGATGGCGAGAGAAGTGGGGATATTTTCCTTGAATTGATGTGATGGTTTTTTATTTTTATTATTATTAATTATTAAAGCTGGCTCGTTTTAGTTTTTGGTTAGTTACTGTAGAGTGGATACAGAGGTATTAAATACGTACTTATTACTTGTGTAATAAATAAATATACGTCTATTGAGTGTTTGGACAAAGAATTTTGGTTATTATTTTATGAATTTTTAACGTTTAATTTACTTGTGTAGATTAAGGGTTTTTTTTCCCCTCTTAACAATCTGTAGATTACGGTTATAGTTGAAGATCAATTTGTGTTTAATTATAATATTTTTAAAGATGATGCTAAGATGGGTAATTTTACTTGAAAAGTGTAAGATAATTATTTTGAGACTTGAGTATAAAATGTGGCATGAAAATGCAAGGGGTTTATTTTATTTTATTTTTTGATACTATTGTTAATATATAAATTTTGTTAGTATATATTATCAAAAAAAAAAATCATGAGTTTCATACTAAATAAATAAGCAAGCGTACTTAAATTATGAATTTCTTATGGATAATACTTATATCAAGTTCCTTATATTTATTTTAACTAAATTTCAAATCAAATAATGACATATAAACAATTTTCTTGAATGAGTGATTTAAAAATTAAAAGTATATATTCATTTCAAGAACAATATTCATATGTCATTATTTTATTTGAGAATTAGATAGAATAAATATAAAAACTTGATCTAAGGCTTTTTTTTTTTAATTTCTCATATTCTATAGATTAATCTTTTGAGTTAATATTTTTTCACGAGCTTGAATAACAATAATTGGTGCTCTTGTCAAGACTTAAAGGCCTACCTCTAAGCTGGATTAAAGAGTAATAACTAGAGGTGTTTAAAATTGATCAAAACCAAATTAAAAGCGAAAACTAATAAAAAAAATTATCAAAATCAAAACAAATTGGTTTGAATTGGCTCTTATTTTATGAAAATTGATTGATTAGAAGCGGGTTTGAGTTTTAATTTCTCAAAAAAACTAAATCAAATCGAACAAATAATTCGTTACACATTGATGGTTATATATATTTATAAGATGTATTTCATATTATTGACTGATATTTATATTTATATAAATATACATATAAGTATATTATATAATACTTTAATACTAAAATTATTCAAATATTCTTAATTATCATAACTTAATTGAATATTTTAGATTTACAATAATATATTAATTCTTTTAATTTACTTGACATGCTTTTTGTTCATATCATTTATTATTTGCTTAACTTATTAGTATTAGACATTAGCATAACTTTTGATAATTAATTTAGATTTTATAATTGTATGATTTAACAAAAATATTAATGATTAATAAAATTTAATGAAGTTAAACGTTATTTTTTTAATATTTTATAAATGTTTTAATAACAAATCGAAAAGCAAACTGGATTCAACCGAAATTAAATTTATTGTTTGGGTTGGTTGGATTTTTGTCTCAAAATCGATTCATGAACACTCTAGCAATAGCACTTTTAAAGGAGGAGATATTATGCAGTATATATTAAGCAAATAAAGCAAATTTGATGTAGTACCTAAGCCATAAACCTCTCACACCTTATACACTAGTCATTTTGGTCAGGCTTTTTTTTTTTTCATGGTTTTTATTTTTATTTTTATCTTTAAGATATTTATACTCTCATATATTATTGCGACTAAAAGGCCCTCCTAACAATTGCTTTTTCCAAGATTTGAGTTGTTATCCTCTTCTTGGGAATACAACTTGTTTAATACTACACCCAACTCTTATTCATTTTTCATAGGTCTATGTCATAACATTAACATAGTCATTTAAATATGTATAATTATATTATTAAAACTATTTGATTCTTATTATAACTATCTCAAAAATCATATAAAAAATAAAATATGATTGGTTGATAATACAAAACATTTTAAACAGTTGGGAATAATTCAATGGTGAAGAGCTTTGGTAGTATATATGAAATTAAGGTTTAAAATTTGTTGTCATTAATGTATAAAATATATATATATATATATATATATATATATATATATATATATATATATATATATATATATATATATATATATATATATATTTTATATTGACGATATGTTTGGATAATAGTTATTGAGGAAAATAAAATACCTTCTCTTTACTCTCAAAAACCTTCTTACTGTTCCCAAAATTGGGTTTGAATGAAAAGGAATTAAGGGAATTGAAAATTATAATCTTTAAATAGTATAAATGTTCTATTTCTTATAATATAACTTATAAACAAAATTAATAAATTTTAATGTTTTTATTAACTTCAAAATAAGAAAGAAAGTAATTTTTTTTACCTTAATTTTATCCTTTCCCTTATATTTTTAGTCAATTTCTAATGGTTATTAGTTTCATTTCATTCTATTAGTTAAAACAAATATAAATATAGATCAACTTAGTATCTAAATAAATTGCACTCCTTTGTCTCGAGAGATACTCTTATTATACAACCATCTCCTCTATTTTCAAAATATATATTAAAATCTAAAATGTTTTATTAATTAAAATTAAAATATGTAAATTTACATTATTAAAATTATTTTATCATTATGAATTGAGTAAAATACAACCCCTTCCCTTGAAAAATGACAATATTACATTCCCATTCCATTTATTCCTAAGATATACACTCTTCTCTCCTAAAAAAATAAGATAAATTTTAATCTATTTTCAAGTTTTCCATTAACTCTTCAATATCTCATGTTTATTATTTTATATTTGACCAAAATACCCTATAATAATAGTTATACATACTAAATATTTATTAAATAAAATATATGTGTATCTTATAATAATATAAAATATTGATATATTTATATGTAGTTTAATTTAATTTTTAAATATTTGTAATAATTATTTTTCAAAAATAAAAAATAACATGTGTTCTCAACTATTAATTTTAGAATATTAAGTATATTTTATATAATAAAATCACATAATTCTTTTTGTTATCTTCTTCATGATTTATCTTTATATAAGATATTAATAAATAATTTCAGTTTTATATACCTTAATAATCTAGAATTAATAAATGAGAAAATATTTAACTTTTATTTTTGAAAAAAATAATTAGTACAAATTATTTCTCAATATAGTAATAATTTAAAAATTATATTAAACTATATATATATATATATATATATATTATGTTATTATTAGCCATATATTTTATTTATTTATTTTGCAGAAAAAAGTTAATACATATGACTATTAGTCAAGGGCATTTTGGTAAAAAAATAAAATAATGACATAATAGAAAATTAATGAAAATTTTGAAAATTGATTAAAGTGTAGTTTATTTTAATTTTTTAGGGAAGGAGAATATATGTTTTAAAAATAGATGGGATGAGAATGTAATAATATTCTCTTTCAAAGAAGAGAGTTATATTTTACTTTTATAAATTTTTGAGGATTACTATACTAATATTAATGATACTATATTTATTGAGATTATTTAATTAATGTTTAATGATTTTAAGAAATATGAAATGTAATATAAATTTGATATTTTATTCTCATTTTAATAAATTAGTACAAAAATATTTTATCAACATTTATATTTTAATATTAATTATCACATATTATGGAATGATTTAATTTGAATGCACTATCAATGTAAAAGTTTTTTGCATAAATGTCTAGTCATATATTATTACATCAGTAAAACTCTTTGACATAATCGCCCACTACTTGAATGATAATACGAATGGAAGGTTTTAATTGGATAATAATATAAAAAAATTTTATACTATCAATGTACTCAAATTAAACTCATTATAGAATAGAAAAAAATTAAAATTATGCAATTCTCACTTAAAAAAAAAATCATCATATATTATTGTTATTGTTAATAACTTTTCTCTTAATATAATAGTCATTAGAATTTCAAGTGAGGGGCATGCATATTTTGAAAATACCAAGAATGGTTGTATAATAAAAATATTTCTCAAAAAAGGAGAGTGAAGTTTATTCCTTATATTAATATGCTGAAATTATATGGATGAAGTTATGGAGGTGATTGAGTACAATTATAATTAAGTTTAAAATTGCAAGGATTTTATGAGTATAATAAAATGTTGCGCAACTGTGAGGGAAATTAATTTTATGAGTATAATATTAATGATTCGAATCCTTATTTTACGAAATTATGGATATGGATTGTCACGTTCCTTGGTGATTAATCGTTCTTCACCTCTAACGAGGGCCAAAAGAAAAAAAAGCCTGATTCTTGATGATTTCAAAACACAAAACGCCAAAAACAAGATAAGAATTAGCGTGTTTTATTCTATTTCTATAAAATTAATTTTAAAGAAAATTAATTTTATAAGATTAATTTGAATAGAATTAATTTAAAAAAAATAATTTATATTTAATAATTTTTTAAAAAATAATTTTGACAAAAAAAAGTTTTATTTTTTTAAATTTATTCTAAAAATTAAAATTAATTTTAAAATTAAATAATTAAATATAACCAAAAATTCTCAAAATTAATTCTAACAATTTAGAAATAATTTTGGGGAGTACAAACATGCTGTGATACTAAACGCCGAAAGCTAAGAATCAGCTTTTTCAGAGACTTTCCGTGTTTGTACCAAAAAAGAGAGCCTTTCCGTGTGGCTCACTGTGCAACCAGCGGGAAACTTCCCGCTACTTTTTTTTGTTTTTTTTCCTGTTTATTTATACATTTGGATAAATGATTGATGGATTGCATATTTAATACTTATATTTTTCGATTTAATATCTCACTATTTAATTATTATATAGATAGCTGACTTGCAATTTTATATTATTAATTTAAAATAATATTTTATTGATGGTCAAAAATTATTGAGGCTAAAAATAAACCATGGTATATTTATAAAATAATAAATTGATTTAACTTATAATTTTAAAAGAAAAAGAGCTAGCGAAGAAAAATTAGAATACTTTTTTACTAAACCAAATTTAAATTCTAAAAACCTTTATTTTAGGCCAATCTAGTTAACCTATATTTTATCTATATTCTATATTGATTATAATTAAGTGTTTTAATGAGGCCACTTTTTGGAGAAAAAATATTTTTGTTGGGGGAGGGGAATTTTCCACCCACTTAATGATAAAATTTTGGGCTAGAAATTTTTTGTCCATTGCTTTTGAAAATATTTTCAAAATTTTCATCCTATATTTTACTTTTCGAAAAAACAATTTACAATTTTTTTCTATTGTTTATATTATATAGTAAAATTAGAATTGTGTCATATAACTTAAATAAGCCACAAATGCTAGACTATTGGATTAAGAATTTAACTAGTATTTTAAATTGTATATATATTTTTTTAATTCATCTTGTTTATTCCTCCTTTTTATTACATTGAGGTGGTTAGGCTAACTATGTTTTAATTATTTTTTTTTTATATTTTGTTGAGATAATATTTTGTTGGATTTATTTTATGAATTTGGTTTTGCTAAAAAGTGGTATGATACATTTGGAATTTTGTTTGATTATCTTACAAATTTAATATATATATTTACTATTAATATATTTTGGAAGAGGGAAATTTACCTACCGTTTTTAGTAAAAATATTTCTTACCTATTATTCTCAAAAGTATTTTAAAATTTGTTGTGTTACACTTTTTTCCAAAAAAAATTCAGGAGCCTCTTTATCCTTAGTATATAATTCTTATTTTGGCAAGACGAGTATTTTCGCTTCAATGCAATAGCCTACTTATTCAGCTCTAATTACTCATAAGGATCATATACTAAAAATAAAGAGAACCATAAAATTGGATCACTAATCGAATACTTTTCTAATACATAAAATCCTCTAATAGAGGCAAGTGCAGAGTATATTTCGTATCTTCTATAACCTCGTTATTTCCTTTATTTTATTTAAGATTGCTGGAGCATATTAAGAGCAAGAAGGAAGAAATTTTAGAAAGAAAGAAAGAGATGTTTAGAAACTCATAATTACAGAAACACTTTCATAATATTATTACTGATGTTCGATGATTTTACAAAGGATCAGCTCCTCTTTTTATAGACAGAGGAGTTTGAGACTCATTCTATCATATTGCTTATTAGCCTTACAAAAGACAACAAATTATGACTAAGTCTATGGTGACATAACTTACTTGATAAGACTAGATCACTAGACTTATGTCAAGTATTAAATGTACAAGGATATGGTCATAATTGCTAAAGGACTTATACTTTATGACGTTGCAATTTTGCTACGAATCTATGATAAGTTTGGAGTAACGCTCTTGGCAAGGAGATCCTAGATTGGAACTATTGAAATAGATTTTTTGGGAGTGCTCTTTGCTCAAGGAAAATATGTGCTTCAATCGTACATCGCTGAAGAACTTCCAAAATTCCCTGATGAAAACATGTCCACAAAAGCAGATCTAGCAATTCTCGGGAATCCTGAATTATATACGGGATTTCATTCTTCATATTTCCAAGTACACTACAAAACTGTCCAAACTTCTCAAGAAAAATGTTCCTTTATGGGGACCAGAACAAACTGCCGTTGTGAAGTATCTGAAACAGGCTGTAAAAAATCCACCTCCCCCAAAAATACCAGGGGAAGGAAAACGGAATTTATAAACAGATGCTAGTGACCAATATTGGGAAGCAGTCCTCATAGAAGAAATTGAAGGCCAAAAATTTTATTGTGGACATGCTAGCGGACAGTTCAAACCTGTAGAACTCCACTACCATACTGCATACAAGGAAACTCCGACAGTCAAATATGGAATTTATAATTTGATTTCCATCTTAGAGGATATCAATTTGAAGTTTATCTTGACAATTTTTTATTTCCAAAGCTACTTGAGTTGAAAAATAAGGTCCTAGCAAGTCCTCAAATTCTCATAATAAAAGAATGGTTTTCGAGATATGATTTCTCCGTAAAACATATAAAAGGAACCCAAAACCTCATTCTAGATTTTCTCTCAAGCCTAAACCAAATCCATCACCATAATTGCCTCTACTCACTGTTATCCACTAATCATGATGTACACCTATCCATCTATTTCCTGCGAAGAAAGTAAAGCCAAAGAACTTTTTCACCTGAAATTCCTTTTGGCACTCCTCTCACTCCAAAATATTTGTAGGAATTTGCAAAATCACACATGTTTCTTTACCTCAACACATCTATCCAAACACATAACCTTATTTCTCAACTCACTTGGCTAAATCTTGCTGCACTATATCTCAGCATCTTTACCATTCTCATAGGAATTCTATTTGTAGAATCTGACATGTAGTATTTATGGTGTGTCTCAATACTTTACTTCTACCTTACTTTGTGTCCTACTTTCAAACTAAGGCAATTCCTCTCAGAACCAAAAAAGCACTCTTCACTTTTGTGGAACACTCTTCAATGGTTCTCACCTATTAGTTGGTGGATTAAAGAACTTGACAAAGAATTATTCAGATTTAATATTTGAAAATTAGATGAAAGTCAAATTAATGATTCCATCTCAGTTTTTATTATCCATTGTCCATACTATACTATTTGTAGAATCTGACATGTAGTATTTATGATGTGTCTCAATACTATACTCCTACCCTACTCTGTGTCTTGCTATCAAACTAAGGCAATTCTTCTCAGAACCAGAAAATCGCTCTTCACTTTTGTGGAATACTCTTTGTAACACCCTTTATTATATAAGCCATACTCGAGTCATGGAGTTATGTTAAAAGGTTGTCACTGTGTTAAGAAAGCTTTAAAATGTGAAAAATATAATACATGGCCCTTTAACTGCACACTTTATTGCTAACTAATAGTTCATAAGTTTCGTCGCCTTTGATATATAGATGATAAAATACCTATAATTTAAAAGAAATTGTGACTAACATAATACACGAAACTTGCTTTCGACTAGTCGCTAGCTAGCTCCAATAGTCGCTTGGTCTGGTTTGCGCCCGAGTCTTGCTCAGAAAATGTCCCAGTACTCTGTCTCGCACTTGATTTCCAACTTCGGTGCTGGAATGTTTACGGAAAAGAAAAACATACAAGTAGGCAGTGAAAACCTAAGGTTCTCAGTAGGTAAACATGAACTATTCTCATACAGTGCCATCATAGACATTTCAGCCGCTTCGGTTTATTATGAAAATATGAGCATATATACGCAAACAGTGGTTCAATTTTAAGTGGAAAACATCTTTCTTGAAGCGGGTTATATTTTAACAACCACTTACCATATTATATGACAAACATAAAAATACAAATAGTGCAATATGCTTCAATAAGAATCTTAATAACATATGACTTAATGGGATAATTGAAGATGCACATAAAGATGCTTGTACTTGTCTGTATGCAAGTGCACTTGACTTAATTCGTATCTTTCTTTAACTTGCAACTTGATCTTGCTCTTTTCTGTACTTGGTCCCCCGGAGGTGAATGGCCTCTCTTACCCCTGGGTAATAGCCTGCTTTTCAGGTCTGAGCTCGTACCTATATATGAGTGACCGGTTTACTTTCCCCGACCCTCACACCGGTCTATTCCCCTTAAATTTAGTCGAGGGCTGTCCCAAGTCTTAGATAGTACCGCTCTGGCCCATGCTAGCTGGGTCTATGCCATACCTCACATGTTAGCTTGGTATGTCCCTCTTGCAAGTTCTTATCCTTTTCTTTCCATATCTTATCATGCATGCGGATGTTTTGAGCATTCATGGCTATGTCTTTTACCTTACTTTTCATATCATATTCTAATTATGCTTGCATGCATGACGTACATAAACATGACATATAAATATAAATATATTCAAGTCATAATCACCCATAGCATAAGTTCTCATAAATTCCTGTCGAAAATTCGGCAGCATAACAGATCGAGTCTGCTTCCCCGTGAATAGTGCCAAGCTACCAATACAATCAATTAAGTATGCAATTCAATGTAAAATAGCAAGTTACAGCAATATTATTGATCATATGGTATGTCAAAATCAATGAAAATATCAACAGAGTTTTCTGCTCATTTTACCCTCTTTTGCCCGAATTTTGTAAAGTCCACCCTTAATCTTATTCAACTCAGTTAGACCTGAATTTTTGATATGTCATAGCTATATGTGTCTAGTTTCTAACATTTTTGGTCCTATCTCATTCTGATTTGTATAACTTAAGTTATTTAAGTTTTACCTCGACCTGCCCTGTAGTTGGCCAGAATTACACACTTAAAAGTAAAAATTCACCAAAAATCGAAATCTAGGTGAAATCATACAAAATTTACCTCAATTTAAAGCTACAGAACAAAATTTCAAATGAAATAAGTTCTATATCATTTGCATGTGTATATTTTGAGACATGAGCCCCGAAACTTGACCTTACTGGACTACCTTGTTCCAGCCCAGTTTGAGCTTAAGGTAAATTCATTGATGTACTGGGGATAATTGGCAACGAATCTGACTTTGAAATTTTTATGAGATGTTCCCTCATATGTTAGCTTTCAAACAACGTTGGATTCACTCAATTTAGAAGGGTGAGTTACACCCTTCCCAACTTATACTGCCCGGATAAGAATCTAGATTTCTAGGTTAAAATTTAAAAATTCATAACTAATTCTATACTAATCCAATGACCTTATATTTTATATGTATGGAATCTGAATGTTTAGTTTCATATAAAAATAGTTTCATCAAATTTAATCGGCTGTAGGCGGAGGCAGGTATACTCTGGCGTCTGAGACCATCGAGGGAAAAACCCTAACAGCTTCTTGAATTCTTCTTGGATTCATATTTTTCTCTAATCAATCCATCCAATCTTCAATTTAAACTCATATATACACCTTAAACTAACCTTAATTTATCATCATCACTCAAGATAACATCATAATCTTGCAAGAAATTGGGAAGAAAGTGGAGTCCCAATCAGCCCAATTCAAAGAAAATAAGAAAAGAAGTTGGAATTCCTACCTTGGTGGTGTGAAATCTTGGTGGAACTTGATCTTGGAGTGAAGTTGATGGTTGGAGCTTGAGTTTGGGGATGAGAGAAAGTGGAAGAAGATGAAGGAAAATAGGAAAATGAGGCTGGTAGTGGGGAGGCCGAAAATGATAAGAAGAGAAGGAAGGGAAAGGTAGAGATTTTTGGAGGCACTTTGCTTTGATTGATGGATACAATCTTCATCATCAAATTTGGTTTAGCTTCCCTTCCTCAATGGTTGATCAAGGCGCCACATGAGGGGGTGGTTTGGCTAAATCCTAGCCATTGATCTTAGGGCACTCATAGAAAAATTTCTATTGGTCCGGTTCCGATAGTTTAAGATACCGAAATCTTACCGATTTCTCTTAAATCAGTAAACCGGTTTGAATATTTTCTGTGGGGGTTTTCTATGCTCCTAATCTAATTCTATCAAGTCTAATCCTTCTCAACCACACTTAATTGGCTTTAAGTGAATGATTAACCGAATCCTAATTAATCCCAATTATCCGATGAAAATCGAACAATTCGATTAGTAACAATAAAATTTTTTGGATGTTACGCTCTCCACTCACTTAGCAGCCAATTGGCACCATCCATAGGTGTAGAAGTGGCTCACTTTTCAGCCGCTCAAACTAGTGGTGTTAGTGTGAAATTCTACTGATTCGGTTCTAGTGGTTTAAAATACCAAATCTTCACCGATTTCCTTTAAACTGGCAAAACGTTGCTAAAAAAAATCCAATAAGACTTCTTGTATATCTATTCTACCCTAATCTCTTTAATTAACATCTAATTAACTTCTAATCATCCTCTAATTAATTTCTAATTAACCTTACCTAATCAATAAAATCTAATTACCTGATCAATAAAATCGAATAACTCGATTAATAGCGTAGATTAAACGTTTCACAAATCCAGAGCCTTTGTGTTTTCTATTTTTCGCAGCAAATGGCATGTCCGTAATTTTGAGCAAGTTCAGGGGCATCCCACGTCATTTCACACCTAACTGCCTCCATGGCCCAATCAGCAGAGATTTAAACTTTACGGTTTCACCACGTGATTCTGCTTCGTTTAAAACTCTATTCTGCTAATTCTATAGATGTGGGGATATGAAGGTTATTTTATGAAAAGTTCTAGCGTTATTGTGGAAATAAGTTTTTGGGGTCAAAACATAATTTCTAAAAATTCAGGGTATCACTGCAATTAACAAAAGTTTTCAGGGGCAATTTTGTCATTTCTTAATTTTTAACATATGGTAGTGCCATATTTTCAATGGCAGTGTTATACTACTCTATATTTTCAAGTGTGAGGATTGTCATGGCATAGCGTTGCCTGAGAAATTCTCACACTATCTAAGGGAAATAATTCAAGTTCCCATTACGTTCTGTTTATGAAAGTAGGGATGTTACACTCTTCAATGGTTATCATCTATTAGTTGGTGGATTAAAGAACTTGATAAAGAATTATCCAAATTTAATATTTGGAAATTAGATGAAAGTCAGGTTAATGATTCCATCTCAGTTTTTATTATTCATTGTCCATACTTCTAACATTCACAGACAAAACTCCTTTGAACACAAAATTATGCTAGGGTGTATACATTATTCCCTAACTTGAAGGCACTTGTTCGAGATAATGAACCTCTATTCTATAAAGAAAATTTAATCTTTCATTTGCATGAAATCAATAGTGTAGATAATAATGCCATCTGTATTCAACCCAAACCATTAGATATTATTTGTCTACCATCTAAGATTACTGACACAGGTGAGGCACCAGCTAGAGAAATTGAAACACACCAGATTAGCACAAACACTGATAAGGATTCAATGCAAGATCTTTTCATACAAGATTTTTAAGATCCAGATAAAAATATGAAAGAGATAGATCCTAAAAAAATATTGTTAGAATCAGAATTGAGCGAGCACAGAAAAAGAGAAAGCAAAAATGAAAGAACCAACCTGTCCCCTAATCACGAACCTATCTCTAAAAATTGGCAAAGATGACATGTCCTCATGCATTCCGCCGAAAAAGCAAAAGCTACAAGAAATAGTCAAAAGCAGGTCTATAGACTTTAGTTAAGTCCTATCATAACAAATAACTTTGTCCACTTGTAATAAAGTAAGTTCTTATCATAAAGTCAAGTCAAATCAAGCCATTATAAACTTGAGAATTGTCTTCTTGTAATAGTTAAACTTCCTTTGTTGAGGCATGGTGTGAGGCTCCTGGTTATGGTGTTAAAATGCTTTAATCCATACTGGTTGTTTGAACTCAATTACGTTAAGCTGACATTCAGTTTTTGGGCTAAGGCTTGGTATGCAGGCTTCCTTTTTTCCCAACAAGTGGTGATTTCATATGTTAATGCAGCTAGAACATGGCTTCATAGATGGCGTGCAAAGTAACATATATCTAATATGTCTTGAGTGGTACAGGTTCAGTTTATCTCAACTTTGGATCAGATACTTATATGCGCTGAGAATTTTAGGGTGATGGTTATTTGGTGTTGAGTTTTATTATTTGTTCTGTGTACTCTTTTCTGTTTCTTATTTTTTTGGTTGTCAGATATTAGCGGTGTATAAAGAATAGGTTGGATGAAGTTAGATCATATCCTAATCCAACCTGATTTTGTGATCGAGTCATTTTTTTAGTTCCAAACTCGACCCTATAATGATTCGATTAATGATCAAGTCAGATTAGGTCAACCCAGTATTTACACAATTTATAAAGATTTATATATTATAATAATAAAATCACAAAATTTAGAAGTAAAAAACAAAATTTAAGAGATATTTTACAATCTATATTTCAAAATAAATTATATCAAGATAAAAATAATATCCTATTTATATAAAATATATTGATTGAAATATAAAAATATTATAATTTATCATTAATTTTTTTAAAAATAACATTTTTAAAGATGTATTTAACTTTTGGCTGGATTTGGACAATGCAGAGCTTGACCTAAACTCGGGCCAAAAAGTATATCGGGTCAAATCTCATTACTCAAGTCCGATTTAATAAGCTTTGGGCCAAGCCCAAGGGTTACGAACACTCCTATTGGATATTGTTCTTGGGTGTAATCTTTTTTGGCGGCCATCTGTGTCCTGTTTTAAGAGTTGGTCCAGCATATCTATCAAATAAAAAAAATACACGAATTAAAAATAGACATTTCTGATACAGTAATATTAAACACTCGGTCAATATTGACATCTTAAACACGACTGTCACTTCTCGTCATTTAAAATCTCTGCCACATGTCTGAAATCATTTTCATCTGAATAAATCTATAATGGGATTTGTTCAGCAACGATATGATCCTCTCATACTTCTCACCAGCATGAGAGTTCCATGTCATAAAAGAAAAGACAAATTTTGTTATAATACTTCTCATTATTATCGGCATTGATTTATAAGTTTTATATTTGTGTCTATATCGCTTATAACACAACACTCGTATTTTAAGGAGCAACCTCAGTGGACTTCAATCTATTCTACGTATCAATTAGCACCGCAAAGAAAATTGGGAGTACAATACTGCAGCAAATAATATAGAAAATTGCCAATGCATCCGTGGGTGATATCGAGCCAATAGACGAGATAGCTGCAGGCTGTGACGACCAGTGGGACAAACTCTGTAAAAGGAAGAAAAAGGGGCTAAGAGAGGTCATGGACATTGTGGTATACTCTTTTCTTACCCTCTACATATTTTCTTCTTCCTGATTCTATTTCTTCTTCCTTTGGAACCTGCTTGTTCTACCTTCTTCTAATTCCCATTCTTCTATCAGGTTACTCTAGCTTGAGGATGTTGATTGTGGTCCATTGAAGCTTGTCAAGCAGAGATTGATCTGTCCAGTCTCTATTATGCATATATTACCTCTAATTCTATTGTTATTTCCTTTATATTGTAATTCTCGGTTTCATTGAGATTTTATTACTCTTGTTGCTGGACTCATCGTTTGGATTGAGGAATTATTTCTGTAATTCAGTTTTTATACTGTTTCATTGGTGCTTTCATTGGCTCACATGGCTGAGGAATTCACTCCGGAAGAGCTCGAAATTCTGAATGGAATTGCACACTCAACTCAAACAGATGCATCAGCTTCTTGAGCGCCAACATGCTCAATTCATGGCTCGACTGGAGCATCAATGCGTCACTGACATGGCTCGCTTCGATCGATTAAACCAACCCATAGCGTAGCTCCCAGCCAGCGGGAAGAGCTCAAGCAAAGAGGTAGCGACACTGGATGCTCAAAACGGTGGATCTGAGAAGAGAAGAATGCTACTCCTATATCGTTCGTTGTTGTGAAGTCGCAGCAGCTGGTGGTAGATTCGAAGGCAACCGACACCATGTAGTTCTACTAGTTCGGCATAGAGGAGCTCGGCCATACGCTGAATGCGCTGTGTCCTACAAAACGTGTGGTGACAGTGATGACCGGAGTTGATATCGTTAAGTCACAGTTCCTTCCTGAAAATTTTGTTGTTGTGCGGCAGCTTCCTGTTCTCGAGAGCAAAAGGAAGTTTGAGAAAGGGGTTACCGTGTACCAGCTATTTGATATGTGAAATTGTGGAGAAGTGGAGCGAAAGTATATGGTTATGCTTCTAAGTTGGTGGTAACAGGACAAAGTCCACAGCTGAATGGATATATTGTATCAATTTTTCAGAATTTGCAAAATTTATCAGACAAAAAGGAGGATGAGAAGAATTTCACTGTCTTTGATTCTAGAAGGCCAAAATTGGAAGAGACGCACTGCTCAGCTCACCAGATTTTGCTTGGCAAAACAATTTCAACATCAAGGAAGGAAGGGAGGCACCATCATAAAGACAGTACAGGCACCAAGATGGAAGAGTTTGTGATGAATGCATCTCACCTCGTATTGCCTTACCATCTTGTGTTTGATCCAAGAGGTGAGGTAATGAATTATTTGACTTACCATCTTAGCACAAAAATATTCTACTTCTACCATATGTTAAATGGATTTTCCTTTCAAGGCGTATCAGTAGGCTTCTACTTCTCTCTGCAACAGCTTGTGTGGTTCTTCCATTAGCAAAACTCTTTAATCATTATTATGGAAATATTACCAAGGGAGATCTTATTGAAAATACAACGAGCTCGAAATCTGAATCTTATAGCTCACTTGATGACTCATTTTATGATGTCGTGGCTTCCATCCATTTTTTTAGGTTGACTCATAATATTACTACTTTGGTATACTATCCCATGTTTAGTTTTGTGGATATGGTTGCTTTTTGTCATACCAGCATACTGACGCCTGATTTGTTTGGCTTCAAATCTGTCAAAGAATTTAAACCAGCATTCCCAAAACATCTCATCGTTGCCCTCACATTGATATCTATTGCAGTTTCACTAGTCAGGTTGCGAGTACATATTTCTTGATTACCTTTAATGATGGAGTGCAGGAAGTTGTCAAAATTTATCAGTTATCTTTATGTGTTGTTGCTGGCCCCTGGACA
The DNA here is from genome assembly GCA_031439585.1 of Pterocarpus macrocarpus. Lineage (NCBI taxonomy): Eukaryota > Viridiplantae > Streptophyta > Magnoliopsida > Fabales > Fabaceae > Pterocarpus > Pterocarpus macrocarpus. The sequence continues at coordinate 33,190,124 of CM062514.1, read as the reverse complement.
TGGTATCTCGTAATATTTGCAGCCATGTATTGTACTATCGAGGCATGTAGTCCTATGCAAAGGTAACTAGTTCCTGTGAGAGTGGTGCTACTATACATGTTACAAATGGTGTTATCGTGCATAACAGCCCTTAACGTCCTAGGCTTGTTGCTTTATCCATCATGATCTACTTAGAAACATGGTCAATTGAAATAGTGGAGTGTTTTCTTGGTGAAAAGGTTTTAGGAAATTTTGTGCATTTGAGAGGGTTGAACGTGTTAAGTACTCACAGCATCAATTCCTATATTAATATTAGTGCTCTTGAAATTACCTTCAATAACTCTAAAGTCTAGCTCATGATCATCAATGATGGAGGTCCCCATACTAAGGGTGTTGATTTTTTTTTCATGGTTAAAATAAAAAATTTGGAGCAAGAACCATACACTGTGGCTAAAGTCCGCACTAGTATTATAGGTATGATGGCTATGAGATATAACATTTTTGGTTCATTTGCTAAATTCTCATGCGGTGCTATTATTGTGGCTTGTATCTCTTATGTTGGGGTGCATAAAGAATTGGTGTCTATGTTATACCCCCTCCTCAAAACATTAGTGAGCATCTTCATGTGTTTAACCTTAATGGCATATGATTCTTCTACGATCAAGCCTGTAAAGGAAATGAAGAGGAACTTCACAAGGCATCGGATTGTAAAGGTCAGAATCATCACATTCAATATGTTCTTTTACTACTATTGGATGGGGAAATACAGATCACTGTTGCAGTTGCTAGTAATGCTACCGTTGCTAGTAATGCTACCAACTGTACCAACTATAACAATCATGAATGACACTTGGACACCTCTAGTCATCATACATTGGGATGGGTTAGCGATTACTCAGCTATCATTGGAGAACTTTGCATACATACCAGTGCATTATCTAAACACAGACCTCGAGGACAAGGTCTCTTTTATTGGGCCATGCTACGGTGAAGATGAATTTTTATATTGTCAGTGTATGATAATTAATTTTTAAAATATATTTAATTATATTTTTAAATTTTCTTAAAATTAGATATTACTACAGTACATCATAGGTGATTAGTGTATCAATACACCTCTATCACATGTCATCTATTTGTGACACCCACATCATATCTTCACATGAAGATGGAAAAATCCATCTTCACCGTAGCATGGCCCCTCTTTTAATGGGGGCAGTAATGTAACATGCATAAATTGGGTTTTGGGGCCCATCAGTGGCAATCTGCCCAATAGAAAAGACAAACTCTATAAAAAGAAGAAAAAGGGGGCTGAGACAGGTCATGGACATTGTGGAATACTCTTTTCCTTCTCTCTGCATATTCTCTTCTTCCTGATTCTATTTCTTCTTCCTTTGGAACGTACTTGTTCTACCTTCTTCTAATTCCCATTCTTCTATCAGGTTACTCTAGCTTGAGGATGCTGATTGTGGCCATTGAAGCTTGTCAAGCAGAGATTGATCTGCCCAGTCTCTATTACACATATATTACCTCTAATTCTACTGTTATTTCCTTCATATTGTAATTCTCGGTTTCATTGAGACATTGTTACTCTTGTTGCTGGAATCCTTGCTTGGATTGAGGAATTATTTTTGTAATTCAGTTTCTATACTGTTTCATAGAAAATATGGGTCCAACCAGATACAAGCCGATCCACCCTCTCGGCATTAAAATAAGAATTGTCATAACTGTTAATAAAAGGATCCCAGTGTTTGAGAGTGTTATAATACTGAAATCAAAGGCTGGCAAGATCGATACCCTTGCTTTTCCTGTTGCAGCGGTAGAGTTTTGATCATCAGCCCCATCATCGGCCTGATAAAGTCCACCAGCGGGACTGAGTGCAGATTGATAGATTGTGGTTACAGTAAGAGCAGCAACTACCATGTAAGCGTCGCGTTGTTCGACAGATGTATTGTTTCTCATGCGACGTATAAATCTTGCTGTTTTTGGGTAAACTGTGATCTTTGATATTAGGTCATCTTCATGGTTGGGATCATGAACTACTTCACCACGTCTTGCTCCAGCATTCAATAATATTCTCTGAATCTCTGTAAAAGCCTCAACTAGGTCCAACGTTGTTTTGTTCTCCAAATTCTTGGCATTTACATTCATAATTTTTACTGTTTATCAATAAATCAACGGCATGCGCAACCACGAAATCAACTAAAAACAAGATTGTGAAGGTTGATATTTGATCCAAACTTCATTCTCTTTTCGTGCTTGCCAATGAAGTTATTTCGTTTTAGAGACTGGAGTGTTTTTTGTTTAAAACCTTTCAACATTTATTAGACATGCAGCTGGCTCTATATTATATACTTATTAATTATATATGCTGGTAGTTATTTTTTTATTTTTTTCATATATTTGAATAAAGTTTTTAGGAAAAAGTACAAAATGATCCTTTTAAGAAGCTATGATTTTTTTCTTAAAAAAAAAGATCTTTTTTACGATATAAAATGATATTTAAGGATAAAAAGAGATATATTAATGTTATATATAGACAAAAATTAATTTTACATTCAAATATAAAATATTTTTTTAAAAAGATTTAATAAAAAAGATTATTCAAAAGAAGACTATTAAGAAAAAAACCCTTTTTTTAGAAACTCATCCAAAAGAATCTATCAATTGTCAATATCAAACTAACCAAAAATAATTATTGTAACCATGATTTTAGGGACCGACATTTTTGGTCATTTAGAGATCAATGTATAAATAATTGCAAGTTTCAGTTATATTTCTTATTAATATGGTAGTGGTTAATTTGAAATCTTTTCTCTAGTTCACCAATAAAATATATAATTAAAATTTTCAATTATTAGCCATTAATTCTCATTTTTTTTATAAACAAATTCATCAATAATATGACTAAAAGCACATGTTATCAAATGAAATTCTAGTGTCCCAATGATTTCTAATGACAGTGTTTTTAGAATATATTTGTGAGTTGAGATTTTGAAAGAAAACGAAGGAATGGAAGGGTTTAAAGAATAGTTATAAGTGTATTTTACTTTTCAAATGCTTTTTTTCATTCTCTTCTTCTCCAAAATCTCAACTCACAAACATACTATTAAGTAATCAAAACCAACACTAAGATCCAAATATGGATATAAGCAATAAACATACCTTTATATTCCATTATGTTACTAATTAATGAATGTATTAACTTGAACCGACAGATTTCAAAACCTTTTAGTTGTCACATTTCCCATTAACATAACTAAAATTCTTATCCATATCAATAACTACAATATTTGAGAAGCATAAACTAGAAACTGTTGCCAAGTGGCAGCCTTTAGAGCTTCCTTACACTCTCTCAATTCAAATTCTTACAAATAATGAAAACTTTTCAAGCAAAATATACCCAATAAAAAAAATAAAAATATATTATTTATCTAAATACTAGTTAAATCTTCTGTCAAGTACTTATACTTTAACCCACTATCTCGAAAATAGTATCTACTAACTCCTTTCTTAATTAGTTTTTACAATCTTTTCTTTTATCATGAAGCTTACATGATAAGCCATCCTAAGCTTTAATACATTAATTCATTTACCTCGCCTATACTCCAATCATGAATGGGTTAATTACATGTAATATTTATTGATATTTATCTCATCTCTAGATTGAAAAAATTAAACAAATAATAACTATGCAGAAAAATAAAGTTAGAAGAATATAAAATATAAAATAGTCAAACTAAGAAAGTAAAAGTTGATATTCTTATAAAACTATTTACATTTTTAACGAGTTATTATACGAAATGATTTTATGGAATTTTTTTCTTTATAAGACTGAAGCAAATAGGGAAAGAAAGAGAAATTATTTTTTTTAGTTGTTTAGTTCTCACATAAAAATTTAAATTATATATTCTTATAAAATGGAGTATATATATTTTCAATAATGAGTTGCTATATAAAATGGTTTTATATAATTTTTTTTAGAATTACTATATTAGAGGCTAAGAAAAGGGAACGTAGAGGAAAATTAATGATATTTTTTCCTGAATTGTTTATCATCTCTTAAAAATTGAAAGTAGATATCACTTTAAAATGAATTAAACTTTAAATAATAAATAGTTATATAGAATATTTTTGTGATATTTTCTCTTTAAAATTACGTGACTATGAATTAAATGCAAAGGAGGAAAAATGATTATTTTTAATTGTTCAATTTTCATTTAAAAATTGGAAGCAAGTGTCCTTATAAAATGAATTATACTATTAATAATGAGTTGTTAAATGGAATCATTTTCTAATTTTTTTCTTTCAGATTATGTTGTTATTAGAATGCCAAAGAAATGAGATAGATAAAAAATAAAATGAAATTTTTTGTACATAGTAAATTATTTAATAGAATTTTCTCTTTAAAATCAACAATTTAACAATTATACTTTTCATTTTTATGATTGTTTAATTCTAAATATTTTTATATTTATAATTATTTCTTAAGTTGTTTTATATGAGATCATCTTTTATATATTATATATCAATTTAAAGAATTTTATATTATCATTTAATCATATGGTATATTATATGTGACTTTTAAAATAATAATTATAAAAGTAAATTATATTTGCAGATGTCACAATACTTAATTGTATGACTATATAACATTTTATACTAACAATATATTAAGATTAAATTTATTTTATATAATCTTTTAAAATATGAATACTATAATTGTTATATTTAAGAAAAATTCAACAATAACTTATTATTTCTAATATATTACATATATTATACACTACTCATCCATGCATCGCAGGTCCCCAACGCTAGTAAATTTATATACATGGATCCATAATTGACCAAATGGTGTACAGAAACATTGGTTCAAAAAAACATTTCTAATTCTAAAATACTAAACACTCAGTCAACGAAATTATTCAAAATGATTATCACTTCTCATTATTTAAAATCTACCAAAACATATGTGAAATCATTTTCATCTCAATATTCCATGATGGGATTTGTTCATCAAGGATATGATCCTCTTAAGCTCCTCATTAACATGAGAGTGTCATATTATTTAAAAAAAAAACCAGAAATTTTGTTATACTTCGAATCATTATTATTTGTATTGATTTATCAATTTTATTTTTGTATCTTTATCTCTTGCAACATGACACTATTATATTAGCGAGCAACCTTAGTGGATTTCAATCCTTTCCACATTGCAGCTAGCACCACAATGAAAACTATTAACATAACACTACAAATACCAAAGAGTACTGAAAAGAATCTGATGGACGATGCAACGATAACAGAGATGACAAAACTGAAGGTAAATAAAATCGTTGACCCGACGAGATGAAAGCCCTACCCTCCCGGCATTAGAATAAGAACTATCATAGATGTCCACAAAAGGATCCCAGTGTTTAAGACTGTGTTGGATGAAAATAATATGTAATCGGCTAAATTTCTTAGAGAAACTTATCCGAGAACATCATCCCAAAAATTATCTATAATTAGACAATTTAGGCTAAGAAGGGTACTCTGCTTCTTAGCAAAATGGACTCCTCAAACGGCTCATGGGAGCAAATCTTTGAGCAAGATTAGTCAACAAAGAAGTGGACTAGAGATATGATTTCTATTAATCAACCATGAGTTCATACAAAGCCTTGAAGATGAACAACGAAACTAAAGAAATAACATAAGGCTAAAAAGGAAAACTAAAAAGGAGAAGATAAAAGCTTTAAAATGACATGACGTGTGTTTTTTCTCTCTCTCCCTCTTCTCTTGAAAACATAATCTTTTTATAAGCTTCCGGAAATGACGCCATTTCCCCCCCTTTTGTGCATAATGGTCTTTGTCTTAACTGTCATGGCTCCATGTTCTGAGTAGTGGTAACCGCTGCTTCTCAAGTTATCAGTCTCTAACTACCTCGCTCTTCTAGCCGTTGGGCTTATCCTTTCTCTTTAGCCCATTCAGCCGATACTCCTTTTGTGGCCTCATTTCACATATTTCGGCCGATTAAGGCCAATCTCCTACCAAGCCTAATTTACTATCCCTCTCGGCCTAATAATTTTTTTGGTGCCAATAGACTGTTATAACACATAAAGTAATGACCAAGATCCAATCCACTTCATAATCTGGCGCAGCAGTAGCAGTAGAATCAAGGAATGAGGTAGCGTTCATTATCAGAATAGTAGCCCTACTATCATCCGGTAACAATGCACTAGGGAGATTGAGTGCCGATTGGTAGACTGTGGTTATAATAAGAGCAGCAACTACCATATAAGCCTCACGATGTTCGATAGATATATCCCTTCTAATGCGATGCATAAATGTAATTATTTTTCGAGGAGTTGTGATCTCCAATATTAGTTGATCTTCATGGTTGGGATCATGAACTGATACACCACGTATTGCTCTAGCATTCTTTAATATCCTCCGAATCTCTGGAAGAGCATCAGCTAGGTCTAATGCTGTATTGTTCTCCAAATTCCTGGCATTTATGTTCATCATACTATTTATAAATAAATCAATAGCCTGTGTAGCCAACAAATCAATTAACAAAATCAAATTGTGAGGGTTAATATTTGATCCAATCTTCATTCTCTTTTTATGCTCGTCAATGAAGTTATTTCATTTTGAGTTATGCTATTTTGCCATACACACTTCGACATATACGACAACATAGAAACAATGGGTGGAATTCATTATATTCTTTTTATTCTATGCTTCTCTTTCTACGATTTTTAATCCAAGATTTTTGTATATGTTGTGTATATACGTCGAGAGTCCATGTCAAAAATATCTTTTCTCTTTCATTTTATCTCCTTATGGCAAGTTCATGGAAGAACACGGGCGCAAACACGGACTTGTGAGTACTACAGAGCGTAATGCTTTCATTATCTTCTGGCTCTATAAATTCTTTCTTTGCAGTAAATCGCTTTCGATGGTTAATGAATTCTCTTATTACGTCTCGGCTATTGTATCTGGTCAGCCGATGAACTTGGGGGCGCTGTTCTTGTCTTCTTTTTATGAGGGCATGAAAATGTGGGTAGATCAGCTGAAGACTCGAGATAACAAGGCCATTCCTTGCCCAATCTGGTTCGTGTTTTTATGGATCAATGAGTACTTCCCTGAATTCTACCGTGATTGCTCTATCCCCATGGAGTCAGTCCCAAATGCTCCCACTTACAGCTTACATTACAAAACGGTGCCCATTCCTACCTTCTCTGCTTTCTAACTGGCCGATCGGCTCTTCAAGATGCCTCCTCGGTTATATCTGGAGATCTGCCCCTTTATTTATCACACCTATGGGCCAGAATGGGTTCAAATAGATCTAATTTCTTCCTCAAATGAAGAAGTAGGAGAAGCCATTCCTCATTGGAGTAGTGCCCTAACTGGCCGAGATTTATTAAATGGGGTTCGTCCTAAGGCTCGATCCAATATAATATCAGCTGAACCGTATAACCCGAATTATTTTGCTCAGCCATTTGGACTCGTTCAGGGTGTTTCTGCTCCTTATCCATCTATGGTTACTACTAATACCAGGCTTGCTCTTCTTCCTCTTGAGCTGAAGCAATAGTTACTACCAATGCTAACAAGTTGAGCCAATTTCAATTCCAGCCGTTCAGTCCCCAACCAGGAACTACTTCAGACTTTGCATCATGGTGGCCCTCTGTCTTTCACAAAGCTTTCCCTCATCCCTCTGATTTTTGCTTGTCCAAGCTTGTGGGCGGCAGCCAAAATAGGCTTGCTAATCCTCCTCGGCCTATCCTTACTAAGGCAATTCCGTCGGCTAGCCCCAAACTTTCATCTAAATCCACCATCCTTATTACTCAGGGTACATGTATCTGATTTTTTATATTGGCTAAACTCTTTCCTTTTGGACATTTATCTTACCATTTGTATGAAACATAGGGATACTAGTCATAGATGTTGAGACTCATAAGAAAATAGTTCCCTCATTTATTCAAGGTTCCAAAACCATCGGGCCCTACCCTAACACCCCATATCTGTAAATTTTAAATCCTACTGTAAAGAGGCTCAAAACAATCTAGCGAAACGTTGTTTGAGCGTAGAATCAATTAACCAAATGATCCAACCAAAAAAGTGTACAATCTGTAAGATCCTCCCAGTTACAGTACTATGCTTAATTCATAATACTATAACTAGGAGTTTGTCACATGTGCAGGTCCTATTATTTTAACTTTGTATTTCTTAAATCTGATTCTCGCTGCACAGTTTAAATAAAAATATACGTGAACTTTGCGTCTTTGATGCGCGTTACCTAATTAAACTTATATATGTAGGGAATTAACCATAAATAAGAAGTTACAACAAGGAATTAGGTATACATTGAGAATAATTAATTTAAATAACATTTAGTATCTTATATGCATTTCACTAGCATCGTACTTACAAGTCTCTAGATGCACTTGAGGTGAGACCTCCATCTAACTCATATCAAGTAAACTAGGACTCAAAAGGGTCTATGCAGGGACATTTATCATAATATAGCATAACAAAAAGAAATAAAGCAGGTTCATGGTGCCGCAACCCTACTGGAACTTTAATGGAGAATACCACCACCGTTATTGCTGTCGTTTGAGAATGACAAGGACATATACAAATAGGCATGAGAATTCGAAAATTCTTAGTAGGACTTCCTAGACTATCATACAGTAACATCATAATTATTCTCAGCTGCTTCGATTTATTTAGAAAAAGGTGGCCAATATAAATGATAAAGCATATATTCAAATTTTATAGTTTGAAACCATATCAGCCGAAGTAGAGTTTAATTTATTAACACACTTAGTAAGCAGAGAAAGAGTCTAATCATCAACATAGTAGAATAAAGAACAATTGAATAAAATGTATAGATAAATGCAAATGACTTGGTGATGCAAGTGCACTTGTCTTTCTTTAGTTTTCTTTACTTAACACACCTAGGCGTTACGTATCGTCATCCCTAGGGTATCTGGATGAGTCTGCATTTGAGCATTACGTATCACCGTCTTCAGAGTGCAGTCTTTCTTATCTTCCTTTACTTGGTCCCCTAGAGATGAATGGCCTCTCTCACTTTTGGGTAATAGCTTGCTTTTCAAGATTGAACTCGTTCTATCTGAGGAGCATTGTGTTTGCTTTCCCCGACACTCTTATCGATCTAGTCCCCTTATTTCATTCCAAGGCTAGCCCAAGTAATATAGAATCTTCATTATATCTTTGATCATATATTCTTGAATGCATATGCTTGAGGAATCATAATCATGATGCATATAATTCTGCCGAAAATCCGATAACAAAACAGCTGAAATAGGAGACTGTCCCATATGCAAATAACATCATTTCAGCTAGCCAACCGCAATAAATAGAATCATAGTATCATTACATCAATATCATAATAACATAATAAATAATTGCATTAAAAACTTAGCCATTGGCTCTTTATGACTTAGAGGGTTTCTAACCCTTAAAGTTGGTAATACACTTAAGATTCTTCAATTCTACCTTGTTCTTGTAAATTGCATCAAAATTTCATTTTAACTCACTTTGATATGAACATTTGATATGTTGTAGTCTTATTAGTCTACTTTTAAATCCCTTTAATTCCATTAAGTTTTGAGATATATAAGTTGAGTTATTAAAGTTTTATTTAAAGCTGCTATGTTTCAAGACAAACTCGAGCACCTAACTTTAGAAAATCACCAAAAATTTCATCTTTCATCATTCTTATCCAAATTTTATACCATATTGTAGCTAATTGGATTATCTTTTAATTCAAAATTTTGTCCTCATTGGGTCAATAGAGCTCAAGTTATGAGCTCCTCAAGTAGATTGCCCTATTTTAGCTCGAATAGAGTATAAGGTAATTTTAAGAAATTATTGGGAGTAATATACTTAAGATCTAAGCTTGAAATTTTTATGGCATAGTTATCTATGTGTTAGCTTTCTAATAAAATTGGTTGCACTTAATTTGAAATTATATAGGGCAAGTTATACCCTTCAGAACACTTACTAGTTAAGATAGTGACTATATTTCAGCAACTTGCTTCTAAAAATCATAACTCTCTCATTTTAAACCCAATAGACTTATAATTTATATGGTTGGAAAGCTCTTAAAGTTTAGTTTCATATAAAATTGGTTTCACTCGAATTTGAGACCTATAGGATAAGAACTACCATTTGTTGTACAGATGACTCCCTTACGGTTTTCCCTCAGCTTTTTTGTTTGTAGTTTCTTTTGGTCTTTTGATCAAATCATCAAACTAAGCCAATGATTCTTGTCTTAAATCACCCAAAACAAGTCATACTAACATCAAATATCATCAAACAAAAGATAACATAAGAAACCCTAGTAGCCATATAAATCATAGGAGTCAAATAATCTAAAAAATCCTACCTAAAACACCACACATAGCTTGTAAATTTGGACTTTCTTGATAGCTTTTCTTCAATAAAGCTTCAAGATGGTGATTACTACTTTTATTCCACTTAACAGTTGAAGCTATATGATCCAAAGGTAGGAAGTTTATGAGGTTATCTTGAATTTTTCTCAAGGAACACAAAGCAAGAGCGGAGATTGAGAGAAAGGAAGCAAGATTTACTTAAAAGCCTAGGTAGAGATGCAGAGAATGGAAAAAAGAATGAAATGGAAGAAAGAAATGGAGGATGTATGGTTTAATGGGCTGGCCAAATTTTTGCTTGGATAAGGGAGGAAGAATTTGATAATTTATGTCCTAAGTTAGAAGAATAGAAAAAGAGTGTGATTGGTAGACATGAGTGGCATTTTAATTTTTGTTATTCTTCAAATGGATGGCCACGATTTGGCCAACAAACATGGGTGCTGTGGCTAGTTTCTAGCCACATAATTTAGGAGTCATTTGGTAGATCGAATAATTTTTTATTCCCAAGACTGTTATTTTTGGGAATAACTTTCGCGGGTATGATATTTTAGGCGTGTTTGGTGTGCAAATTAAATTACGAAGAATATTTGGTAAATTTATAAAAATACCCTAGATGGAGGCGGCCGACGATGGCTGATGATGGGCGACGATGATTGGCTGTGACGAACAATGGCGCCAGCAGTGACGGTGGACAGTGGCCGGTGGTGGTGCTTGGTGATTGGTGACGAGTGGTGACAAGAATACTTTGGTCTTTTTACCAAGGCACACATTCCCTTCCCATGGGAATGTTGGATTCCCATGGGGAAGGTGGGAATGTTTAGGGACCTATTTTTCTTATTGGGAATTCAATATTCCCGAAAATGTTGCTTCAAATCTCCTACCAAATATGGGAATATTTTCACATTTCTGGGCAGGAAAAAAAAAATTTACCCCCATACCAAATGTCCCCTTAGAGTTTAAACTAGTACTCATGTCATCTGACAGCATAAATTGCTGTCAACTCGATTCTTGTATTACAAGATATTGTAAACAAACTGATTTTTTTCAAACTAACTAAACATTACTAATTGTCTAGATAAAATATTTCTACAAAGAAATTTAAAATTTTTTAACCCTAACTTTCACTTCTCAATACTAACTACGGGTACATCTCTCAATGTAATAAATCAGTTAACAATGTTAGCTAGATGTATTGTTCTTCAAGATGTTACACAATCACTATTCCGAACTTTCTTAGACATCTCTTGATTAATAATTTTAGACATGACATTATTTTATTCTACAATAGTGCAAATCTGCTGCCACAAACTACCTCTTTTCACCACTCTCTGCTCACCTGTAGCTCTATTACCATCCAAATTATATTTTGAACATATCACTCTCTTTCATAGTGGCATAGATTTATTCAATAACTTTCAGCAATAATCCTGTATTTTTTATAACAAGGTCATCAACCCAAGCCCGCTAAAACACTTTGGCTTCTGAATTGTTTCCCACAACGTGAGTGGGATTCCTTTACCTTTCTCGTTTGAATGCTAGGAAAAATTCCTCTATAATCTTATTATTTTATCTACAATTCCTTTGGGCATTCCAAAGAGGCTCATATAATACAAGGTAGCTAATGCAATAGTAAGGTTATAATGACTTATAACACGATCAATTTGCCATTTGTTGTATAATTTATATTGACTTATACAAACTCGTAGCCACGGCTAAAGAGTACACTTTAAAATTCATGGTCATAAACCACTATAGTTACGATTTTTTTTTTTTTAATAATTCATATTTATGCCAGTCAATACCACAGGCCACGACTTGCATTGAAATTCATATATATATTTTTTCGAATATTAAGGGAAGTATACACTCCTTGAAACTAATTCAAAATTTATGCATGCTTTTGGTGGGTGCCATTGTCACGTGCCTAACCAGAACATGTGAACCACCTCCGAAAGAGAAGGTCAAATAAATCGTCACTTGAGAACACTATTCACCGGCTTGGTTGACACTAGCTGCCATCAGATTTGGAACTCGAATGGTGTATTTGAATAGTTGAAGGGTCAGACCATATATATATATATAGAATAGTTGAAGGGGAAATGAAGAAAAGAAATAAAATAAAAAGAAGCTGAGGTCATACTTATTTTCTGAAAGAAAAAAAAGTCCACTGCCGGTCAGGAATAAGGATAGTAATAAATGTTAGGTGCCGTCTTCGGTTGGAAATTTTACCTGCCCCTCAGGTAGCTAATTAATTTGCCCCCTCCTCGTCAAGTGAGGTTTTGTATCATCCTACACTTGTATAATTATGTTTTAAGTAAAAGTGGATTCAAAATATTAATCAAGTAAATTATATTTTATTCAAAATATTCTTTAATTGACATAAATTAGTATAATAATTTTTTAAAAAAATTAGTATAAATTTTTTTATATTTTATATTATCAAGTAAATTATATTTTATATTATTGGCTTTTGATGTGACTGCACAGGATTTTTTGTTTTTTATTTTTCTTGTTTCATGTTGCATCTACCCAAAAAAGAAAAAATTAACTATAAATGATACAATACCAATTAGGAATAAAAATGGGGTCATATTAGTTGGGCATAAATAGAAAATACTATTTTTGTAGTGCCATAATGAGAATTGAACAGAGAATTGTGAAGTCTTTCTTCTAATTCGAAGAGGGGTTCTATCACAAATAAAAATGGTAATAGGTATTTATGAGGATAGGGACATACCCTCTTGCCTCCTCTCTTTGTTTAGAATTTTGCCTCCCATCTCTATCCATATCTCTATTATAGGTCCTCATTCCTCGATCCCTGCAGGTATCTATGGATTTATACAAAAAAATTCAAAAAAATCTAACAAAGAAAAAATATCTTAAATATGAATAAAACATTCATAAATATTATAATCTACTAACATAACACAATTCAAATTAAAAATAAAGCACATAATGCAAATTTATCAAAAGATAATTAAAAATATTCAAAATTACAAAGACATAAATATCCCAATTTCATTAACGGGAGAATAATTAGGGTTTTTTATTTGATTTTATATATATATTAGGGTTTTTTATTTGATTATATATATATATATATATATATATATATAAATATATATATAAATGTATTTAAATAAATTCATATTAATATAAAATTTAGCGAGTACCTACGGGCCCTATTTACTTAATGGGGATTTTTTCTCAATCCCCACGGTGACCAAATCTATTCCCCTTGTAAGTAATCCTCGTGGATAGCCGTTTTGGCAATTTTATTTTGTGACATCCCTAATTAGGAATAAAATCCTCTCAAGTGTAATTTTTGCGTGACCAAGTCATATATAATCTTTCACTATTTATTCTCTTTTATCAAATGCCATGTATGGGCTTGACTCTCTTAAATAGAGTATACATGATATTTGAAATAAGAAAATAAATGGTGAAAAATCACACATAACTTGGTTATGTGAAAATTACACTTGAGAGAAATAATTCTTGGTTCTATCAATGATTTATCCTATTATTATAAAATATTTATTTATTACGGTAATTATTTTAATTAGTAATTATACATGAAATAATATATAATTGAATAATGGTACAAAAATTTTATGTTAATAGTATTTTAAATTAAAAATATTTATAATTTTTAGATATGGAATAATAAAAGTATACACTTTTAAATTTTTAATATAACTAATTTTAATAATTTAATTTTAATATATTATTAATATAAATTTTTTATATTATTAATAATCATATATTTTGATCTTAAGAATTATTCATGTAATTTCTTATCAAAAGTGGTGACTAGATAAAGCACTTTCTAAAATGGTAATTTCAAGATTCAAACTCCTATAATTGCAGTTAACAAACAAATATTACAATTAGTATAATTTATGATTTTTTTATGAAAGTATATTAAAATTTAAATATAATTCTGATAACTAAGTGTGTTTGAGTTATTTTATTTTAAATTGAATAAATTTATAATTAAAAATTCTTAAGGTATTTTTTTAATCCTTTTCCAATCATGGATTAAATAAGGATGCCAAAGTTTTATAGGCAATTTCGACCATACTGACCTCCCCCTGTCAGTTTCGGAACTCGAAGGGTAGGATCAGACCTTGCAAGGCATATTTGAATATTCGGAGGAGAATAGATGAAAAGAAGTAAAATATATTAAGTAATAATAATAATTGTTTCATTAAAAAAAACTTGTAAACTCCCACATAAAGCCACTTAGTTCCAGCAGACTGCCTGAACAGCACGCTGATCGGTCAATGACTAAACAAAACTAGGTGCTAAATAGTAGCAACATTCATAGCTGCTCCTTGACCCTGCCTGAATCCACCCCGAACAATTAGCACCACTTATATATATACATAGATATCATCAATAGTCCAAAACCTCAATCACATCAAAGCACTTGCTCGAAATGGCTGGCACTGGAACCTTTGCAGATATCATAGATGGTGATGTCTACAAATACTATGTAGATGGCCAGTGGAAAAAGTCCTCTTCAGGAAAATCTGTTCCCATTATCAACCCCACCACCAGAAAGACCCACTTCAAGGTTCAAGGTACATACATAGTTACATACCCTTTTGCCCCACCCCATCAAAAACGAATCTTTACCATCTCAATTTTGTCATCATATTGGATTTTGTGTTTCAACTGTTTTGTTAATGGAATTGGAAAGTACTCGACTGATGATAGAATATTTGGTGATGGAATTTTTGTTTGTTTACGCCATTTATAGTATTGATCCAATTTAATTGAGATTCAAAACAGCTTGTACCCAGGAAGAGGTTAACAAAGTCATAGACTCAGCAAAAACAGCTCAAAAATTGTGGGCGAAGACTCCACTGTGGAAGAGAGCAGAGTTGCTTCACAAGGCTGCAGCAATACTGAAGGAGCACAAGGCACCGATTGCAGAGTGCCTTGTTAAAGAGATTGCAAAGCCAGCTAAGGATTCTGTCACTGAAGTATGTATACTATTACTATAGTACAAGTAGAAATTCTTCATTTCCCAAGTGGCTATGATGACTACTCCCACCCTCTTTTTTTCTGTTATAATTTCATCATGTTTACTTTTAACATTCAAGTTCTAAGTATATAAATATTTTAGGATTATTAAATGGGGAATTGGATGCTTATGTTGAACTTGCTTATTAGATTTTGCAATTTGGGGCTCCACTTTCACTATACTTTTTACCAACTAAAGTGTAAGTGGTGTGCTTTTTATGTAGGTTGTCAGATCAGGGGATTTGGTGTCATATTGTGCTGAGGAAGGGGTCAGAATTCTTGGAGAAGGAAAGTTTCTGGTCTCAGATAGTTTTCCAGGCAATGAAAGAACCAAATACTGTCTCACTTCCAAGGTATTTGACCTGCTCTCTTGGAAACTAACATTAACTAAGCTGTTTTCTAATCTTCTTGTCCTGTTTTTCATTTCTCCCATTCAATATTTCATATTGAGTAGAAACATCCGGGGAATCGTGGAGTGCATGTACACAAGCATAATATCATCCTAAATTTTAGAATCAGTCCAGAAATTCGAAAGCACATTATTATATACATAATTGTTTGAGAGTCTTACTAAAATGCAAAAAACCTCTTCAATTTTATATCAACAACAATAATGAAATGTCACAGAGAAATAAAAAATAAAAACGCAAATGCTGACAAGAGGCTGCAGGACTAGTTTTTGCATGTCATGTCAGGGACGGATACAAAATACTTTGAAAACATATAGTGCATGGGCAGATGAAATTGCGAATTACTGTCTAGTGGAAATGAGATTTGTCGTGTGAATTGGCTGTGGTTTGGCTAAACCATTTTTGGGAGAGGCTTTCATATGATATGGATATGGTCAATGCCAATCCATAAAAGATGTTTCTTGAATGAATTCAATCTTTTTCTCCCACTCCGTCCCCGCAGTTCCACCATCAGTCCTGGTGGCCTTGTTGCATACACAATGTTGAGTGTCAGACTGTGATTCATACAAGCCTCCCATCATGAATCATACTAATGAAAATTTCTGCTGATGATCATTCCATTGAAGTCTCTTCTTTCCTAGATCATGCAATATTGAATACACCAACCAGCTCTTTAGGTTGATGGTCTTTCCATCCTTCTTGCTGAGTTATCTTTCTAGTTCAACGTCTCTAGCATCAGTTGCCTCACTGGTCATGCTTAGTAGCATCCTCTTTATATTTTATTATTGTTCAAGGGTTTATATGTGACAAGACAAGCTTAAAGCTTAGTAAGATTTAGCCTGAGGGGGAGTGTTAGAATATATGAAATTATCTCAGAATGTTAAAGAATGTCTCAGATGATTTCTTTAGGATCGGTTTTCTTATTTACTTTTGTTTCCTTATTTATACAGGATTAGGAGTGTAGTATTATTATTTATAGTGATTAGTGTTTTGCCTCTTGTATCACGCCACATCACATCAATACATCATATTGATATATATTTTCATATTATTTACAGTACCTAAAACGCATAATCTCAACAATTAGGATTCAAACTGCTGTTGGATCAAAATACCAAATTAATTAGCATATATTAGACTCCTTATGCTCATGATTGTACATAATGTGTTATTCCGAGGGATTTTCTGTATGCAGATTCCACTTGGAGTTGTTCTAGCTATTCCACCATTTAACTATCCTGTCAATCTGGCTATTTCTAAGATTGCTCCAGCACTTATTGCTGGAAACTCCCTTGTGCTTAAACCACCAACTCAGGTATGCAACTGTTCATACTTATAATAATTATAATTTTACAATGCCACATATATTTTGAACGGCTTTATGAGTCAGACAACTTGTATTGCCCTGTACCTCTATTTTTACAGGGCGCCGTTGCAGCACTTCACATGGTGCATTGCTTTCATTTGGCTGGTTTCCCCAAAGGCCTTATTAGCTGTGTGACAGGAAAGGGTTCTGAGATTGGTGACTTTCTTACAATGCATCCAGGGGTGAACTGCATAAGGTAATCCCGTTCTTCTTCACCAGCTACTTGATATCAATGTTCAATGTTTTCCACCATTACTGGCGTTTGTATTGTTTTCCATACAATAAATTATAAAATGAAAAACTTAAGGGTTTTTTTGAAAGTTTTGTACCGAAATATGAAGATAGAAAAGTGCCTAAGAGTTCCTTTTGTTTGTAGTAGAGATTTTTTGTCACTGCAACTCATAATTTGCCCCCTAATTCACATTAATCCTCAGTTTCACAGGTGGAGACACTGGAATATCAATATCAAAGAAGGCTGGCATGATTCCTCTTCAAATGGAGTTGGGTGGCAAAGACGCTTGCATTGTTCTTGAAGATGCTGACTTGGATTTGGCAGCTGCAAACATTGTAAAAGGAGGCTTCTCCTACAGGTAACAAGCATATAGCACCTTCAGAAGGAAATTCTGTAGATTTTGAAACCTGTTACACAAGAAATATCAAAATGCTTAGTCAGTAATCCTTTAACAGATTGTCCTGGAACTTTGATAATAAAACTATTAGTGATATCCAATAGCTACGTGATCTTATCTTTAGTTCTGTTTCCTCCAGAAGGCAAATAACTCACTTGATTTCTTTTCTGGAAACATATTCAATGAAGGAAAACATTCATGCAAGGAGATCCACTCAAAGACATCTAGTACCATCATTATCATATTTTTGTTTAATCATTATTTAGAAAGAATATTATTAAAAAACTCGAACAAATTCAATCTTTTGTTAATTAACATGAAAATTTATCATGCTTAACATCAATAAAAGCACAGAACTTGTATATTAAAAATAAAAAACTCATTTAAATATATTAATTTTTATTTCATCCGCCCTCTCAATAGCTAATTTCTGCATCCATCTTTTATGATGGGAACTGATTTATGCATGGGAATTTTCTCATTGTGGTTGCATTAGGCCCCATGATAACTATAGTCCTAAATCCTAATACAAACACTGACAAATTATAATTATCTTCTATGTTCAGTGGTCAAAGGTGCACTGCTGTAAAGGTTGTTTTGGTCATGAAATCAGTTGCAAGCTCTCTTGTTAACAAAGTCAATGAAAAAGTTGCAAAATTAACCGTTGGGCCTCCTGAGGATGACTGTGATATCACACCAGTTGTCACAGAGTCCTCTGCTAACTTTATTGAAGGGTTGGTAATGGATGCTAAGGAGAAAGGAGCAACATTCTGCCAGAAATATAAAAGGGAGGGTAATCTCATTTGGCCATTGCTGTTGGATAATGTTCGTCAAGATATGAGGATAGCATGGGAGGAGCCATTTGGACCAGTCTTGCCAGTTATCAGAATAAATACGGTTGAAGAAGGAATCCACCATTGTAATGCTAGCAATTTTGGCCTTCAGGTATAGCGTCATTTAACTAATATGCATACATTGGAAGGATAAGAGGACACCTTTATAAAAGATGGCTACATTTTATGTTTCTCTAATTTTCTTTCTCCATGCAAAATAAAGTGTCGGTTATTATCAATTTGTTGCTTACTTGATGCGTTCTCCTAACTTTGTTTTTTAAACAAAAAGAGATGCACTTATGAATAGCTGTCTGAGGTGGGATTGTCCATTTTGTTCCATTTTCCTTTTTTCATCTTATTAATCACCATATAAGGTAGAGGGAGAGTAGACCAAATGAAGGGTAGCCCAATAGTTAAAGGTAGTGGGAGACAAGAGGGGGTGAAAATACTGTAGGAAAAATCGATAAGAAAGGTTTAGATTTTAGTAGTTTGATTATAGACATGATTTATAATAGGATACTATGGCATCATTTGATCCATGTAGCCAACTCAACCTTGTAGGACAAGGCTTGGTGGTTGTTGTTGTTCACTCAAGAGTCCAAAAACAATTAAGTCTTTCTCCACTAGGGAGAGTTAGCTACATGCATTAAATAGCTTCATTGCATCTTATGATTCTTGTACATTTGACACTACAATGCGTTGCTTATAGGCAACAATCTAGGATCAACACAATCATTTAATTGATCCATGTCCATGAAGATTTGATAAAGTCTTCAATGCATTCTCAGTCAAAATACATTAATGTATTTTGGGTCAGAAACTTTTCTTCCTTTATTACTTATTTCCTTTGTGTAATGCAGGGATGTGTCTTCACAAGAGACATAAACAAAGCAATAATGATAAGCGATGCAATGGAGACAGGAACAGTTCAAATTAATTCGGCTCCAGCTCGTGGACCAGATCACTTTCCTTTTCAGGTGCAACCTTTGTCCTCCTTCATCTTGCTAAGTTTCCATAAAATGTAGAAGTTTGTAATACTAGCTACAAAGTTCTTATTCTTATATGCAACAAATTTAAAGGTTTCTAATAAAGCATTCCTTAAGAATAAAATATGAAGCCATGAACAGTCATAAACATATTTTACTAAATATTCTTGAATAACTTGTTTTTCTCTGTCTAATCAAGTAACTAATGATTTGTGCAGGGTCTGAAGGATAGTGGAATTGGTTCTCAAGGAATCACGAACAGTATTGAAATGATGACAAAGGTTAAGACTACAGTAATCAACTTACCAGCTCCTTCTTACACCATGGGATGAGATGCCAAATAAACATAATAATACTTGAGTAGTAATCACCGTGAGAGCAGGAGTTGCTTCCAATCTCTCATGCCTTACAGAGTGACAGTCTTCGATGGGTCTGCTCCCATATGTATAATATTTGCAGCTGGTAGCTTGTATTGTATGTTTGTATGGAGAAAAAGTTTCTTGCGATCTCAGCATCTATATAATAACTATTTGTATACATAGGATATGAGTATTGAATAATTTATGGTTCTCCTACTCTTCTTGAACTGATGGTTTTGATATGGAGGATCATATGATAATCCGACACGAATGGATGGTATAACATAAATTTTCCAAATAGAAATGTGATATAAATCAAGAAACTATTCCAGTGGCAATTGGAATGTTAATAGTAGACCAAATAAACAGTTCTTAGTCTATCATAGAAGTTGGTACTTGGCTAACTAACAATTACTCAAAGGTTGATGTAACGGCTGCACACGCCACTTGACAAGTATTCTTGCTGATTTTCTTATCTTTTTTGCTTCACAGACCTTTATGTTTAGAATGATTGTAAGCACTCATGAAGTGAGTAGTTGTTGTAGATGACATCAAAATCATTCTTGAAGCAAGTTAAAGCCAGCAAGATAGAAAATAAAAATTGTTAAAAGAGGGGTGTAGTAAGGAGGAAAAACACTATCAACTAGAATATGTACATGTGTGATGCATGGTTTTAGTTTTCAAAAAATTATATCGAAATGTAAAAAGTTTTCTTTAATTATAGCTATTTTTAAAATATTTTTATGTGGTTCAAGATTTTACGACTTGATTTCTTAAGTTCAACAAAATTTATTCTAATTTAACCAAAGGTCTTGGGTTTGAACCCTTGGTCTTTTCCCTTGAGATGATTGTTGCGATGAAAGAACCATATTCTGCAAATTGCTGCAACATGATCTGTATCTTCTGGAGGAGCTCCAATCGAGATTAAAGCATCAACAATCTTCTTGATTTCTAGCAAATAAGCACCAACAATACCTTCCTTCTTGGTATGGCCGAGCTTGCCTTTTAATTGCCTCACCTTCACTTGAATTTGTGAAACAAAGAAAGTCTCTAGTCTCTGCCAAATCTGATATGAGAATTCATAGCCTACCAATCTTGTGGTGAATTGAGTGCTCATGGAAGCCAAAAGCCACGACTTAACAAATGCATCTTACTTCTTCCAATTTTGATAATCTACCATTGTGAATCCATTTTCTTGATCTGTTCAAAGGCATAGTTGCGGGGAATGTCTTCAACAGTGATGAATTTCACCAGATCAAAACCTTCAATTATTGCTTCAGCTTGCTGTTTCCATGAAAGATAATTCTCTTCATCTGGTTTGATAGCAATTGGATTCGAGAAAGTTTGAGCTACAAAGTGAGAAGAATTTGAGCTACAAAGTGAGAAGAAGAAGAACTCTGTGAGGTAGAAGAATCTTGAGATGCCTTTGCAGCATTGGTAGCTCTGATACCATTAAAGGTATCAGGCGACAAGCTAGGAAGAAAGAAGAAGATTGGGTGAAGAAGAAGAAAGTGAAAGTGATTCTAATTTGCTTATTACTTTCTCAAATGATTTAGCTATCAGTACAAGTATATAACATGACTTGAGCTACAATACATTCATCAACTAACTTAACAAACTGCATTGCTAGCACACAACCAACACAATTGATAACTAACTAACCAACTTCATCATTTCTCCCTTTGAGCAATTGCATTAAAAGTTGGAAGGGAGAGTTTGCTGCCTAAGTGCTCTCGCCCAAACGGGTTGATTTGGATCTAGTTTGAGAGTAAAACAAATTTGAATCGATTAATTTTAATTGGTTTGGTGTAGTTCAGATTCATGAAATTTTTTTACTACATCTAAATCAAATCAAACTAATCAAATTCAGGTTGGTTTGGCTTGGGTGATTAGATTACCGGTTTAAATTTTTTTTTTTCCAGTTTTTGCCAACAAAAATAAAAAATCATCATATAGCATGAAAATTTTTATATAAGCAAATTTCAAATTCTATTATAATATTTAAAGGCTAAATCATTCTAATATTGTCATTAACACAATTAAAAAAAACAAAAAACATCAAACAATTGTCATTCTAATATGTAATTTTGTTAAATAAAGAAAAAGAAAAAATGAGATTTTGGTCAGCTCAGGTATTAGGTTGTAAAACTCTAGATCGGATGAACAAACCAAACATTGGTCGGTTCCAATTGGATTGTGCTTGATTGATCCAATGACCCGAATCAACTTGAACTAATTTAATTGATTCAGTTCGGATTGATTGAGTTCATCAGGTTGGCCTGATCCACTTACACCTCTGGACCCACCTCAAGCAGGATTGTCTTCGGTAATCATAATAATAATAATAATAATAACTCCTTGTGTATGTATAGAAAACTTTCCAGCAGTGAGTCAATATGCTCTTTGAAACGTTGAAATAATCAAGTTTTTGAATTTTGCATCCTAAGAAGACTTTTTAAATAGACATAGAGTTGAAGGAAATTTCTTGCAGTTTAACCAAAAAATTATTCTAAATTTTATAATGTAATAAAAAATCACTTTCAAGATGTAAGAAAAATCTCAAATTATAATAAATAAACAATTAGTTGAAAACATAAATTAAATTACAAATACAATGTATGATACATTAACACATTATACAAAAAGAATTTAATTTGTATATATTGTCAATATAAAAAAAATTATATAGATATTCAATCATATATTATCACATCACCAATAATATTTGACTCAACCACGCACTATCTTAAAAAGTTTTACAAACACAAGTACTTGATTGGATAATAGTGTAAAGTATATAGCAATTAAACTCATACAAAAATAACTATACAAGATTTAAAATTTTTAAAAAATCAACTATCAGCTGCTAGCCGTGCTTATATTGTCTTCAATATTTTGAGGGGAGAAAAATTATTTTATAAAGTGGCTTGTATTTTTTTCATTTAGAAATAATATTCTAGAGTCCAACGGGAACGAAATCATCAAATGAAAACTTGATATACATTCCCAGAGTGAAATTCAGATATGCTACCATAATTTTGATTAGTTTATCGCCTTCAAGAATAAAAACCCCATATAAGGCAACATATTTAAAATAAGAAGAGAAAAACAAAAATAAAATGTAATAATAAAACTATTATTTTGATAAAGATATGCAATGAGTTGATTTTTATTAAATGTTTTCATTTATTCTTTTGGATAAACCAAAATTAAGGTTGAGAAGAAGACTCATCTCAATCCAGAGTTAGGATATGCCTCCGAGCTTATCGAATATTTACAGAATACTTACAGATCATTGATTAACGAGGGAACCTAGCTAGGTTTTAAACCTAAGTTATAGCGATATATGAACAAAAGGCCGACTAGGTAAACCAAGCCTTGTGGGCTCATTAAATATTTCTATCGTTCTATAATTCAAACACTGATTTATATTAATAAATCACTTAATGCTTGCATAAAAGTATATATAATAGCCATTTGAGAAAAAAAAAAAGTAAAATTTCATTTAAGTGCATATAATAATATATTAGAATGTAATAATATTGTTAATATATAAGTAAGATGCCAAAAATATAATATTATTCAAATGATAAGTAAGCATGTATGAACTTGCGTCTTGACAACTCACCCACGTTAAGTCCTTTACTAATCACTAGTTTTGCGTACATTTTATGGCACATAGCATTAAATTTTGTCTTAATAAAACATTGTAAAATATAGGGATCATATATGCATAAATAAGTTTCTATTTAAACCCAATACTACTTATCAATGTGTTTAAACAAGGATTTAATGTAATTTCAATTGAGGTAGGTAAGATAAATCTTTATAAAGCCCATAAAGTGCAGGCAAATAATGCATAAAGATTCTAGTTTCTTATTACATTCTTTGTGATTGAAGTGATGGCTAGGAAGAAGGTGAAACTCCCCTATATTCCCGATGATTCTGCAAGGAAAGCAATGTTCAAGAAGAGGGAGGAGGGGATCCTGAAAAAGGTTAGTGAACTCACCATTCTTAGTGGGGTTCAAGCCTGTGCTATTATCTCAAACTTGACTCGCAGACAGAGGTTTGGCCATTTCTAGAGGGAGCCAAGGAAGTGATTGAGAGGTCCCAAAGGTCATCTGTGATAGATGAAAACAAGAATGTGAATCAAGAAAGCTTTCTGCGAGGATTTTCAAAGCCAAGGACCAGTTGAAGAAGCAGCGCAAGGAGAACTATGACAAAGAGATGACTCAGTATATATACGAGTATATGCAAAGCAAAGAGCTGCCGGAGAATCTCACCATCGCATATATATGTCAATGATATCAACAAGCTAATTGATAAGAAGATGAAGGAAATTGAATACAAGATGGCTGGGCTTGGTTGATTAGGCGTTGTTTCCAATGTTTATTGTGGTTTTGATGTTGTTTGCAACATAACTATGTTTAGAGGCATAGTCTCCAACTTCGGGAAATGAGAAATTCAAAATAATACAAAAAAATCATTATAACCATTGTCATTTAAATTCTTATAGCGAGAGACCAAGAGATACCATGCTTAGATTTTGGTACGTTAAATCAATAAAAATCATGACATTAGAATAACAGACATAGAATCATAATATTGATTTTTTTTTATATAGAATAATAATATTGATTCTGATTTGACAAGAACTAGAATTTAGTTAAAATTGTAATCCTAATGTTGAGATTACATAATAATGAATGATTATGTAGAATTGGAATTTGGAACCCCATTTTGATGTCAATAATTGGATATATTTCTTAGAGACTAATAATTATTTGAGAAAATTTTCGTTAGTAACAACTAAAACCAAGAATTATCTCACTAAGTGGAGTTAGCTAAGTATGCAAATCAAACGACACTATTAAGCTCCATCAGAAACCAATTTTTCAATAAATCCATTCGGTCTCTTCAAACCTTTCAAGGGTTTTAGGTGTAATGATTTGTACTAATTTTTTTTTTTCTCCTTCAATCAATTTTTATTTAGATACCTTCCATTTTATATAAATTTCTCTCTAGCGCATCCATTGTTCTTCTTTTCACAAGACCACACTACCTTCAACAAGTTTTGGCAATTTTCTTCTTGGTAGGTTCTACTCCAAATTTCTCTAAATATATTCATTCTAATCTAACCTTTTAGATTCTTATTGTTCATGGGTCATTTATTTCACTCCTGATTTGTTTTCATTTCACTACTGATAACCAACTTTTTTTTTTCTATCACCAATGTTTTCATCTATGATATTGTTATTGTTGATTATTGACTTGTTTCTGAAATGTTCTGCTATCTTTTTGAGTCAATTCTAATGTCCATATTTGGTTGCTCTATAATATTTTGGGTCGAGCACTTGCCTTCTTCAATTCTAATGCCCTTATTTGGTTGCTCAATTCTAATGTCCTGATTTATGTTCTGATATGTGATATTGTTATCCATGGTCATTTATATATTTCTGATTTGTCCTCATATCTTTTTGATTCAATTCTAATGTCTTATTTGCCTGCACTTGCCTTCACCGTTCTTATAAATATTGATATGTTCTTTTCAGTTGACTCCCTGGTGCTTATGATAAAACACTATCCAAACATTTTAAGTTCTGATCTGTTCTTTAATTTTTCAATTGTACCTACTACTTTGACATAACATCCTCTCTCTGTTGATATTGATATTATATTGTTATTGTTCATGGTTGATTTATTTTACTCCTTACATGTTTTCATTTCACTATTGATATTGGTTTTTTTTGTTCTTATTTATTTTCTGATTTGTGGTATTGTTATCCGTGGTCCTTTGTTTATTTCTGATTTGTCCTGATATCTTGTTTTTTATTCAATTCTAATGTCCTTATATGGCTACTCTATCATATTTTGGGTTACGCACTTGCCTTCCTCGCTTTATCACCATTCTCATGTTTTTGATTTAATATTAATGTTCTATTTTGCCTGCTCTATAATTTTTTGCATTGAATACTTGCCTTCTTCACTCTGTCATGCTTATTGATAAAGGTAATAAGTTAGATCTCACAATTCTAAAATCTTGGATCCTTTTGTTGTGCTTCTTATTACGAGGGTAAGCCTTCCATCAAATGAATAATTTATCGTTTCTGTCTACTTTTTTAATTTTTTTGTTGGGAATGGTACTGTTCCAATGTAGCAACATAAAATGAGTGAAAACACATATACTAGCATCTCAAGAAAAGCACTGTCATATTGGAGGTTCTTATCAATCATGTTACTTTTTATGTTACTTTTTATGATGTGTTGATCATTGCAGTCTTAATCTTTCTATCACTCCATGAAATATTTTTAACTAGTCAATATTCTATAAATGAATTTTGTTTGGAGTCCTTACTTTTGTTTTGATGGGTCTACATGAATAAAATTTAGCATATTGATGGTTTTGGAGTCACATAGGTTGAGTAGTGAATCGTAGTAAAGAGCCCATAAAAATTAGAGTAAAATCTCATATTAGTCTATATCGATTTTTATATCGGATAAATTAGTTTCTTATAAAAATAAACTAACAAATTGGCATATAATCTTTTAGAATATTAGATAAATTAGTTTCTAACAAAAATAAATAGATAAATTGGATTTTAATCTTTTTAAAAGTAGATAATTTAACCCGTTTATCAAGTCTTTTCAATAAAACTAAATTATTTAATTTTTAAAAAATAAGGGATCAATTTATCTATTTATTTTTATTAGAGATAAAGTTGTCCAATATTTTAAAAGATTAAGCACCAATTTGTTAGTATATTTTGCTAAGGCCTAATTCATCTGATATAAAAATCAATAGGAACCATGTTAGAGGTTTACTCTAAATTAAACTTTATGAAAAAGGCAAGCAAAACTTCACTGTAAAATAAAACTTCACCAGATCATCTTCTTCAAACATTTTGAGTGAACCCCCTGGCAACGGAAGAATTGGAAGAAGCGGACATTCCTAAGGCAAGAGTGCCGTTAGCCATGGGCAAATATGATACCATGAAGACGATTCTATGGAAAAGCCTGTTTTAACCTCACTTTGAGGAGTGGCCAGACAATTTATTTATAACGAAAGTTGTTACAGAAGATAAAGTTTCAAATATTAACGTAGAGAAATTTTTGAATGCTTCTAGAGCATTAGATGAATTGTGCTTATAGTCAATAAAAAAATAATATTTTAGATAAGAATATAAATTAATAATAGATTCTATCTTAAAATATTTTTTTTATTATTGACTGTAATTATATCTATGTAATGCTCTATAAGCATTTAAAAATTTCTCTATTAACGTAACTAAATAACAAATAAAGATAGTTAACATTAATTCAAAACAAAGATATGCTATCAGAAGGAATCAGAGCTACTGGAAACATCTTCCATCATGCATTCAAGAAAAGCCCACCACCTTATCATCCTTGTTACAATCTATTAATATTAATATAACATTTTAGAAGCATAATTTGAAAAATTTTGCCAAATAGCATCTTCTTGGCCTCCTTTTTAAAAATTCTATAATTTTTTTCTATGTTTAGCAAGTTTTTAAATTTGATTCTCTATAATTTAAATTTAAATTTCATTTATTATAAGATTGATTATCACTTTCTACCATTTATTGATTCTACTATCCTCACTACCTGCACTATTTTTAAGGACCCACTAACCAAGAAATTTAACCACCACTTTTACCAATCAATTAATTTGAATTAAAAAGTTAATTAAATTAAAGACAATTTGGTAATAAGCTAATAGCTAGGAATTTGGTTTGTGTCTATAAATATATTAAGGGAAAGTACATGAAGGTATGCAATGGTTGGATTGTTGGCTTATTTCCGATTGCAATTTTTTTTAGATATAATATATGTTTGTAAAAAGTATAACAAATTGAATAGAAGTCCAATTTCTTTTAGCTTTTTCAAAGAATTATTCATATGGTTCTTTATATCATTTTCAATCCTGCATAATATTTAGATTCATTTATATTATTATATACAGGATTGAAAATTTTAAAAAAAATTATTAAATAAAAATACATAAAGATAGTTAATAACTTCTCTCTTTTGATGAATCTTATATAAAATATTGAACACCTATATAAATATTGCAGGAATTAGTTTTAATTTAAACTTTAGTTTTTATAATAAAAATTTACATTATATTTTTCAAATTAAATTTTAATTTTTTATAGTTAATATACATTCTTTACATTATGGTTTTAATATATCGTTATTAGGAAGATATATAAAGAGACTATATAAAATAGAGTGAAAGAGAAATAAAATGAACTTTTTAATAAAGGGATAATATTAAGAAATAGCATGAATTTTTTTAGTTGTTTGATCCTTATTTAAAAATAAAAGTAGATCTATATGATTGAATTATGCTTAAAAAAATGCTTTCAAGAGTATATTTACACTATTTTCTTCAACAATAATTACGCAATTATAATTTCCATTTTTCTATATATTTCTATAAAGATGTATATAATATTATGTAATTCTGAGAATTAATTATATTATGAATTTAATTTGTATACAATGTTAGTATAAAAAACACTTTACACAGATATTTAATAATATATTACCACATTAGCAAGAGTTTTTGATTTAGTCATTCAATACCTTAAAAATTTTATAAATACAAATATCTGATTGGATGATAATGTAAAATTCTTTTATACCATCAATGCACATGCATCAAAATCAATCTCTTATATTATATAGAGATTGAAATTTTTTATAGAATCTAATTAAATTTAAAAGTATGAGGATGGGAAAATAATTATTTTAAATTTTTTTATTATTTAATCTTTACTAAAATTTTGCAAGAACATATATTAGATAAAAGTTTAGATTTTAAGATTAAAATATGTTCTTTACAAGTTGGTTTTAATAAATTTCACCATACTTCTCTTGGTTTTTCCAACATGTAGATACAGGTCCAAGCGAATGTTTAAGATACCAAATCATGGATGGAATTCCTACAAGCAAATTTCACCATACCTCCAGTTAGAGACAGAGAAATGATGGCAGCATTGTGGGAAAGAGCTTGGAAGCAGACAAATTAAGTTTGGCAAGGCAAACATATGGAAAGTCCAATGCAAATCTTCCTGCAAACCACGACCAAGATGAAATGTTATCATCGAGCTTTGACATGGGAAACTCGCAACCCAGAAGGAAACCACCTCCTAGACTAGTGGATGGCATTGCCGTAGGGAATCTTGAAGCTAAACGTGGATTGGGCCACCTTTATAGACAAGAATGCGTATGGAGTAGGAGCGGTCATTAGGGATTGGCAAGGAAGATTCATCACAGCAGCAGCAAAGAAGTTCTTTGGAGAGTCCAAAACCCTTAAAGCGAAGATCATGGCCATGAAGAAAGGGTTGGTTTTAGCTCAAAATTTGGGAATTAGGGCTCTAATTTTAGAGGGTAATGCCAAGTCTGTAATAAAGAGCTTTGAACAAATCTCAATTAATCTATCCCACAATGGGATGATATTAATAGAAGCTTTTGGTATTGCCTCAAACTTTAACTTCTTTAAGCCCAATATGTCCCTAGATGTCGTAGTCTAGTTGCTGATAAGATAGCAAGCTTAGCTAGAATTAGGAACAACCAAATTTGAGCCAATGAACAACCTATCTGTATCATGGATATTCTGGCCCATGAGATTGGCCTTTAAATAAATTCACTTTTTCTATTAAAAAAATTATTAATAAATGGGATAGAAAAATGAAATAAGTTTCATATAAAGGGGAGGGAGTGGTAAATAGAATTAATTTTTCAAAAATAACTAACTTATGCAATAAAATTTTCAGAACTACTTTTTATTTATATAAAATTTTATTTTACATAATTTTAATTAAATAATATTTAAAGTTAATTTATATAATCATATTTTTTTAAAAAAATTATATTTTATTATACTATACAATAAAATAGAATATTAACAATAAATTATTATATCAAATTACATTATTTATATTTTATTTACACCCATGCTTTAAACAAACTCATTAAGGATATAAATATATATATATATATATATTTGGATTAGTGATAAATAATGGAATAGAGTAGAATAGAGTCCAAAAAAATGGAATAAAATAAAGTAAAATAAAATAATTATTTTATTATATTATTTAAATAAAATAGGATTCCATCCCAAATCTCTAAATTGGGAGGAACAAAAAATGAAAATTTTTAATAAAATATAATAAAATCTATTCTTTCACTGACTCTTCCATTCTATTGTAAATTTATTAATCCAAACAATAAAACCTAAGAATGCAATAGACATTCATTCTATTCCGTCCCAACCCACCAATCCAAACATAGAAGCTGATACTTAATTACGGATGTTATAGATACTTCATCATTTTCTTTGTTTCTATGCGAACGGATATGAAAGGTGTTTTAGGATGGGGCAGCATGGCAATTGATCCCGAATTCCAGGTAACAAAAGCCTTGCACTCTGTTAATAGGCATGCTCGGGCAATTGATCTTGAATTCCAGGTAACAGAAGCGTTGCACTCTGTTAATAGGCTTGCCCGAGCATGAAGGAAACTAATGAGCGAAAATTGAGAATGTTCACATCTCCATTTTCTCTTTCAATTTCCGGTGAGAATTGGAGTGGATTTCATCTCCATTCTACCCCCGATCTTTGCTGGTGTTCTTGAAATTCTCTGAAATCCCCTAAACTCCTAATTTCCTGTATCAATCCCCATCACAGTGGTGGCAAGCATGGACATGGACATCCCAGGATTGATGGCTGCGGAGAAGGTGAGCTTCGAGTTTCCAGACTTCACACCACCGCGCAACATCAAACTGTTGGGGGATTCCTTCTTCAAGAACGGCGGCGTACACCTCACACTCGTCAACCTTGCCCCCACCCCAAGCTCTGGCGCATTCATCTACGACAACTCAAAAGCGGCGAGCCCATCACCTCTTGGATAGACTACGACTCCGAGAGATCACTCCTCACCGTGTTCTTGATCTATTCCTCTTCTTCGAAACCTCTTAAGCCTGTACTCACCGTTTGTGACGTCGATCTTTCGAAGCACTTCAAGGACATGGTTTATGTTGGGTTCTCTGCTTCTGCCGAAATGGGTTTCCAGATGCACTTGATTGAGAGCTGGAGCTTTAGAAGCTTTGGTTTTTGTCCCCAAGAGACTGTGGCTGCCACTTGCTCTGAATTCTAATGATAGATGTAGATGAGTGAAAGAATATACGAGCATTTCTTCAGATGATATCATGATGATCTTTCGTCATGATGAAATTGCAAATTACTGTCTAGTGGCAATGAGATTTATTTGTCCTTTGAATTGGCTGTGGTTTGTCTAAAACATTTTTTTTAGAGGCTTGCATATGATAGAGATATGGCAATGCCAATCCGTAATGATGTTTCTTCGAATGAATCCAATCTGTTTACACATGTTATTGAGAGTTGGTTGAGAAAATTTTGCTAGATTGGCAAGGGTTTTCAAAGTAACAGCAATACATGAAAATCATTGCATGCTGAATTCTATTTTATTGCTAGCAACTGTTTCACAATTAGAAGTTGACTCAGAGGGAGAAATGAATCACATTTCACTAATAGCAAATCTGTTTGAAATGCATATTGTTCCGTGTTTGGACGGGCAATCGACCACATATAAACTGACTTCTCCATTGGATTATGGTTTACTAGATATTAAGATAGGAGAAAGACTGTGGTCAGGCCATCTCCTGAGTCACATTTTGACAGACTTTCTTGACACTTCTCTTTAATGTGGTATAAATTCTTTTGAGAGTTTCCAGGCATGTTCAAAATTGTTTACTTTCTTTTGGCAGAGAGTTTGGGAACAAAAAACTTTTAACCTTCATATTTCTTACTGTTTTAAAATTGATTTAGGCATGACTTTCCCCTAATTCTTAAAAGGACAGCCACAATGAAGTTTGATGAAAAGAAAATAAATGAAGAGGGGTGGGGGGCATGTGGTTGCAGGGCTGGCAATTGTAATTAAGCGTTAGAATATATGAAAATATCTCATATTACCACATCATATCTTACAATACTAAAGAGTGTCTTAGATCATCTCTTAGGATTGGTTTGTATAATTGCTTATATCTCTTAATTTGTTTCCTTATTTAAATAGGATTAGGAGTGTAGTATCATTATAAATAGTGATTAGTGTTTCATCATTTGTATCACACCACATCACATCAGAGTATATCATATCAATATATATTTTCATATTATTCAGAGTCTTTGTTCTGTCTTTTCTTCCTTTCCTACCTAAAACCCATAATCGCAACAATTAGGATTCAAGCTGCTGTTGGATCAAATTAATTAGCATATATTAGACTCCTTATGTTCATGATTGTAAATAATTTGTTATTTTGAGGTATGTTCTGTATGCAGATTCCACTTGGAGTTGTTCTAGCTATTCCACTATTTGTCTATCCTGTTAATCTGGTTATTTCTAAAATTGCTCCAGCGCTTGTTGCTGGAAACTCCCTTCTGCTTAAACCGCCAACTCAGGTATGCAACTATTCATACTTATAAGTTCTAATATTATAATTCTACAATGATTAAAATAAAAAATCTCAAGTACCATATATATTTTGAATGGTTTTATGAGTCAGACAACTTGTATTGTCCTATATCTCCATTTTTTCAGGGTGCTGTTGCTGCACTTCACATGGTGCGTTGATTTCATTTGGTTGGTTTCCCCAAAGGCCTTATTAGCTCTATGGCAGGAAAGGTTTCGGAGATTGGTGAATTTCTTACAATGCATCCAGGGGTGAACTGCATAAAGTAATCCCATTCTTCGCTTCATCAGCTACTTGATATCAATGTTATCCACTATTACTGGTGGTTGTGTTGTTTTCTATACAGTAGTTCATGCAATTCCTAATCTGCAAATGTTGTTCCAACTTCAACCAAGAGGTTCAAGCTAGATACAAAATATCATGTCTCATTTTGTGTGGTTCTTTTTAAGATGTTGACATGGCATATCTGTCTTTAGGTTCAAAATAAGATAATAAAATGAAAATTTTAAGGGTCATTTTGAAAATTTTGTTCCAAAATATGAAGATAGAAAAGTGCCTAAGAGTTCCTTTCGTTACCAGTAGAGGTGTTTTGTCATTGCAACTGACAACTTGCCACCTAATTCACATTAATTTTCGGTTTCATGTGTGGAGACATTGGAATATCAATATCAAAGAATGCCGGCATGATTCGTCTTCAAATGGACTTGGATGGAAAAGATGCTTGCATTATTCTTGAAGATGCTGAATTAGATTTGGCAGCTGCTAACATTGTGTAAAAGGAGGGTTCCCTGAGAGGTAACAAGCATATAACACCTTCACAAGGAAATTCTGTAAATTCTAAAACCTGTTACACAAGAAATATCAAATTGCTTAATCTGTATTCCCTTAACAGATTGTCCTGGAACTTTGATGATAAAGTTATTAATGATATCCAATGGCTATTTGATCTTATCCTTAGTTCTCATTCCTCCAAAAGGCAAATAATTCACTTGATCTCTTTTCTAGAAACATATTCAAAAAGGAAAACAGTTCATGCTAGGAGATGCACTCATGGACACCTGGCCCCTTCATGATGATATTTTTGTTTAATCATATATTTAGAAAGAATATTATTAAAAAACTTGACACTAATTAAATCTTTGTTAAATTAACATGAAATTTATCATGCTTAACTCTAATAAAAGCACAATATAATATTTAAAAATCCTGTTGGGAACCCCATTTTGTCTCTCCGTGGTCAATGAAGGCGGAGGTGGAGGTGGAGGGTTCTTCCAGCCTCTGTCCCAGTCTGACTGAAGCTGTGTTCTGTTTACATCATGAGTGCGGAGATCTCCACTGTTAAGGCACCGGTTGTTATCGGCCAGGACAAAGGTTCGCTGTCCCTGTTCCGGTCGTCCCGCCAAGAAGTCGGAGGCAAATGTGTGAAGGTGCGAGGTGGTGCGATGAGGTTGGCCGGCGGAAGATGCGGTGGCTGGTGGCGGTGGATGATGTCGTGGTGGCTGATTGGGCATTGTTCATTTATTTTAGTTGAGATTTGTTTTATTTTAGGCTGTGGAGATGACAAGAGTAATGACACTCAACTATCTGCAGACAGGCTTGCATGAAGTGTTTTAGGCACTAACCAGTTTCTCTTCATTGTTCGCTGAGGCTCGAGATGTGTACCCATTTCTATGCCATCAAGCAGTAGGTGATTTATTTGTTCTGCTTGGGATCTTAAGTTCTTCATAAGGGCTCGGATTTTTTTGGTGAAGCTCTTATTGGTCTTACTATATTGATTTTGTAAATTTGAAATGTATATATGAAGAATTTTTTGGTTCCACTTATTTTGATGGGAAAGGGAATTTTCTTATTGTACAGGGAAATTTCTTAGTTAATTGTACCAGAGGATTGCAATTTACAATATATCAATAAATTACATGCATTTTGCTTTCAAGTTCCTTTGTGTAATTTGTTTTCTTTACATAAATTATATCAATCTGCACCATTAGGAATATTGTACGGGGAAAAATGGGATCATTAGGGTAGCTTTGATGTCCAATTATGATGGTTTTTGGGATATGATATGGCTGTCCTTTGACACCAAAAGCAGCCACTGGCCCTGGATACCACTACCTGATTGCAGAATGAAGAGATGGAATATAGCTGGAATAAGCTTCTCCTCTGGACTTGCCTTGATCCAACACACCAAAAAAGAGTGGAAAACATGTCATCTCAAAACTTAAAATGCTTGTCTGTATTCGTGTGTATATACAGTGTATACCTAAATTTTTTTATTTTTTATTTTTTTGATTTTCTTTCGAGTAATACAGTATCAGGCATGCCAATTGTGCATAAGCTTGTATATAAGTCCAGAAGTCTTTAGATAAAAACTATGTAAATAAGATTATAATAGTGTTATTGAATAAGTGAGTATAACTCGATGCAGTTTGTCCACATTTGATTTCTTAAAAACATTTACTGGTTGAGCTATAATATATGGTATTGAAAATAAAAAATTGTCATCATATGCATTTAGAGGTGGTCACATTGAACACCTTTATTAGTAACCAAAGTGTGAAATTAAAAGAGTTCCCGTGAACAACACTAGGAAGTGATGCGAGACCTTTTCTTATTGTTTTCAGGTGGTAGGAAAAGATGTGTAATTAAATAGCTTCAACTTAAAGTTCAGTTCTTTGCAAACCATACATATGAAGAAAGCTAGGGAGATTAAGCGTGTGTTTGAATGCTTCCTGGTATTGTATTTCCAGAAAATCTCATGCAGAAATTTAATGTTTAGTTCAATGAGATTACCATATTTCTCTGTTCCATGGGTTATTATAATTCTTTCACACAAGTGACACTTGAGTTTACGAATGCATAATTAATATGTTTGACAAAATTATATTGAATCACATTTTAATGTAATTTAGTTTCATATTATAATTTGACCAGAAGTAAAATAAGTTGTTTTCTGTTAGATTAAACTTTTGCAAATATAAATCAAGCATACCATAGATAGTTTAGGAAACAAAACGCATTTGATTCCGCAACATTCAACAAAATGCACAAGACTGTTTATTTTTTATTAAAGAAGACTAACTATACTCCTAATTTTGTACATAATAACAGCTGAAATTCTTAGATACATGATATATGAACAAATTTTACACATTAGTATAGTAATAGCAGATCAATTTCATGCTTTGAGAACGGGGCCTTAGGAAATTGTGATTCTTGCATTGGATGTTTATCGATATGCCAACCCTCCAGCAAATATGTCCCTATCGTGAGGCAAAGACTTTGTCAACCAATAACTAACCCAGCAACCACAAACGCTCTGCCAGTGTTAGGGACAAACAACAAATATTCAAAATTTATGAAAACAATTGCTCAGATTATTACTAAATCAAGGAAAGTACTATAAAAAATACTCCAGCAGCAATCCACTGTTCTCAAACTTTCATCTCTACCTATTGTCTACTAACATTGGACCTTCGATTGATAAGAGCACAATTCAATTCAGAACTACTCCTCGGAATGCATCAAAACATGCATGGAATGCATTAGGTATTCTATGGCATAGACTGCAGCATATGATAACTACCTAAGGAATCTGTACATAAAAACCTTTCTCTGGACAAATAAGAAAAGCTTCTAATTGCTTTGTGTTTGTATTTAAAACATCAAAGTAGAAATACCAAATATCTTACAAGGATGACTATCATGTTCTAAAGGAAACCATGATCAAACCTGAACCATGGTAAATTGAAATATCTCCAGCTATGTTCCATCTCTTCGTTCTACAATCAAGTAGCGGTATCCAGGTCCAGTGGCTGCTTCTGGTATCAAAGGACAGCCATAAAACCCTCATAATTGGACACCAAAGCTGCCATAATTATCCCATTTTTCCCTATACAATATTCCTAATGGTGCAGATTGATATAATTTATGTAAAGAAAACAAATTACACAAAGGAACCTGAAAGCAAAATGCATATAATTTATTGATATATTGTAAATTGCAATCCTCTGGTACAATTAACTAAGAAATTTCCCTGTACAATAAGAAAATTCCGTTTCCCATCAAAATAAGTGGAACCAAAAAATTCTTCATATATTCATTTCAAATTTATAAATCAATATAGTAAGAGCAATAAGAGCTTGCCACCAAAAAAATCTGAGCCCTCATGAAGAACTTAAGATCCCAAGCAGAACAAATAATTCACCTACTTCTTGATGGCATAGGAACGGGTACACACTGTCCCAAGAGCCTCAGTGAACTATGAAGAGAAACTGGTCAGTGCCTAAAACACTCCAAGCAAGCTTGTTTGCAGATGGTTGAGTGTCATTGCTCTTGTCACCTCCACAGCCTAAAATAAAATAAATCTCAACTAAAATAAACGAACAACGCACGATTAGTCACCACGACGACATCCATTGCCGCCAGCCACCGCATCTTCTGCCGACCAACTTTGTCGTGCCACCTCGCACCTTTGTCTTCGACTTCCCAGCGGGACAACCGGATGATAATGACTAGCGCCTTAACAGTGGAGATCTCTGTGCTCATGATGTAAACAGAATGCAGCTTCAGCGAGATTGGGACGGTGACCTGAAAAACCCTCCACCTCCATCAACCATCGAGAGACAAAATGGAGTTCCCAGCAGGATTTTTTTGTTTTGATTTACTGGTTTCAAAGTGAAACAGTGCGCATCACTAATTGTCCTGTCAAAGTTTAATCAATTTTAACCAAGTGTGACTGAGCTCCACTAGCTTTCCACGTGACGCCCGACCATCTGTCCATGTGAGCACTTCATGGTGAAGCACATAGAATGAATGTACTTCACCGGAGAATCCACCATAGTACAAATGCTGCTTTCAGTGCAGTATAGCATTTCATGCACAAATGCTAGAGTGAACTCCCAAGATATATTGTCCAATATTTGAGTTATTGGGTAAGCCTACATGACAAATCTATGGCCTTCTCAAGACATAGCATAGTGCTAGCTTTGACGAAGAAAAGGGGAAGATAATTGGGGAAAAACAAGATTAGGGATTTTGAATTATTTTGTGTGATTAGAATTATTTAACAAATAAAAAAAAGAATTTAATTTATATGTCCTATCAATATAAAAACTTTTTACATTGTTATACAATTATATGTTATCACATCAGCAAATATGATTAACTTTTATAACTACTATTTGAATTATCATGTAAATAGTTTAGTGTATCGTAATTAAACTCTTAAACAAATGCCAAAAACACATACTCTATAGCAAAATTGCTCTACTGCAGATATTTGGTTTTCATACACAAAAACACGGCTTTTTTTGTCTATGACTCTTTCCTCAACACTTTAATTGTGTGCTTATTTGATCACATAAAGTAAGCTGATTATGATTACCCGTATTGTTATCCTAAAAATTGGGCACAAAAAAGAGTAAGCAACTGCATCATTCAGAATGAAATTCAAAATTAAAAAAAAAAAAAAAATTGACCTCAAGCTCAGCCTGAATCTCATATTAGTGGCCAAGTAGCGATTGGCATTACATCCTCAACCTTCTTTTTAATTACAGTACTATCCTCTGGAAGAAGACCAATATAATAAACCTCATCAATTTGATGGAATTACATAAGAAATTGGTAGGGGAGAGAGAGAAAGAGAAGCAATAGCGATGGTGAATTTGACAGTGGCAAAATCTGGGTTCGCTGATGAAGACGAGCATCTCGTTGTCGAAGGTGGCAATGGATGGAGTGGTCCCTAAAGTGAGAAAGAGAGAAACCCTAGAAAAAGATGAAATATATATGGAGAGGTAAGAAAGAGATAATTGAGAGAAACCAAAAGTGATAATTAAAGAGAGAAAACAATTTGAGAAAGAGGGTGAGTGATATGTTGGTCCTCAAAGGTATGGGACTTATGTTAGTCTCATATAGAAATATTGAATTATTTTTTCTCACAGTAGTTGGATCACGTTTATTTTAGATCGGATGATTGTCATTGAAGATGCGATTAGCAACATGCAAATTAGTTGAAAAAGGTCGAAAGTGTGAAGTTCTGCTAATAACTCCCTTGGTTTTAGATTGCTGGAGGTGGGGAATGTCATCCGTCACAAGAACTTCCTGATCCACTATCAACATTCCGTAGATTGGCGGTGACATCCCCCATCAATAGAATAACACGCCCCATCACTGGAATAGCTTTAAATCCCCCCTCTCTCTCTTTCATCCTTCCCTATCTTACTTCCATCTCTACAATTCGCAATTCCATTGCTGCAAAGTCATTTAATCAGAGGCACACAATACAGCATTCACATTCTTCCTTTGTCATCCACAAAAAAAGACAATTTTTTCCCCATAATCTCAATTCCTCACCTCTTTCTCCCAAGTTTCCATCTTTTTTTCCAGTATGCCACATATGGCACTGTTGTATACATAGATCCATGGCATGTCCCCATAAAGCTAACACCTTTCCCTCATTCCCTAAACCCACCACCCTAATGCCCAAATCTACCACCATCCCATAACAAAAGTTCACACCTTTCTTCCTTTTTTCTATTTAAAAAGAAACCAAGAAAATTGTAGCACTAATCAAATGACAACCAAATAGACATAAAAGACGTAATACACCAAAAGTGATGACTAAAACTCCAACCCATTTAGCAGTGCAGCCATGGACGACCAACGTCATGGGAGCCACCATTTACACCATCACAAGAGCCAACTCCTGCTGCTTCTTACTCTCTTCTTTGTTAGCAATCACAATCTAGAAGGAAATCCTTCACCTCTGCTAGCCCGTTACTTTGATGAGACCCTTCGTTAAAAATATTTAGCTAATAGACCCTTTTTGCAATAAAAAAAAGTGGGGTTATTTTACAATTTTTAAAACAACGACTAAAATTTGCCCCAAACCAATGAGGTCCTACGTATCACTTATCAAAAAAGAGAATCAAGAATTGACAACTAGAATTTGGTGATAGGAAAACTAGCCTGCATTGAGCTTGGTTGATTCAAGGGTGAGAATGAAAATAAACCAAAATCAAAAAATGGAATTTTAGGTATTACTGGCAATTCCTACAAACCGATGAAAATCAACCACCTGTAAATACCTTTTTTTGTAGTACAGCAAGAAGATATATGTAGTTTCGAGCAAATCTTATTTGCAAAATACATTTCTATTATCATCTTTGTGTATCCTATCAAGGCTAGCATTTAACATGTAATTGATGATAATAAGGCTAGCATTCAATTGTATTAATAGTTATAGTTAGGACAATGAGACTGAGTTCCATGTTATGATTTAGTTTTCAAGCATTTACATCATTCTCTACTATTCATACGACTATTGTATTGGGCATCATTCCAATCAAGGAATAATAAGAAACCATCTTCATTAATTCTGGGCTTTTTTGCTATTTTAAATTAAAAAAAGTTATTTACGAATATACGTCATTTAAAATTTTTTTACCAAAATGTCTTGAATTTTTGGATTGTAGTGAATTTGATTAAGGTTGGATCAAATTCATCATTGTGGAAATTTCTCCTGGATCTGTTAAATTTGATCTAGCCTAGATCGAATTCCACTCAATCGACACCTGCATACCTAACCCTAGACCTAACCCTAAATCGCTTCACTGCTCCGAATCCCACCCTCCGATATAAACCCCTTTCTGAATCCCACAAGTCTTCTGTGTGTGAGCATTTGAGTTTTGTGACACTCTGATAGTCTAAGTTTAGGGGTGCATTTTGTGAGAGTGTTGAGAGTTTTCTATATTTCAGTTTTGTGAAAGTTTTAAGAGAAGTTTTAGAAGAGTTTTGAGAGATTTTTGGAAAAAAAAAAAAAAAGTGTGAAAAAATGGCTAAAAGTTATATACTTGTTCATCATAGTGGTGAAATTACAAATATAGATGAAGGTGTAACTTTTTATAGCCAAAATCCTCAATTTATGGCTGTACATCCATCTATTACTCTATTAGAGCTACTCTGCATAAGTTAGGCCAACAAAATAACAAGCAAATCATGCAGGTATTTTATCAGGCACCCATGGCTATTAGAAAAGGTGTGCTTTGCTACTGAAGTTGGCAGCTAAGTAGCAATGATGATGTTGGGGAGTTGCAAAGTTGTTTGTCATTTTAGGGGAGTTGCACTTCAGCTCTGGTGGATTTGCCGCTAATCTAACCCATATTTCTATGTCATAGTCAATGCGCTCTTCAACTTTTACTTTGGTGAGCCCATATAGAATGAGAATGTGGGTGATTTGATGGGTGGTCCAAGCTTTCATGAGCTTGCAATGCGGATTGCGGAGCTACTCTCCTGTGTTGGTCCTAATAGAAGTTATGATTTTACTATTAATGATGAAGATGATGAAGAGGAGCCAATTGAAGTTCCAATTGACATTGACAATGGCAAAGATGGAGTGGCAGAGCCTATGACCCAGAGCCAATCATCTGGGATCCAGTCTCAGTTTCAATCTCAGTCAAGTGAGCATGTCGGCCACTATTCATATATGAATTTGGAAGCGAAGCGTACAAGAACTTTTCCAAGGTTCGACACTGTAGATGGGGGTGAAATGCCAACATTAACATAAGATAATGAGTTGTAGGTAGGGCAAAAATTTTATGACAAGGAAGCTGTGTTATTCGCAATAAAAAATTATAGCATCTAAAGATCGATTAAGTACAAGGTTTTGAAGTCAAACCAAATAACATATCATAGCAAGTGCACATACTTTGGAAATGGGTGTATTTGAAGCGTATGGGTGACATATCGCCGGAAAAAGGAATTGTGGGGAATTCAAAAGTATAACAGGCCACATACATGTATGTCCACATCGCTTTCACAAGACCACCCCCAGTTGGACACTAATGTTATCTATGCCACCATATTTCCCATGGTTCAAGCGGATTCAACTATTTCCATTAAAGTGCTATGGGGAGTAGTGTAGAATAGGTTTGGCTTGAAGACAGTGTATAGGAAATTGTGGCTCACTAAGTAAAAGGTTATTGCTTGTATTTTCGATGATTGGGAAGAGTCATATAACGAGCTTCCGAGATGGTTGCAAAGTCTTCAAACATTTATGCCGGATACAATCTTCGAATTTTTAACTCCACTATACAACGTGCGAAATTTTGTTAATCTTAACTATATGATGTTCCACAGCTTATTTTGCCAGGTACAATCTTTGAATTTTCAACTCTGCCATAATATGTGGGAAATTTTGTTGACCATAGCCCTGTGATGTTCCACTACTTATTTTTGACTTATCCACTGTGTATTGAAGCATTCAAATTCTACAAACAATTTATTTTAGTGGATGGTACAAATTTGTATGGTAAGTATGGTGGAACATTATTAATGGCAATTGCTCAAAATGGTAATTCAAATATTTTGCCCATTGCATTTGCCGTGGTACAGAATCATGGTCATTTTTTTTTTTTTTACTAATCTTCAGTGGCATGTGACACCGCAAGAGGATATTCTCATAATTTCTGACAAGCATGCTGCTATAAATGTGAAAAGCAGCGACTGGCATCCTCTATTGACTTATCATGCATATTGCATTCATCATATCATCTCAAATTTTGCGGTAATATTCAAGAGCAAATATACAAAAAGAGCTTTGATGAATACAGCCTATGCAAAGACTTATTGAGAGTATCTTTATTACCACAGTTTGTTGAGAGATGAGAATCCACCCATGTGTGAATTGATTGACATAATTTCCTTGAAAAGTGGGCTCAACATGCTGATGAAGGACGGAGGTTCGAGTATATACCAATTTGTCCGAGTGCATTAGTGTTGTTTTGAAGGGTACTTGAAATCTTTCAATTACGGCTCTGGTGAAGTTCACTTATTTCCGTCTTGCTGAGTTGTTTATTAGAAAAAGGAAGGAGGCGGAGGCCTAACTTACTGCCAGACAAATATTTTCGCAGGTCATGTAATAGGCAATCAAGGAGAATAGATAGTTGATTGGTACCATGACGGTGTCTGGATTTACCTGATTGAACTCATCATTTGTGGTAGAAAAACTTCGACTAATAAGGGGTTAGACTCAAAGAAGTTATAAGGCGAGGTTAACGGATCAATGGTGTGATTGCGGATGCTTTTAAGCATTGCTCTACTCATGCCGCCATGTGCTCGCTGCGTGCCCATATACATGATTTGATTGGGCTAGTTTTGTTGATGATGTATATCGCATGCAAAATGTACTTAGACCTATTGCAAATAAAGATTATTGGCCTCCATATAGTGGACCTAGAATACGCCGAGAT
Organism: Pterocarpus macrocarpus; assembly: GCA_031439585.1. NCBI lineage: Eukaryota > Viridiplantae > Streptophyta > Magnoliopsida > Fabales > Fabaceae > Pterocarpus > Pterocarpus macrocarpus. Next base: position 33,147,362 of record CM062514.1, on the reverse strand, counting down.
CCGAACCTCCGGCGAGTTACTGAGGGTTGTCCAGTTTCAACCAGAATCCATAACGAAATGAATGTAGTTGAACCCGAGCAACCGAAGCACTATGGCCTATGTAGGCAAGAGGGTCACACCAAACAAAGATGCCCAGCCTTACATACTTCATTCTCCAGCCAGGCTCGCGAAGATAATTAGTCGTTTTTGTGTATTTTATTTTCCGTGTTTTATTATTGTAAGTTAAATGTACACTGTTAATTTAATCTAAATATGTTTTGATTGTTGGTCATGACAAATCTGATTTTTATTATTGTATTTATACTTTTATATTGATAACTTTGATTTTCTTCTTTGATTTTCCACAAGAAAAATACAAAGTTTATGCAAAAAAGGCATTCATGAATCGATGGATCAAGGACCATTTGTTTTTTTACATAAGTACCAAATAGTTAACAATCAAGTACATACATAAGTAACCAATACAAAAGAAAATTAATAAAAAAATAAAGGTCAAAAAATAAAAAACTACTCCACACCATATCTCTCTATCGTGCTTGCAAAAAGAAATGAAAAATTTCTTATGATTTAACTTAAAAACCAGTATTACAACTAACATAAATAATTTAGCCATACTAATTACATGTACCTGAGCCTGCTAATATCTAATGGCCTCCTGGGTCTCGTCTAGGGGCTAGTAGATGTCCACCCCTGTACCAACGACAACCTCAAATTTCCTATCTCGGCCTACGTCATCCTTGGTCTTGCTCCTACCCATGCTATTGGTCCTAAGCAGCCTCTTGAAACATGTAGTTCGCAATAAATGCAGAGGGTAGAGTCTAGCTAAAAAGGTCAAACCCCAATATGTACTGGCCAGGGGGATTATAAATCGGTGACTGTGACATCTACATAGGATAAGTACCCGCCGTAATGGTCCTTGCATTGGGATTCATATGTAATTGATACAATAATGGTCGGTAACAATCCGATGTCAGTGTTTAGTACATAACCATCTCCTCAATGTGTATTTGTTAATGTGTCAATGCAATAGGGTTAATGGGCTTATTCATGAAAGTTTGAAGCTTAGCAAACGCTACTCCTTAACTCAAAGATCTCGAAGTCAAAAGGCTCAAGGCAGGCATGTTCTAGCCATGGATTAATGGCTAGATTTAGCATGGTCAGGCATGTACAAGGATGGCGAGTTGTTGGGACATGGGTGGAGCTAGGAGTTATTGCAATCTTCATCATCAGTATTGTCTTCTTCATGCTCTGTATTCACTGGTAGTAACTCGCACATGTCCCAGTGTGCAATCGACATTCCCGACGTCGTCACTCTAGCACGTGAGCTAGCTAAGGCACACCATCCACTAGTGGGATATGGACAGGTACATCATCTAGCAATTCGACCTGCCTTGGGTTGCAAAGGGTCTTATCTATAGACAGAAACCTCCTTGCAATAGTTGAGTGCCATCTACTATACTTAGTTCATGGACGATAGTCTTAAGCCATGAAAAATCAAATAACTAGAGTGCACCTTTTCTCCCATAAAGTGTAAAACTCCCTGTGATAATTTGGCCACCAAACTTCATTGTGGCCGCACCCATTAATCGCATGCAAACTATCAATATTCAACGGCTCATCTAGTATGTGTTGCTGTCCACCAAGTTGTCGGACAACACGATCCACTTGATGCCACTCAACAGTGGTGAAGTATATAAGTGCCATCACAGATGGCTAAATGTCCACCTCAGTATAAATCCATTCGGGTGTGATTTGGGTGACAAGTTGGTTGTAATACGGGTCCACTCAAATTGTAGTAATTAATAATGATATATTAAATTTTTTGCTGAAGGCATCAAATTAAAAATTCAATAATAACGAATAAATGCTACGTACTTTACCCCTGTAATACTTATCTCATCAATCCATCGCCTATGTGCCAATAATCGAGGCCCCATCTTATCAGACATGGCCACCATTTTTGGCCACCTGAAAAAACCACATGCATTTTGTATTTAAATATTACAAATAACAAATGAAAATAAAATAAAAGTTTACTATTCAATCAACACTCTACCTAACTGCTAATGGAAACCTGAGCTTGTGTCTGCCTACAAGACTAAACTCTGGTAACCTGTACCGTATCCACTATTGTAGTAAGGTTAGGTAACTAGCAATATCAAACACTTAATTATTAACAGTGTGACATAGATATTGTTGCAGCATAGCCAGTACTATCAAGCTATAGCTGAGACTCCCTACACTGCGAAAGTCGCTAAGTAGAGGCAGCTACCTTAGATGAACTCTAAACCCTAACTTATCTGGAAATAATAAGCCACCAAATAGAAGCATAATATATGCCCCAAGCATGGCATACTATTACTTCCTGAGTTGGACTATCTCCTAAACTAAATGTGTTTATAAACTAGTGGCAATTCACGAAATGTCCCCAGTGATGCTCAGGACTCGGCACAACCCCAAGCAGCTTATCACATAAGCTAAGTATATCATTGCATTCAAAATGCTCCCATGAGGACATGCAACCACTGACTGGGTCCCTATCAATATGCAACCCCAACTAGAATGCGACATCCTGAAGTATGATGGTGCACTCTCCATATGGCAAATGAAATGTGTGCATTTCTGGACATCACTGCTCAACAAAAGCACTAATCAACACACGCTCATACTCAAAATATGGAATCTGCGATGCATGCCACAAGCCTGCATCAAGCAAGTACGACTCGATTAATGGATGCAGCTCAGGTAGACTATAACGCTTGCTATATAGGATTCGAGGCCGCTATATAGCATACGCAAATATAGGTACAGTAATAAAGTATAGTAAGCTAACATTGTTAAGTGATGATAATTATAAGAATCAAAAGAAGATTTTTTAAAATATTTATAAGGAGCAAAAATAAAATTTTTTATATTTGTAATAACTAAATGTAAATTTAAAATACTTATAGAGACCGAAATTTAAAACGGTACGAACGAAAAAAAGTAATATTGGAAAAAAAAAAGAGGACTTAAAAGTCAATTTTTTTTAAGGGACTAAAACCAAAATAATATATTTATAGAAACTAAAAATATATTTAAATCACGAATTTTCTTGAGTTTTTTTATCTTCACTGAAACATTGGCAATAAATATGCTTATAAAGGATTTACACTTTCAATGAGTTGTTATATGAAATGCTTTTATGAAATTTTTTTCTTTAAAATTTTAGTTCTATGGGGCTAAAGAAATGAGAGATATAGGGAAATCAAATTTTTTCGGTTGTTCAATCCTCACTTAAAAATAGAAAGTGAATATTTGTTTTATAATTTTGCTTTCAAATTACTTTACTAGGGGCTGGAGAAATGGGAGATCAAAATTGAATGATTTTTTTTTTTTTTTGTGAAATATTCTTTCATTACTTAAAGTAACTTTACTAAAAGGCTTGTCTGAATTTTATTTTCAATAATTAATTGTTAAACAAGAAGCTTCTGTGAAATTCTTTAAAGTCAAAAAGGTTAAAGAAAAAGAACTTGAGGGAAAAGGAATTAATTTTTTTGGTTGTATAATCGTTACTTATAAATTAGATAGAGATATTATTATAAAACAAAACATACTTTTAATGATAAGTTACTATATAGAATAGTTCTATGCAACTTTTCTTTAAAATTACATTATTTAGAGGTTGGAGAAAGGGTAGAAGCATGTAAATGGAATAATTTTTTTTTATTTGGAGTTGTTCTAAGTATACTTAAAATTTGAAAGTAGATATCCATAGAAAATGAATTGTACTTTAAATAATAAATTATCTAAAATACATCTATGAAATTTTTCTTTCAAATTACAAGCCTAAAGAAATGGATTGGAAAGGGAAAAATTAATTTTTTTTTTTTAGATGTTCAGTTTTTATTTAAAAATTGGAAGTGCATATTTTTATAAAACAAATTATATTTTCAATGATGAGTTATTATAAAGTATGAATTTATGAAAAATAATTTTAAAATAATTCATTTATTCAATAAAATTTTGATAATTATACTATTTATTTACATTATTGTTTCATTCTACATGTCTTTAATTTTACAACATGTTAAATTATTTTATATGACTATATTTTAATTTAATTTTTATAATTTTTGTTGTCAAACTTTTAAAATAAAGTAATAAAATAATAAAATTTCAATAATAAATTATTGATTTTAATTGGTATGCACTAATAATGTACAAGAGTTTTACACTTTCATCCAATTACATGCGGGTATTTGTAAGACTTTTAAAGTAATGGGTGGTTATGTCAAACTTTTTTATTGATATGGTAATATATAATTAGATGTCTATATAAAACTTCTTTACAATGATAATACATATCAATTAAATCCTAAATTATTACATTAAATTATATTATATATTTCACAAAATTTACACCCATATGGCATACAGGTTAAAAATACTAGTTTATTTATATATAAAAAAATTTTGATTTTTTTGGACCCGTAGAATACGACGAGCTTAAACACAAAATTAAGAGCGAAGAGGGGGATGCAATTTGCAACCCTCAACTCAGGAAAGAGATGACACAAAACACATAAGCCCATAAAACAAACCTAGAACACAAAAGCCCTACGAAACAATCAGACAGAGAAGCACTAATAGCCCATGGATGGGCCCATAACCCATCAACAGATCAGACCGCAAGGGGATCCCACAGCTGACCCAAAAAAACAAAAGGGGAGCACCCACATAAGAGGGAGCTGGAGGGAACAAACATGGTGAGTGATACGTGGGTCCATAGAGGTCTAGACTTACGTTAGTCCCGTATAGAAATTTGGAATTATTTTAGATGATAGCCGTTGGATAACATTTATTTTCTATCGGACGGTTCTCATTGATGGTGTGCTTAGTAGGATGGATATTAGTTGAAAAAGGTCTGTAGGATAAATATTTGCTGACAAATCCCTTGGTTTTAGGTTGCTGGAGGTGGGGTGGTAAACCACTGGCATAGACGGAATGGAAGCGTTTGTGCAATACAAGCAAGGTAGAGGCATTGTTAAGAAGACAATGCAGAAGAATGGTTGTTGGAGATTGGAGAAGCACGAAATTCTGGAGAGGCGGCATCGAAAACGTTGATTTCGAATGGTGAAAATGCGATTGAAGATCGCAAATAATTAAGTAGTCCTTATCTCTGGGTTTCGATTAGCCATTGCGTGTGGTTGTCCCTCGTCGGATCCGGCGACCAACCATTGCGAGGTTATGTTTCAATCTTTCATTCCTTGAGTGATGTCCCTTCCTATTTCTATTCTCATCTTAGCTTGCGTGTTGATTATAACATAAAACCCATTTGCCTATGACTCATTAAAGTCATCAGAACGGAAAAAGTTTGCTTCTTTATGTGTTTTGTTGTTTGTTCCTGCATGTTTCTTCAAAAGAAGAAAAAAAAAATAGAAAAGAAAACTTTCTTTGACATTTATGACTTATTTCCTTATTCAGTTTCTGGGGTTTGTACTTTCAGTTCGTATTTCAGGTGGTTCTCAGACATGGTTCTTAATCCTATACCAATTGCCTTTCGAAATTCGAAGAATAATGGCAATGATGGAGAAGAGTTGTAGCAATAGCCTTCTCTAAAAATATTAAGCCAACAAGCACTTGTTTGCAATAAAAAAGTGGCCATATTTTGTAGTTTTCAAATCGGGACTATCGTTAGTCCTAAACCAATGAGGCCCAACGTATCACTCACCAAGAAACATCAACCCTAGATTTGTTGGCAAATCCAAATTGGTACGTGTAGAAACCCTAAAACTGTTCCTTTTTGTTTAGGCGTCAGCAGGGGCAGGCAAGAGAAGGATCGAGGAAAGTACTTTGTGAACAGTGAGAGGGGAAGAAAGTGAAGACACAGCCTCGTATCCTCTATATACTGACCCCATATTCGCTGCTTGGGATCGAAGTCCAAGTAGAAGAGAAAAAGGCTGAACGCTCATCAACCTCATCATTCGAGTAGAAGAGAAACCCATGTGCGTGCATCTTTGAAGTTGCGATATCGCATGATATATTGGGCAATGCCTGCAGTGTAACCTCTACTGGCACTCCGCAGTCAATCGGATTTGTAAGTGTTGTAATCAAGGAAGAGCATTGTTTTGCTGAATCCCTGAACTCCTCCGCAATGAAGGGCCTAACTCTATGAGAGCCTTGTTTCTTTAGGTATTTGTGCCGCTCTGCTCCCCGTACTTGGTTTTGCGTGACATGTTAGACTTAATGTTAGGGTGCATGCTCTGGTACATTGCATAAAATGTACATTTTGTACATTTTGTGATGAACGGTCATATTGTGATATATCTTGTGGTGAGATTGTGAGGTGTATTAATGCACCAATCACCTATAATGCACTATAATAATATTTAATTTTAAGAAAATTTAAAAATATAATTAAATATATTTTAAAAATTAATTATCATGACAGTGTAAAATTATATTGACAGTATAAAATAATTTGACACTGTCAGTATAATAAAAATTTTTTATCAATATAATTTTAATTATCATACACTGACAGTATAAAATTACACTAGCAATATAAAATAATTTTACGCTATCAATGTAATAAAAAAAATTTATCAGTGTAATTTTAATTATCATACACTAATAGTGTAAAATTATACTGGCAGTATAAAATAATTTTACACTGTCAGTGTAATCAAAAAATTTTATCAGTATAATTTTATAGTACCGCCAGTATATTTTTACACTGTCAGTGTATGATAATTAAAATTATACTGATAAAATTTTTTTATTACACCGACAGTATAAAATTATTTTATACTGTCAGTATAATTTTACACTGTCAATATATGATAATTAAAATTACACTGATAAAATTTTTTGATTATACTGATAATGTAAAATTATTTTATACTGTCAATATAATTTTATCTTTGTCAAGTATATGATAATTAATTTTTAAAATATATTTAATTATATTTTTAAATTTTCTTAAAATTAGATATTTTTATAGTACATCATAAGTGATTAGTGCATTGATGCATCTCACAATCTATGACACAATCCTCACCGTTCATCACAAAAAATGTACAAAATGCACATATTTATAAAGTTACCATAGAACTCACCTAATGTTAGAAGTCGTGCTGATTGAATTTTGTAAACCTTTTAGTAATTCAGTCACTCTCATGGGGATTTTGTTACTGTGTCGATATAATGTCTACAAAAATTGATAATAAATATTAATAATATGATACGATGTAATTTTCACTTTTTAGTTTATATCATAATCAGTAAATGACTAATGAAATAAATCCAGAAGATATCGAATTTGTCTACGACGAAATGTAAAGAAGAAACTATGCCACGTTTACACTGTTCCTTTTGTCATAATCATTTGCAATCTGCAATCTGCAATCTTCTTAATAGTAATATCCATTATAGTTAAAGTAAAAAGATATGTGGCATCTATTGTAGATGATAAAAGATAAGATAAAATAAACTACTTATATTTAGTTATTTACGATTTGAAATTTTATTTATTGGTAAAAAATCATACATTATCATTAATGAATTGAGCCATTATTCAGTATGATCTTCCATATGAATAGCTTCTCTTTTCCCTATTCAATATGAGCAACTACAAGAGTAGCTTCTCTTTTCCTTAATATTCAGTATGAGCATCTACATGAGTAGCTTCTCTTTTCCCTGTTCAACATGAGCAACTACATGAGTAGCTTCTCTTTTCCTTAATATTTAGTATGAGCATCTACATGAGTAGCGTCTCTTTCCCTTAATATTGAGTGTGAGCATCTAGATGAATAGCTTCTCTTTTCCTTAATAAAATGCAAATTGAAATTGAGCAGCATCGTAAATTAAGAATGATAAAAATCCATGATGAATGCAGTTAAAGTTAACTCTTCATTTTAGTTAAATAGAAATATATGCTAATATAGCGAGAAAGATTAAAAACGAATAAAAGTGAAACTACTTATACTTAGTTATTTACGATTTGGACATTTGTTTATTGCGAAAAAAAAGTCATAGGCTAGTATATAATGTAAAATGTAAAATGCAAAACGAAATTAAGCAAAGCCATTATCTTAACTATATTGTAAATTAAGAATGATAAAAATCCATGATAATTAGACTTTTATTATATATTAATTTTACTTAAATAGAAATATATGCTAATATATGGAACTACTGATGTTTACTTATTTGGGGTTTGAACTTTTATTTATTGGTAAAAAAATTATAGGTTACCATGTAATGGAAAAAAAAAATGCAAATTGAAATTGAGCAATAGTTACTATGTTAATGCCATAGTCAATTAAGAATGATGAAAATCCATGACAAATACAGTTTAAGTTATATATTAATTTTAGTTAAATAGAAATACATGCTAATCTATTAATTAAGATTACAAAAACATAATGAAACTACTTATATTTAGTTATTTAGGATTTGAAGTTTTATTTACTTAGTAAATTAAGAATGATAAATTCGATGCATAACATGGTATACGAGCATAAACATCAAGTATATTATATAATAGACCATTGGATCAAATTATGATTATGCTTAAAATAAGTATCATAATACATATCATAATTCGTTACAGCAAATAAATTGAACTTGTTTTGAGAACCTCAATTCCCAAATAATATTGAACTTGATCAGAATTTGAACTTGTAAAATGCTCCCTTAACCCGTGACATCCATAAATAGTGAGATATCAGCTATAAGATTATTAAAATGCTAGTTAAAATTAACCAAGCAAAGGAATTCTCGGAAGCAGGATAGAGAGACCTTACTGTAGGAATGGGGTAGTTCATGATGAAAACAACCAAAGTGATAATGACAAAAACAGCAGATAATAAGAACAAAAAACTTTACAACCATAACTTGTCCTTAATAACCATTGCATAACTAATTAAAAACAAAGTCCTTACAACCACAACTCGTCCAAGTACTTAAAGATAAACATGACAACAACCAAAATGATCCCAAAGTGGAAGTTATCAAAGCAAAAAGACATAACATTAATAACCCTTGATAGCGAAATATCATTCTAAATTCATGAAGCTTCAATCAATCTTCTCTTGCTTGATAGTCTTGATCAGTTTGCAGCTGAAACTATCTTCTTCACAATTAGCAACTGCTTCATCAGATAGCCTCTTGCATGGAGTCAGGTTAGCAGCATCACTCACAGACAGTGTCTCATATGTTCCAGGATTTGCATTACCCATTTCACAGTCTGCCACTGAGAAGTCAGCCATCAAATACTGCATGATAGAGAGATAAACTAGGTTTAAAACAAATCAGTATATGAATGTATGTGTGTCTCACATGAGACTTATGAATTTTAAGGGCAGTAAAAAAAAGATGGTAACCTTTGCATTCATGTCATTTCTACATCATCAATAGAACAAATTTTACTTTCACCAATTGATCCAACAGTACAATCAACATCCTACCCAAACAAAATTCAACATATCAAAATTATTCAATCAGGGCAAACCAATAAATATCACCAAATCATAACTGAAAATAAGGAAGTGCAAATCAAATAGAATAGCAGGTGGAGCGGAAGCTTTGAATTTCTCGATTAAGTTCGGGCCATCTGTCATCCTCTTCACTATGTACAATGATTCAAAGTTCTGATTTTCACTTGTTTTCACGTCAATCTTAAAAAGGAAGGTTCTTTCCATTAATGCTAGCAACTCCTTTGGAGGAGTTGAGTTTCTCCGATCTGTCGTACAAAAAGAATATATGTTAAGAAATTTTCACATATACATCGGAGTAATTACATTGAAAAACTTAAAACAATAAAATAAAGCAACCTTCAAAAGGGGTCGAAGCATCTCTTCGCATGATTGGTTCAGCAACTGGGTACCATCTCTATCAAAGATAAGAAAAGATATTGAATCAGAATCATCCATGACTCTGATCTTGATACGATACCTGGATTAAAAAAAGAACAATAAGAAGTAACCAAATTTCATAAAAGATAAGTAACATATGAAGGAATAAGGAAAAATATATATATAACATGTAGCACATGATACCTAGGAGTAACAGACAGGAGTTCCCGATTACAGGCATCACGGCGGAAGGCATGTTATTAATCTAGGGTTGCTAGTAGGATATGATTTTGCTTCCCCTAACTATGCTTTTATTCCATACACTACCAACTTCACGTCACCTCATATGTAAACTATTACAGCAAGAGAACGAAAAATCAAATCATTGGTATGCGATAAAAAAAAAAAAAGAGTTTAATTGATATATATTGATAATTTAAAATAGTTTTACACTGTCAACCAATAGAAATATTAAAAAATAAGAAATCATGGTGGCCCCTTATTGTAATAGGTGGTTATTTATATGAGTTGTCACTTTCTATTGGTTGTCAGTGTATTTAAATTAAATTCTAAAAAAATATTATTCAAAATGATGTATAAGATAATTTTGTATAATATGTATTTGAGTTTAATTAGTATATACTGATAATATAAAATAATTTTATACTATCAACCAACAGAAATAGGAGAAAATGAGAAATCATTATGAGTCCTTCATTATAATGGATAGTTATTTATATGAATTGGTACTTTCTACTATTTCTATTAGCTGACAGTGTAAAACCATTTTATATTGTCGGTGCATTTAAATTAGATTTTATGTATTTATATTGCATTTTTGCTATATACAAGTACATTTATCAATTAATATTTGTGTAAAAATAGGCGTAATCATAAACTTTATCTTAGAGAATCAGCGGTTAATTTTCGTCTTTTTCTTCGAAAATTAAATAAAAAAAATTTTGGAGCCACTAAAAGTGATTTAGTAGCGAGAAACTTAAATAATTTGCAAATCTATGTGCTAATGCATCAAAAAAAAAAAATAGAAAAAAATAACCAAAAAGCCATGTTCCAATAAGAGCATGTATAACGTTGACTGAATAATTTTGTGGGCAGTTCGATTTCTATCTGATGGGTGGCTCAACGGAGTCTTTGCTTCCATATGCTTGCTCTTTCCCCTCCAATTTGCCAGATGAGAAGGCTAGCATGCTGTGTGATTTGCTTCATCAATTGCGTGTTTGGTTTGGCATAAATGCCTCAATGTTGAGGCTCTTTTTTTTTTTTTTTTTTTGGGTTTTCTTCAGCTTCTGTTTTGTCGATGTACAATATGATTGCAGGTGAGGGCGTGGTCTGCCGTGGTTCTCCTTTTATCAGCGATGGTGTGCTGCTGTATCTTTCTCGTTGCTTTTTGCATTTTTTTTTTCATTTGTTTTGGGCTTTATGGGCTTTGTGTCAATTATATTGTGTCTCAACCATAATTCAAACTAGTGAAAATTGGAGTACAATTAAATGGCTCATTTGATTTTAAGGTCAATTAAAATAAAGTTATACCGATATAATTTTAAGTATAATTACATTACTTAATAACCCTAGATAAAATATATATGTGAATGATTTTTCAATAAGATCTTATGATGTGCATTATAATCTTTTGATTATGCTTTAAATTTGTTTTTAATTCTATATATAATCTTGATTTTGACAACTTTATGCATTTCCAAATGAGTTATGCTCTTTACTTAAGGATGTATTTGCAAGTTGAGAGAAAGAAAAGAGAAGATATTAACAGAGAATGAAAAGTAAGGAAGGGAGGGAGTTTAGAGGGGAAAATGATGCTTTCATGTGAAATTTTTCCATTACCTAGTCATGTGTGACTTTTACTATTAATTCTTTTATATTATGTGTCCTGTCTAGATCTTAGTTTCTAAATCAACAGTAAAATCTTTTACATGACCAAGTCATGTGAAAATTTCACATGATAGGATCCATTTCCAGATGTTTAGAAGATTTGGCATGTTCCCATTTGAGAGTGTAAAATAAGGTAATGAAATGTAGGTTTATAATAATTTTTACAATTTCATCTTTTACTAAAATAATTATATGTAATTATGTTTGATAATAATATAAATTTAAAAATGAAAAATATTATGTATTTTGTAAATTTAAAAAATATTTTCTTTCTCAAAAATATTCTCCCTCTGAAATTTTGTCTAAAATTTTTCTCTAAAAATTAATTTTTCCTCAAAATTTTATGAATATCTTAATTTTTTGTAATTAAAAAAATTTTCTCTTTATTTTTTTTTTTTTGAAAAAGTCTCTCAAAATTTTTTCTACAAATATTGTCTCTAATATTTTGTTTCTCATATTTTAAATTTTATTTTTGACATGCATGCACACACAAACACAAACATGAGAGTAAAAAAGTAATTTAAATCTTCCCATAAAAATTTTTAATTTAGAAAAATTATAAAATAAGAGCGACGAGGGTTTTGGAGGGTTAAAGAAAATCCTCCTAAATCTTTTCTCATTCTTAGAAAACTTCTAAACAAGGGATTGACTCTGCAAAACATTTCTTTTTCCTTTCTTTTTGCTCAAGAGAGAATTTGCAAATATGCCATTAAAGATAACATAGGTAATATTTGGAATGTTTAAAAGTAAGAATTAATTTAATTTGATTTGAATTAATTTATAAATTAAATATCATATTTGGAATTAATTATATAACATGTATTGACTTGATTTAAAAATTAATTATAATTATCATGCTTAAAATTAGTTAAATAGTATTTGGAATGATTAAAAATAAAAATTGATCTGATTTGATTTGAATTTAAGTTGAAAATCAAATTCATTCCCATTAGATTCTATCAAATTTGATAGGATTTCAAAATTAAAACAATTAAATCCAATGAAAATTAAAAATCAAATCATTTCTTAATTTTCAAAGTTTTAGATATAAAATTTGATTTAAAAATAAAATCAATTTCTATTTTTAAATTGATTTCTAATAACAGATTATGATTTAAGACAATAATTAATGGGGTTATATGAAGAGCAGACTTGGTCATTTTCTATGAGCCGAGCACAAGGATGACACTTACCCACATCGAATCTCTAGATACTAATCAAGTATCCTTGGGAACTATCTAGGCTAATGTAGTTTGGCAGGCTTTGAGATGCGTCATTGCCCTTAGAGAAATCTCTTAGAAAAGGACGCCACTTGGATCTTGAGATGAGATTAAAGATCCTCCTTTGCAGGATGCTCAAAAGATGCTCTTACCCCACCCCAAAAAGACAAGTTCTAGGCTCACTAGAAAAGTAAAGATTCGCTAATATAACCCACCTTGCCTATATTCCTTTTGCCCTAACTAAGACTAAGCTATTTAGAAAAGTAGCTAACAAAAGAACATACACACTCTCTTAGGACCAAGACACGTTTTCACCGAGGCCACACCCAGCCAAGCCCTGACAACTTCTTCTCGAAGGATAAGGATATGTCCTTATCACAAAGTTAAATGACTTTATCATGTTATGACCCTAAAACACTATAAAACATATGAACCAATTGTGGTGCTATATTAGCTGAAGCTGGACCTGCTGGTGTGAGGGGAGGACTTAATGAACCTATTGTTCTCACAATGGTGATGCAAGAAGATGCGAAGAAGAATTTAAGGAGTCCTTCAGGGCCTCTAGGAATCTGATATAATAATAGATACTGGACTTTTGGGGTTACAACTTTATTTTGCTATGAAGAGATATTAGTACAGCTTAATTTTTGGGGATTTACAGGAAATACAGTTTGGTTTTTTGGGGTTGGGATAGATTAGATTGTAGACATAGCACATGGTTGGGTACAGTTTGGTTTTTTTGGGGGTTGGATTACATTGTGGATATTGCACATGGTTGGATACTTTTGGTTTTTTTGGTGTTAGATTGAATATTGTACATGTCTAGTCTTTTTTTGTTACATGTGCTTATTTTTGCTATGTAAAGTGAAGTTAACATTTCATTGGAAGATGTACATGTGCTTCTTGTAAGCAATAGTTACTTATTCAATAAAGATGGAAATGGAAATTTGCAGTCCATATTTCATGTGCTATTGAAATTTGCAGTTCATTAGTCTCTTTCTAAGGTTATAACTAATGTTTAGAATGGATTCTTGAGATTGGATTATTTTGTTGGATTATTTACATAAGACAGATTCTCATTTTGAGCTGTTATAGTTGATTAGGTGTGTGCTCAAGCAAATCATATAGTGAAATGGTCAACTTAACTTCCAATTTGTGCTCATATGCAACAACTGAAAGTTGAGCACATTTCAGTCAAGAATTATTGTCTCTTTTTTATCCTAAATAGATACATACTATTTTGCCCATATCACAACATTTCAAAACTAAATCCAATTTGGCATAACACCAATAAACCAAAACAATATGTATGCATTATAATAGTAATAAGCTCCCACACTAGTCTTCCATAAATTCCAAACAAATAAAGATAGCAAAATGGTGGGTCTGATCTGCACAATCTTCAAGAAAATTTTAACCCGCATAACCCACCTCGCTTGACCTAAAAGTTAAAGTAAGGCGAGGCAAGGTGAGTTTGGCCTGCAAATCACTTTTTTTATTTTTATGTTTTTTTTTTCACACAACATATTTAATATTTGGGCCTCTTGTTAGCCCACACACATGTATGCCTTAAAGGATATTGATAAATTAGATAATTAGAAAATTTTTTTAAGTTTGTATGGATGTTATTTTGTTATATTTAAGTAAAAATTTCTTTATTTTTAAAAAAAAAATAGATGAATTAATCCATTTAAAAAAGATTTTTTTTGTGCGGCCCAACCCGTCAACTCATGCAAAAGCGAGACAAGTTGGTGTAACATCCCGCTAGAACCATAAACTAACACACAATTAATTTGAGATAGTCTAAAATTAAGTAATAATTATAAAGTATCTTTGGCTAATTAATTCCTTAATGAAATGTAATAATAATTCTAAATAGAGAATAAATTCAAAAATTTAATAAAATCCTAGATAGAGTTTAATAATAATTTTTCTTTTCAATTTGACCCTAAATAAGGTTAATAACACTAGAAAATTTATTGGAATTTTTCTGGATAATTAAGTGATTATTAGTTAAATTAATTGTGCTCGAAACTTGATAAAAATTTTGAAAAATATAAATAATTTCCAACAAAATTATGAAAATTTTCTAAAGGCTAATTAGGGTTAATATAGCTTGTAGAATTAAAAATAAAATTTTTAGATCTTGTTTGAATTTTTTGTAATTTTTGGGTAATAATTAGTAAATTGTAGGATTAAGAAAAATAATTTAAAAATAGGTAAATGATTGAGAAAAAAGTTCTGAAAATTTGGTAAACATGCTTAGAATAATTAGGAGGATCAAATATAATTTTGTGAGCAATTATAAGTTAGGGTGAGTTAATTAACTAAATCTAGCTTAATTATCATAAGTTAAATCCATGAAATTGCAAGAAAAATGGCCAATTAAAATAACACTCATATAAATTCTGGAAATTATAATAGCCATTGATCTTGGACACTTATCCAAGCAAGAGTTAAACTTGGTGACCAAGTTTTGCATGAAAATATTAAAGCAGTACATGAATAGTATATTAGGTGAAAGTGTGTGTATGTGAGTAGTGTGTGTGTGTGTGTGTGTGTGTGTGTATGTGTTAAACAAAACTTAAACACTTTTCTCCCTCAAGAGACAACAGCTGTGGCAGAAGTGTAGAAAGTAGTGAGTGTATGAGTGTGTTTCCCTTTATTCTTCTTCTTCATCTTCAAGAAGAACTCTTTGAGTGAAACACTTGTGAGGCTTGGTGTGTGTGTGTGTATATGTTGCAATCTTCTTGATTCTCTCTTTCAAGCTTCAAGACCATCATCATCATCCTACACTTCCTTCAAGCTCTTTTCTTCTTCACAAAAGATAGGGGGTTTTCCTTTTTCTTTTTTGTTGGTTCAACTCTCCAAAGGACCTTATATCTTTTGTTGATTCTAATATATTGTTCTTGTTGATGTTGGTGCTTGAAAAACCTTAGCTCAAACTTTCTTCTTGGCCGCGGTTGGACATGTTGTTTATGGGAGGAATTACTTTTGTTTTGTATCAGGATTGAGAGTGTTATATGATGTAAATTTGGTGAGGAAATTTGTTGTGAGAAGGAGTGATGGTTTGTAACTTAATATGGGATTATTTGGGGATAGCTTCATGGGTGAAGCCATACTATACTTGCTAAAGGTAGATTTTAGGTTATTATTCCTCTAGCTTTTACTTACATGAATCTCTATATTTCTGCCTCTAGCATGATTTTGCATGAATGTTCTTGTTTTATATGTAATTGATGATATTTACATGCTTTTCTTTTGATCCTTTGATCTAATATGGTGCTGGAACTTATCCTGGTTCACTAGATTGTTGAGTTGTGCGATCATGTTAACTGTAAATTTTCATGATTTTTAGTGAAGGTTTATTATTTTTAAAAATTTGAGTCAGAACTACCCTATTTCAGAATTAGTGATGCATTATTGGAACCACTGAAATTTTTCATTTTTGTTAATATACTAAATCTATGAATTTTGACTAGATACTTTCACGACATGTTGATAACACTTGAAAGTATAACTGAAATTTTGTGGAATTTTAGAATTGTGTTACTATTTTAAATAAATTCGAGAATTTGAAACTACTTGACCGAAAAGAGAAACCTAGACTGCACATGTTGTGAGATTTTATTACCTTAGTTATTTCTTAAATTTTAACCCAAAATTTTTGTATATTACCCTTAGCACCCAAAGGACTAATTGGCAAATTTTCACAAATTTTTGAAGTGGGTTACTATTTTATTTAATTTATTTGTTAGGTTGCTGATGAGGACACAAAGGCCCAAGCCCAAGCCCAAGTCCAAACTCAAGCCCAAAAAGAAGCCCAAGATCCAATACAAGGCCTAGGAGGACCCATGACAAGAGCTAGAGCAAAGAAGGCCCAAAAAGCTGTCAAACATGTGATTATCTCCTTGTTGGAAGCCCAAACACAATTTGAAGCCCAATATCCAAATGAAGCCCAACACATGAATCTCAGAGTTTACACATGCGTAGCCCACTTGGAATGAGAAGAAAAGAGCCCAAAGAGTCAATCTGAATTAGCAAGACTTTAGTTGTTTATTTTATTTTTCTATTGTTATGTTGTGATAAAAAAAATACAAATTATCTGTAGCAGGATTAGAACCCAAGCACTTGAGGCTGAATATGTCTCCTTAACCACTGGAACATATCAGTAATGTTTATGCTAAGGGGTTTTGCTTTTAGTTTTGTTGAATCTCAAGGGAAAACTCTTAAACTGATTTGTATTAAAATATTTGGAGATCAATAGACAGCAGAATACGTATGTTGCACAAATTGTGAGTTTTTCTCTGCTAGGGTTCTTCCTTGCATCTTTTGATCTTATCAAGAATCCTCCAATTCTTGTGGCGATCCTTCTTGGCTTATCAAACTAGGTTTGTGGCGCCATCTTATCTTGTTTCTTTTTTCATCAATTTCGCATCAATTTTCCCAGAATTCGTCTCAATTATCTCTTGCTCATATCTCGAGTTATACATATTGTTTTTCTGTGATTCTTGAGTCTAAATTGAGTTTCAGAATGTCATCTTTCTCCTCGTTTTTGAATCGCTCAATTCCGAGGTCTGTTGCGTGAGATACGAAACCTTTTTAACAAGACGTCTGGAGCCCTATTTTCTGCGTAAACTTATTTTTGATTTGATCATATTTCTTGTGTCCAAGTCCTAGATAGATCCTAATTCAAGAGGCTTAAGGTAAAAACGCATCATTTGGTAATCAGAGCTAGTCACTAGGGCTAGTTGTGGATGTGAATTTAGAGGAAAAGTGGCTGTTTGGGTGATGTTTTTGCAAAAGAAAAACACAGAAATTTGGTTGCTTGAAGGCTGCAAGGAGGGGTTGCATTGGCTGGCAAATAGGTACTCATAAAACCCTGATTTTATGTTTAAAGCCTAATTTTAAGGAATTCAAATTCTGAATTGGAACTATTTGGAGGTTAATTTGGTGCTGAATTTACATCAAGTGTAGCTGGGATTTGTTGAACAATTGTTAGTGATTTGAAGGATAAAATCTGCATTCATATTTAAAAAAAAAAAAGGGAAAAGAAGGAAAATAGAATTGAAGTTAAAAAAAAAAGGGGGAGTAAAGTGGAAGTGACTAAAGTTGACATGGGAAATTTGAGTTGGTAAAAAAAAAAAAAAAAAAAAGAAATTGAGTTCTTGAGCTATCTTGAAATTCTGGATTTAGAGGGCTTGAAATTTCTTTTAACTAAGTTTCTTTGGTCTATTTCTTGTTTCTAAGTTGCTATCCTTGTTCCTTTGATTGTTAATCTTTTGTTTGTAGTAACTTGTGTTCCTTTGTTCTTCTTAGTTGAAGTTTGTACCTTTTCTATCCTAAACTTGTGAGTTTGTTTTCTTTTCATTTTCTTAAGTTGTGCCTTGTGTCTTGTCTCATCTTTGTTTTCCATAGAGTCCATGTTTATCTTTCTTGTCTTGTGTTTGCTGAACTTAAGTGATTCTTGATAATTGATTGTTTGATCTAGTAAGAACCTTAAGCTAGAGGAAGAGTGGAAAAAGGCAAGAGAGTTACATTACATAAAAGCCAATTTTGAGAGCAACAAACATGAGTGATACATCTCTAAGAATGTAAACACATGAAAAGTGTGGTGAGGTCCCATTGCTTTCACTTTTGTTTTCTTTTACTTGAATGATGGCAGGAACAGGTGGTAGTGGTAGCCCTCCTCCTAAAGGAAACAACAGATTATTAATGGAGGCTATTACAGCTCAAATGGAAAGGATGATCAGGGAGCATACAGAGGAGTTATATATGAGAATTGAGCGGTTAGAAAATCAAGGACATCATGATGATGATGGAGGTAAAAGGAGGCTTACTGGAAGGAGGAGAGAAAATGAGGAAGAACCAAGAGGAAACCGAGATGAGGGAGTAAGAGTTACCATTCCACCGTTTAGGGGTAAAAGTGATCCTGAAGCTTATGTAGAATGGGAGATGAAGGTAGAACAAATTTTTTCTTGTCATACCTTGACTGAAGAGAGAAAAATTAAATTGGCTACCTTAGAGTTCACAGATTATGCCTTGATGTGGTGGGATCAATTTCAAAAGGAAAGAAGGAGGTTTGGAGAGCCTATGTTGCAAACTTGGGAGAAGTTGAAAAGAGTCTTGAGAAGGAGATATGTGCCATCCCATTACCACAAGGAATTACATAATAGGTTGCAAAGACTTACCCAAGGTAATAGGAGTGTGGATGAGTATTATAAGGAGCTAGAGATAGCCATGATCCGAGCCAATGTTGAGGAGGAAATGGAGTGTACTATGGCAAGGTTTCTTAATGGGTTGAATGAAGAAATAAGGGATGTAGTGGAGCTTCAAAATTATGTTGAGATTGAGGACCTAGTCCATTAGGCCATGAAAGTGGAGCAACAATTAAAAAGAAAAAGTATGAGGAAGAGTGCTTCAAACTATGATAACTCTAGATGGAAGGAGAGGTTTAAGAAGGAGGGAACTTTATCTAGTAGGACCCTAAGGGCAGCATCACAACCAACCCAAAACAAGGGCAAAGAAGTGGCCAACAAGTCTCAGTCTAGAGACATAAAGTGTTTTAAGTGTTTGGGTAGAGGACACATAGCTTCTGAGTGTCCTACTAAGAAAGTTATGGTGTTAAAAGATGATGGGGAAATCACAAGTGAGGGTTCTCAATCTGAACCATCTAGTGAGGAAGAGAGTGAGGAAGAGGAGGAGGTTCTTGAGGGAGATTTATTCATTGTGAGGAGGATGCTAGGAGGGATAGCTAAAGAAGATGAGGGAAGCCAAAGAGAGAATATTTTCCATACTAGATGCCTTATCCAAGGGAAGTTATATTCTTTGATCATAGATGGAGGGAGTTGTACAAATGTGGCTAGTGCTAGGATGGTGACAAAGATGAACTTGGAGACCAAACCCCACCCTAGACCTTATAAGTTACAATGGTTAAGTGAGCATGGTGAGATGAAGGTGGATAAGCAAGTAGAAATTGAGTTTTCCATTGGAAGGTATGTGGATAAGATCATTTGTGATGTAGTTCCTATGGAGGCTAGTCATTTGTTGCTTAGGAGACCATGGCAATTTGATAAGAAAGCTCACCATGATGGACACACCAACAAGTACACCTTTGTCCACAATGACCGCAAGGTCACTCTTGTTTCATTGTCTCCTAGAGAGGTTTGTGAGGATCAAAATACAATGAGAGAGAAAAGAGAGCAAGAGAGAAAAGAAAGAAAAGAAAATGAAAAAAAGGGTGAAAAGAGTGGCTAAGAGCTAAAAGAGAAAAAGAAAGAAAAGAAAGAGAGGAAAATGCTCTGTTTGTGAAAAGTGGAGAGGTGAAGAGAGTCTTGTTGGCAAGAAAATCCATGTATATTCTATATAGTAAGAAAGCCACTTCACCTACTCATAATTCTGTTTCTAACCTTGATCTGCCAAGTGGTGTTGAATCTATTTTGCAGGACTTTCAAGATGTATTTCCTGAAGAGATACCACCAGGACTTCCACCATTGAGAGGCATTGAACATCAGATTGATTTGGTTCCAGGAGCTGTGTTGCCAACAGGTCAGCATACAGGAGCAATCCATAAGAGACCAGGAAATTCAAAGGCAAGTTGCTGACTTGATTAGCAAAGGTTGGGTTGAGGAGAGCTTGAGCCTTTGTGCTGTACCTGTTATATTGGTGCCCAAAAAGGATGGGAGCTGAAGGATGTGTTCTGATTGCAGAGCCATCAACAACATCACCATCAAGTACAGACATTCCATTCCCAGGTTAGATGATCTTCTTGATGAGCTGTATGGTTCTTGTTATTTCTCTAAGATTGATTTGAAAAGTGGATATAATCAGATTAAGATTAGAGAAGGTGATGAGTGGAAAACAGCTTTTAAAACCAAGTATGGCTTGTATGAGTGGAAAGTAATGCCATTTGGTTTGACAAATGCCCCTAGTACCTTCATGAGATTGATGAACCATGTTTTGAGAGAGTTTTTAGGGAAATTTGTGGTTGTTTACTTTGCATCATTTGAAATCTATTTTGCATGTGCTTAGAAAAGAAAGATTGTATGCTAATTTGGAAAAGTGCATATTTTGTAAGGACCATGTTGTGTTCTTAGGATTTGTGGTTAATTCTAGTGGAGTGCATGTAGATAAAGAGAAAATAAAAGCAATCTAAGAATGGCCAACTCCTAAAAGTGTGAGTGAGATAAGAAGTTTCCATGGGCTTGCTAGTTTCTATAGGAGGTTTGTTAAGGATTTTAGTACCATTGCTGCACCTCTAAATGAGCTAGTCAAGAAGCATGTGGAATTTAAATGGGGAGAGAAACAAGAGAAAGCATTTGCTGCCCTAAAAAAGAAATTAACACATGCACCCATACTTGCTTTGCCTAACTTTGCAAAATCCTTTGAATTGGAGTGTGATGCATCTGAGGTAGGCATAGGAGCTGTTTTAATGCAAGAAGGACATCCCATTGCATATTTTAGTGAAAAATTGAATGGGGCTGCCCTTAACTACCCTACATATGATAAGGAATTGTATGCTTTAGTTAGGGCTTTGCAAACTTGGCAACGTTATCTTCTGCCTAAAGAATTTATCATTCATAGTGATCATGAATCCTTGAAGTATTTGAAAGGGTAGGGAAAGTTGAACAAGAGGCATGCCAAGTGGGTGGAATTCCTTGAACAATTCCCATATATGATCAAGCACAAGAAAGGTAAGTCCAATGTGGTAGCTGATGCTTTGTC
Organism: Pterocarpus macrocarpus; assembly: GCA_031439585.1. Taxonomy (NCBI): domain Eukaryota; kingdom Viridiplantae; phylum Streptophyta; class Magnoliopsida; order Fabales; family Fabaceae; genus Pterocarpus; species Pterocarpus macrocarpus. Next base: position 33,125,671 of record CM062514.1, on the reverse strand, counting down.
ACGCAGGTATGCTTTATTGTCTACTCTTGAAACTAAGTTTCTTGGTTTTGAGTGCATTAAGGAATTATATGAGCATGATGATGATTTTTCTCATATTTATCAAACATGTTCTCATACTGCATTTGATGGGTATTTTAAGCATGATGGTTATTTAATAAAGGATAAGAGACTTTGTGTGCCTAACAGTTCAATTAGGGAAATACTTGTTCAGGAGGCACATGAAGGGGGCTTAATGGGGCACTCTGAGGTGCAAAAGACATATGACATCTTGCATGACTATTTCTACTGGCCTCACATGAAGCATGATGTACATAAGTTGTGTGATAAGTGTCTTGTTTGTAAAAAGGCTAAGTCTAAGGTCATGCCACATGGTTTGTACACTCCATTGCCTATTCTTGAACACCCTTGGATTGATATTTCTATGGATTTTGTTTTAGATTTACCTCGGTCCAAGGGAGGAAAGGACTCAATTTTTGTGGTGGTTGATAGGTTTTCTAAAATGGCTCACTTTATACCCTGCAAGAAGGAGGATGATGCATGTCATGTAGCTGACTTATTCTTCAAAGAGGTGGTAAGATTGCATGGTTTGCCTAGGAGTATTGTGAGTGATCGAGACTCTAAATTCCTTAGTCATTTTTGGAGGACCTTGTGGGGAAAGATTGGCACTAAACTCTTGTTTTCAACTACATGCCATCCCCAAATTGATGGGCAAACAGAGGTGGTAAATAGAACTCTTTCTACTCTTCTTAGAGCTATTATTAAGAAAAATCTTAGAACTTAGGAAGAGTGTTTGCCACACGTTGAGTTTGCTTATAATAGGGCAGTACATAGTACTACTCAGTTTTCACCATTTGAAATTGTTTATGGTTTTAATCCTTTGACTCCTTTGGATTTATTGCCTTTACCTAACATTTCTCAATTGAAAGATAAGTCTGGCCAGGAAAAAGCTGATTATGTCAAGAAGTTGCATGAGAAGATCAAGGCCCAAATTGAGAAGAAAATGGAAGGGTATGCTAAACATGCAAACAAAGGAAGGAGGAAGGTAACTTTTGAACCAGGTGACTGGGTATGGGTACACTTCAGGAAGGAAAGATTTCCATCTCAACGGAAGTCTAAGCTGATGCCAAGGGGAGATGGACCTTTCCAAGTATTGGCCAAGATCAATGATAATGCCTATAAGATTGATTTGCCAGATGAGTATGGTGTGAGTGCTACTTTTAATGTGGCTGACTTGTCCCTCTATGATGCAGGCGATGACTTACAAGATTTGAGGACAAATGCTTCTCAAGAAGAAGGGAATGATGAGGACATAAAGGCCCAAGCCCAAGTCTAGACTCAAGCCCAAAAAGAAGCCCAAGATCCAATACAAGGCTTAGGAGGACCCATGACAAGAGCTAGAGCAAAGAAGGCCCAAGAAGCTGTTAAACATGTGATTATCTCCTTGTTGAAAGCCCAAACACAATTTGAAGCCCAATATCCAAATGAAGCCCTAACACATAAATATGAGAGTTTACACATGCGTAGCCCACTTGGAATGAGAGGAAAAGAGCCCAAAGAGTCAATCTGAATTAGCAAGACTTTAGTTGTTTATTTTATTTTTCTATTGTTATGTTGTGATAAAAAAAATACAAATTATCTGTAGCAGAATTAGAACCCAAGCACTTGAGGCTGAATACATCTCCTTAACCACTGGAACATATCAGTAATGTTTATGCTAAGGGGTTTTGCTTTTAGTTTTGTTAAGTCTTAAGGGAAAACCCTTAAACTGATTTGTATTAAAATATTTGGAGATCAATAGACAGCAGAATACGTATGTTGCACAAATTGTGAGTTTTTCTCTGCTAGGGTTCTTCCTTGCATCTTTTGATCTTATCAAGAATCCTCCAATTCTTGTGGCGATCCTTCTTGGCTTATCAAACTAGGTTTGTGGCGCCATCTTATCTTGTTTCTTTTTTCATCAATTTCGCATCAATTTTCCCAGAATTCGTCTCAATTATCTCTTGCTCATATCTCGAGTTATACATATTGTTTATTTGTGATTCTTGAGTCTAAATTGAGTTTCAGAACGTCATCTTTTTCCTCGTTTTTGAATCGCTCAATTTCGAGGTCTGTTGCGTGAGATACGAAACCTTTTTAACAAGACATCTGGAGCCCTATTTTCTGCGTAAACTTGTTTTTGATTTGATCATATTTCTTGTGTCCAAGTCCTAGATAGATCCTAATTTAAGAGGCTTAAGGTAAAAATGCATCAGCTGCCCTATTGACTATACTTACTATCTCCTTATCCAAAATATGAAATTTCATGCCTTTTGCTAGGTTTGGCCCATTTAATGTCCAAAGCCCAAAGGAACATAATTCTAAAGTTATGATAATACATAATGCATGAAGTAATAATGGCCTAATTGGTAATGAATGGAAGAAACCTAAATAAGCTATAAGATTTGGCCTGATTTGCTTATAAAAACTAAACTAATATGCTACTTTTTAATGTTTTGTTCTATTTTGTTATGGGCTTATATGTGCAATATAGACCCATATAAACATTTATACGTGATCATATGCTTGTATAAAAAATGCATATGAACCAACCTTCATATGATATGTGAGACATAAATTACTGATGCATGAGCATATGTGTGAAATACATGATGTATAACAAAGATCCAAAGGCATAGCATAGTGAATGTGTATACATGCATGAATGAATAAAGCTTTTATGAAAAGTATGGTGAATGTCTTGGCCCCACCTTGAAGTGGACAAGCGGGACATTCACTACTCTGTTTGGAGTGGATGGTTTAGCTTGGACATGAGGCCAGTGTCCATGATTTTTGATATGGGATTAGAGGACAACTTGGTAGAGAGCTCTTAGCAGATCATGGCAGGAGTGAGTTGATACCACTAGCTTCCTTCCAACTAAGCAAAGGAAAGAAAATGGCAAGTGAAAAAACTAGTAAAGTACAAAGAAAAAGGTGCATATTGCATAGCATCTTTACTGCTTATCTTCATTATGCATTTGCCTATTATTGTATCTCATATTTATTTTTCTGCATGTTTTCTGTTTATTATTTGACTATTTAATTATTAATTTTATGTGCTACTATTATATGATGTCTGTTATTTTATTTTTAATCTACTTATACAAACCTAGGAGTTTTTGGGTGTCTGGCAGACCCCTAAAAGCATTGCCTCCTACTGAGATTTCATATCTCATGATGATTTTTCCTTGGTGCTTTCAAGCATCTAGAGTGATAACTATAGCAAGATATTCTTGGAGGTCGAAGCACATTAAGAGGCATGATATTTATAGACTAGTTATATTAGATCTATCCAATGAATTTGTTTAATAGGCATGACCATGGAGTTGTATTTGTTTATCTTAGTTAGTTTAGAGATTGAATATATGGACAATACGTATTTATTAGAAGGAATGTAATCACTTGTAATTTGTTTAGTTGACAAGGTTAAAGTAATAGATATCTAGTAACCTCATCATAAAAGAAAAGGATAAAAGGAAAAAAAAAAGAAATTAACATTAAATTAGTCAAGTAAATAAAGTTGATAAATTAATAATTAACTAATAGGGTGTTACAGTTGACATATTCAACTCAAATAACTAAAGTGGGTTGGTGTGCCCTGCCCCATTTAAGGCTTGACCCATGGCGAGTTGGGGTAGAGCGAGTTGGGTTGGGCCATTTGCCAATACTACAAACAATTCTTCCATATTTTATCATGAAATTTTGTCATTCTAACAAAGACATTTCATCACTTATAGAAAACAAAATAACTCCAACTCTAAATAATCTACTAGCACCACTTACATACAAATGAACTACTCACTAATAGCTATTAAAAAAAGGGCAACCATAATTCTAGCAAAAAAAAAAAAAACACTAAATTATAAAGACATTACAATCATCACCCTCATGGAAGATATTATGGCCTCAATAAAATTAATCTTGGTCTTGCAATGGTTCAATTCATTCTCCATTGCATTCTTCGAACCATCATCATCATTATTCTTCACACCTTGCACATTCTTCACCTCTTGCATACTTGTTTCATATTCATCCAAGTTGATAGGGTCGCACCAATCAAATGCACTTCTTTGCTCTACAGCCATAAGACAACCTCCTAGGATTTGTTTTTATTGTTGAAACTTTGATTTCGGCCATTTTCCGACAATTGCAACTTCTTGTGTAGTATCAAAGCACAACCCTTCCACTATCACATACCCTTGAGGAAGCCCTTGCAAATCACTTTTCATAAAGCAAAATAAAAGGGAGAATCAATAAAGGAAAATAACTAAAGCCCCAATACCCCTTCAAACCCTAAACCTTACATGTCAAAGATGACTTACCTACACAAATTGATGACTTTATCCACCCATATATCTAGATGATCATAGCTGCCTACAAAGCAAAACCCTTCGTTCGAGTGACCCTAACGTAGTGGAGGAGAGTGGCACCAGGGTCGCATAATGGAGAAGTGAAAGTAGAAGCAAATATTGGAATTAAAAAAGGAATTAGAAAGGGAGCTTAGTAGGGTGAAAAATGGAATTTCACATATGTTTCTAAGCTATTTCAAATTAAACCTCACGTGTGTATCAAGTCTCCAAACTAATAATTTTTTTTAAAAAAAAAAGGAAAACTGAAATAATAAAAAGCTGAATGAGGGTAACTTCCTGGAACTTACCGTGCGCAGAATTAAGGGGATGGAGTAAAATATTCTTATTTAGTTAGACCATTGTTAACCACATCTTTATATCATACCTACATTGTAGAGAAAGCTACAAGCAGGATGAAAATAAAAACCCACTCTCTCCCTTCTTTTTGAGACGGTAGAGCCAACAAGAAAAGAGATAATAAAATAACCATTGTTAAAAAGAAAAGATAGGGAAGCCATCACAATGTGAGGAAGAACCCCCTACTCATGTTCAACTAAAGTATCGCATATTTGGGATAGTTCGATCCTGCTTTCTTGACACACTCTTGGGTAACGTCAACATAAGTAATGGGTTCTTCTCTCATCTTTATTCTTCACCCTTCCTAGGCTTTTTTATCTTCATATATATAAATAAATAAAAATTAGTGTGGTTGCTACTTTTATTTTGTTGCTGTGGAATTGTTCTAAAAGGAAAAATTGTTGATGAAGTATGTGTATGGATTGCACAAGAATAACTTTGAAAAGGGTGCTTTTGAAACAAAAAGATTTGTTGGAGTTGTGTGTGTGTGTGTTGTGCTAAATTAGCCACGTAAAAAAGAGGAGTTAAAACACACACAAAAAAAAGAAGAAGAAAAAAGAAGTTTTCATTGGAACTTTGTGTGTTTGTGCACGTGCACCAACCAGTCCAAGGAAAAAGGGTGTTTAGAAAAAAAAAAAAAAAAACTATGCTAAACGGGGTAGTGGGGGGTTATGGTCAAGACTAACTTAAGCAATGAGATTTTTTTTTAAATTCTAACAATGAAGATGTGTGTATATGTTACAACCCAATTGAAATTGAGCAGAGAAGTGGTTTTAAAATCATGAAACATGACAAGTGGTGAGGGCCATTTACTAAGGAAAAACTAAGGCGGTGCTTAGTAGAAGGATTAATTTTTATTCCTGGAATAGAGGAATGTTATTCCTAAAATAGTTTTCCCAAACATGATGTTTTGGGAGCATTTGGTAGACTCAGAAATCTTACAAAATATGTCTGGGAATAAACATTCTTGTATTTGGTTAATAATGACATTCTTAAGAATACTATATATTTTTCTAAAATACCCCTAATAAAATAGCCGTAGCAACAAAGGGCTAGCGACCATTAGTGGTGTTTTGGAGGCCGTCAATGAAGGTCTAATGGCCGATGGCAATGGTCCATCAGCCGGCAGCCATCGACAAAGGTCCGGTGCTCGTCATGCAGTGGTTCGAGATGGTCAATAGAGGTCTAATGGCTGTCATCGGTGGTCCAATGAGCAGTGGTAGAGGCCTAGCAGCGATGATTCGTCGGTTGATGTCAATGGTTTAATGGCCATGGGTAGAGGTCCTGCAACCAGCAGTGATGGTCCAGCAGAAGCAGTGGCAATCACGATAGCAGTTCAATGATGTCCATGGCAGACTAGCGGTGGTAGTGGTTAATAATAGGGGTAATTTTATCTTTTTACTTTTATGAAAACATTCCCTTTATATGGAAATCTAACATTCCCATAGAATGAGTCAATTTTCATTTCTAGGAATGCAACTTACCCAGGACTATTTTTTTAAACTGCATACCAAACATAAGAATCTTGCATTTCCATGGTAATGTTCCTGTGAATATAAAAATATTCTATCTACAAAACGCCCTCTAAAGATGTAAAGGATGTTTTATGGTACTATAGCATGTTTGTGGTGCATGGGATATTTATTCAAGAGATAGTTTACTAGCATATATTTTATTTCCCACTTATCTTTATTCAATGCTTTATCATGCCATTACTTATCAAAGAACACTTATCCACTTGTGTATTAGATTTTACATATGCTTATGTATGTATAATAAATAATAGAAATTAGAGTCGAAGTCTTTAGTAGCCATTCATAGTTAGCATTACACTTTTCTCTAATTAAAATAAGAAAGGATGCAAAATAACAATATCTACCAAATAGAAGATGATGATGATGATGATGATAATGATGATGATAATAATAATAATAATAATAATAATAATGATAATGATAATGATCATAATAAATAGTTGAATGATTAGATAAATTAAGAACATCATAATCTAGAATCATAAGTTTAGAAAAAAAAAATAGTGATTATATTTCGCTAAGTTGAAGAAAGTAAGTGAATAGATTGACCTCATCTCATAATGGACTAGTGGTACATTCACTAGTGATTTAATGGCTCCACTTCATAGTGGATTAGTGTTAAAATCACTATAAGCCTTACAGCGATCAAGGGTGACATATCGGTCCCACCCTATAGTGGATCAGTAGTATAATCACTCATGATGTATCAGGCCCTATATCATAATGGACTAGCCATGTGACTGCCGATTTGATTAGAGGAGACTATAGCAATAAGAGCTCTCGCAAATCCAAATGTTATTAAGACCTTATGAGTTGTGGACGATAATACATCAGAAGTACTAATTCATAGTCTCGATGACAATTATGTTAGTACCATTTGCAACTTGTATGTGTATTGTTGAATCTGACATGGTTGGCCCAAGATAAAAAGCTATTATATGTTCTCATTATTTTCCCATTAAATGTTCTAGTAGTTTGTAACTATATTATTTGTGCTATGTTGCTTTACTTGTAGACCCAAAGGATTTTGGGTAGCCATGGCATACTCTTGGAGACACCACCCTACTGAGAGTCTGTCTCTCACCCCATTTTTCTTGGTGTTTTTAGAGGAATAAAATGATTAGGATTTTTATCTGTGTGGATTTGATATCAACTAGGCATAACCTAATTGATAATTGATTTTTGCCTAATATTGTGTATCTACAATATCCTCATTTACTTTGCTGCTGGCTAATAGGAGACTTGGACAACCCACTCACGGATATATATGTATATAAATAGTAAACTCTAATTTTTGCTAGATGTGGCAAAAAAAAAATGGATTAAAGTAAGAGATTTTTTTTGCTCTAAGAGCACCTAAGATTTTCTCTTCTCTAGCATCCTTTACTTGGAAAATGTTTAACTTGACATAATATTGCTTGACTATGTGGTAAATAAATTATCCATGTGGACAATGACATATCAATATTTTATTATTTAGATTTAGTTCCCATTAACTTTTTCCTACATTTTGCCTAAGGTCTGTTTAGAAAATTAAAAATCTTTCAATCCTAAATGTCATCTTAAGTTTGTTATTCTAATTTCCAAACATCTAAAAAATAATTTTACCTCAAAAATAACCCTAGCCCGAAATCCTAAGAACCCAAGGTCCTCTACCCATAATCACTGCAGGCAAATAGAGCCTATTTATTTGGTTGCACCTCTTGCATGTACAAGGCCTCCAAGCAATCCCTATAGGCCATGGTGAAGAACTCCTTCACTTCTTGTTTGTCCATGCAGTACCCCTTAGAGAATGTCACAAACATGGTCCATTGCTCCTATAGTTGTATTGATGTATATTTATGTAGCTGAAGTTGTGAACAATGTATATAAAAATTTGCAGTTGATTTTGTTTATAGGTTGCAAGATGAATTGTTCAAATTAAAAAAAAAGGCAAAAATAACTAATTCATCCTTTAACTTATTTTCTATTTCAAAATTCATTCTCTAAATAATAAACATTTCAAATTCGTCCTCTAAATAATAAATATTTCAAATTTGCCTCCATCTTTTAAAAATAGAATATATTTGTCCTCTTTGCAAGTTTTTCACAAATATTATTTGCTATATTGGATGGTAGACTTCAAAATATAACTTATCACATAAGATATCATGAATATTATTTTTACTAACTCAAATGCCAGATAGAATTTTTCCATCAATGTAAGTACGTCATTTATGAAAAGGATAGACTTCAAAATATAACTTATCACATAAGATATCATGAATATTATTTTTTCTAACTCAAATGCCAGATAGAATTTTTCCATCAATGTAAATACGTCATTTATGAAAAGGACAAACATGTTCAGTTTTTAAAAGTTAGAGGATAAATTTGAAACATTTATAACTTAGAAGGCAAATTTGAAAACAGAAAATAAGTTAGGGAACGAATCAATTATTTTTGCCAAAAAAAAAAAAATTGCAAGTTGTAACTCCATATTGCAGTGTAATGATTATAATGGAAATTTGGGTAGATGCTAATGTGAATTCGCAGCATATTGATTGCTTCTTCATTTTTCTTTTTTTTTTTTTTTGGTATATAAGTGTGAGAGGAAGAAATCAAATGGGCAACATCGTTACATTTTGATGATGCAAGTGTAGAGGTTTATTTTGAATTATTGAGGGAATAATTAGGGTTTTAAAGATTTAGGATTAGGGCTCTTGTAGATTTGGAGGTAAAAAAAAATGCTTAGGTGTTTAGAAATCAAATAACCTAGGTTTGAAGCATATTTGGTTCTAGATAGAATTGATTTTGTTAGAATTGATTTTAAAGTAAAATAATTTATATTTGATAGTTCCTTTAAAAGTAATTTTGACAGAAAGTAAAAAATTTTCACTTCTCCTAGAATCAATTCTGAAAACAAGAATTGATTTTCATCTCTTAAAAACAAACAACATAAAAAAATTAGCAAAATCAATTTTGAGGGGTCAAGATCGATTCTAGACCCCTAAATGCTGATCCAAACATGCTATTGTTGTTTGGGATTGAAAAGTTTTTAATTTTTTGAAGGGTCTCTAGGATGGCATTATAAAAAGATATAAATTAAAGGGGCTAAATATATAATTTGAAGTACTGCCACATTATTGTCTATATGGCTAGTTACTTATCACATATTCAAATACATTTATACCACACAAAAAGGGTTTTAAACTCCTTCAAACTAAAGGGATACAAGAAAAATATTTTTCTTTTTTATAATAGAATGTTATAACATTGAGATGCTCTAGAGATTTGATTACAAACTTTTAATTAATGTAAGGATTTAATTATAAATTTTTAAATTATAAGGACTTACTCAAAAATTGAGTGAATAATAAAATATATAAAATAATTAAGCCATAATTTTATAAGTAGATGCTAGGAGTGGCTATTGCCACTCCTATATGTCTATTGTCACTCCTACTTATTTAGTTTTTTAGTTAGTTTTACCAAAATGCCCTTTTATTTTAATCAAAAAAGTAGTTGATATTAATTATTAATTAGCCATCCTAATGTTATCAAAAGTTATCATTGTTAACTTAATAAAAAATTAATTTAATTATCTATAAACATTTGATATTTATCTGATTTTTAATTTCTAGTATAGTTACTAGATATTACAAGTATTGATAACTAATTTATTTAATATAGTTATCTAAATCTAACTATTAAATTATTTTTCAATTTTTTAATACAATAATTATATAAATAATATAACATTGAGTATTTTTTTTAAAAATGATAAATAAAAATAAATAACAATAAAGATGTACGATTAAATTGTGATATACAACTATATACCTCATTTTGTAATACCTAGTGTATATTGTGATACCACGATTTATTAATATTAACCAATAATTTTTACTATTTTTTTTTATCATTCATGTTCTTAAATATTAAGGTAATTGGATACATTAAATTAATTACTTGCCCATATCAATAAGAGTTTTAAAAGTTAAAAGTTTTCCTTTTATTAACAACTACACAGTTTAAAAGCTAAATTATACTTTATATCTGATAAATTATACTTTATATAATTCTAAACAAATTTTAAAAAAAGAAAATAAAAAATTGCATATTAACAAGTATATATGTCTTTTAATATGCTGTTAATGGTAATACATACTAACTAAATATATAACTAATTTAACGCATTAAATTATTTTAATTTTTAATAATATAATAGAGATCACAAAAAACAAAATTATAATAATCAATAAGTGATTACCTACAAATCTTAATATTATATAATAAAATACCACTACAGGTGTGGTATATTTAAATGCTTGTACTATCTAATAACTATATAAAAAATAAAAATGAGTTAAATATTAAATATTTTTAAATAATTTTTTAAGTGTAAATATTTTTAAATAATTAAATTAACGATATAACTTTTGATAATATTAAGATGACTAATTAATATTAACTATTCTTTTGATTAAAACAGAAGAAAAATATTTTAGTAATAGTAAATTTAACTAAAAAACCACTCCCTTGTATGCTACGCTTGCGAACGTAATCTCGTCAAATCTATCATGGAAAAACGCAATCAGAGAAATACACACAGTAACAAAGCATTAACTTTTAAATAGTAATCCAAGCGGGTCGAACTTTATTAAATAATGGTTTAATTAATCTTTATATACATATAATTTAATTTAATTTTTAATTAACTTCCTATTATTTAAAAATTTGTAATCAACTTTTTATATTGTATAAAATTTTTCAATTAGATTCTTATAATTAACCACCATTACAAAAACAATCCTACTGGATTCCGAATTTCGAGTTTCACCACATCTATTTCCTATAGAATATTAACATATTGAACTTTAGGGCTATATTTTCGAGTTTTGTGTTTCAAGTTCTACTACATCTATTTCATATTAAACGTTAATATATTTAACATTAAAGATCCAAGTTCCAGGTAAAGAGAGAGATAGAGATGAAATATTTTATAAATATTCCCTTTTTTTATAATGCCAATGGCCTAATTAAAAATATTTATATATTATAGAGACCTAATTATAAATTTTTAAATTATAAAAATCTAATTAAAAATTAAGTGAAATTATAGGTCATATAAAGTAATTAAACCTTAAATAATTGGATATATTGGTGCTTTTCTATTTTATTTTATTTTATTTTTATGTGACTTCTCCAAATTAGTTGATGTTGTTAAATTTGAAGTTAACGTAATTTGGCTCTCTTCTATGGCTCGATGGATGGTGCATGCCTCAAATGTTATTATATATTTTTCAATACGATCAAGTCAAATGGAATACAAAGGAATAGGAGGGACGGGGGATATTTTACTTTAAGAGTGCATTTATTTGGTATTATTTTGGTAAAGAATTATTTTTTTACCCAAAATATATTAATTTTCATATGTTTGGATAATTTTTTAAAAATAATCGGAATTTTAAAAAAAATTATTTTTAGCCTTTTTTTTTGTAGAAATTGAAAAGAGTAGTTTCTGAAAAAAAAAATTAACTTTCTACTTTTTCAGCTATATATAAAATTTAAACTTCAAAATCACTTTTTTTAAATGTTTAAACAAATGCACCTTAATTTTGATGCCATGTATTTGTATATTATCATTAAATTTTATATTGATTGATTACTTAAATATATTTGATTACAAATAAAAGTATGTTAAATATCTATTCTATTAATCATATTAAAATTAAATTCTTATATTATAAATAAAATTTTACTATAATAATTATTTATAACTTAAATGTAACACCCATTTATAATAAAACTAATGGCACAACTTTACATAAAAAGTTCAGAGTTGGACATTAAATATACAAAGATACAGCATAGAGCTCGCTGGAGCAAAGTTCTCCTCGTAATAAGCTAAACAATTTTAGGCTAGACAATGAAACTATAATTTATTTAATTATAACTCTATATATTTCTAAAGCAATGCAAGAGTCCACCTTTCTTTAGAGCATTACTCAACTAATCTGAAACTATCAGAAATAGAGTGGGAATTGAAAATTCTCAGTAGATAACGATTAGTTCTAAAGTATTTGAGCTATGATGGTTCTAACCGTATCTTAGTATGGAAATTTATACAGTTACTGTATCATCATCTTATCACATTACTTATAAGAAGATCATAATATTATGGACAGTAAATGCTTAAATGTATATGTTATTCAATGCATAGTGTGGCAAGCGTTAATATGAATATAATCTCTTAACTTTAATTTCCACTTCCCTTTGTCTGATTGTCTCACACATATTTGAATGCATTCTCTTAGAGAATTCTCATTCTCTGGTATTACTCTTGACATCATGATGGCAAAGTGATATTTTTACGCCGCACTAGCCAAGGCAGGTAACATAAAATGATCTTACATCTTATCCCTCTGCCTTCTTGGTAGTTAGTGGCAAATCTTAATTACATATCTTGCTTTCAAAATACTTACTTGCCATAATGCATAAATTTACAAGATATATAGATGCATAAACTTAAACCATAAATATAACTTAAATAAAAAACTCAAGCAACATAAAATAAACAATAATAATATAAGTAAATTGCTCTCGTAATAAATTAAATAATAAAACATAGGATTAAACAATAAACGGAATAAAGTATATAAATTATAAATTAATTCATAAACTTAAAATAAATGAAGTGTGCAAGAACTAAAATAATATAAACTTTAGTAACATAATATCGCAATAAAATTTTTTGAAATATAGAGTTGCCATATATAAATGCTAATTTCTAAATGAACTGTATTTAAAATCAATTTTATTTAATTTCTTTTAAACTTTCTCATCATAGACCTTAGTCTGTCCTTATCATTATGGCCCATTTATCGCATATTGGTTGTGTCATTTCAAGGATCACAGTAATATCCATAAATCAAGAATCATCATATTGCCCATGAGTCAAGTATAAAATTCTAAGCAAAAGTATTAATAATTTAATAGCTCAAATTCATGTATAATAAATTTTACTTATAGTTAGATATAATATTTTACTATTAATATTGGTCCATTCGAAAAATTATCATAAAAAGTAACAACTCAAAATAGTATATCATTACATAAATAATATCTTACTACTACCACTAATAATAATAATAATAATAATAATAATAATAATAAGATAAAAGAATAATTAAACAACTTGCTAAGTAATAGACAATAAATAAATTTTAACTTTAAATAAAGGAGTGACTTTAATATAAAGGAGTGAGAAATAAAATAACTGAAAATAAATAATAGGTAACACAAATATAAAGAAATAATATATGAAACAAATTGCAATAGAATTAATATTGAGCAATTTTAATATAAAAGAATAATAATTAAAATAGCTTGGAACAATAAATAAACAGCAACAATAATTAATAATAAGCGCCTTTAATATAAAAGGACAATAACTTGGAATAGTAAAATAGATTGTAATAATAACAAGCAATGATATAAAGAAATATTGAATAAAATAACTTGGGAGGATAAATAGAATAATTTGTAATAATAATAATATGGAGAAATTCTAATAAATAAAAGAAATGGTGAGAATAGATAATAATGAGTAATAACATAATCTTGCAATGAATAAATATAATAATGGTTTTACTTCATAAATAATTTCATTATCTATTTCTAATTATTGTAGACAACCCAAAAATTATAGGTGCACACTGAGTTTCTTCTCGATTCCATTTACTATCTTTGCTTCTTTTTCCTTGTCTTCCTCCCTTTCTTTCTCTTTTATTTTTTTCTTCCTTTGCTCTCAACTCTTGATTCTGTTTGTGACCTCTCCCTCTTCTCTTTATATAGAAGGTTTGCAAGGTAAAAACGTCACTAATGACTTTTTTATTTTTATTTTATTATATATATGTATAATTTTTTTTCTATACATTTATTTTTGTAAATTTTTTCTATACCTACTGTCTGCAACCCTCCCCCAAATTCTTACGCCTTTTAACTTGACTTTCTTTTTTTTTTCTTCCCTAACATTTATTGTTTTGTTTTTGTTTTCAAAGTTAAAGACTTTCGCAATCTAAACCTCATGCCATTGATGTGAGTCTTTGTTTTTGTTTTATTTTTATATTTTTTCAATTATTTTATTTATTATTACTATTGTTGTTATTATTTTATCTATCTTGATGCTAATATTTGATATTATAGAGTAATGTATTTTAAAGTTGTCGTTATTAATTATAGTTTTACTCTAAAAGTTAGTATCTATGTTTTAATTATTTGGTCAATCAACTCAAACATATCAACCAAAATATTCCAATTAAGTGGACTAACCAGATTGCTTTATATTAAATATTCTATGAAAAGAAGAGGATGTTACAATTCTCCCTTCCTTTTAGGAATTTTGTCCTCAAAATCCACTGACCTGTTTGGTATAACTCTGGATAGGATTTTCTCAATTTCATCTTCCAATTCCCATGTTGTTTCCTCATATGACAATCCCTTCCAAACCACTTTGACTAAAGAAATTTCTTTCCCTCTTAGGTGTTTGACAGATCTATCTATGATTTGTATTAGTTTAGTTTCGTATGTCAAATCATCTCTTACTTGCATCGTTTCATATTTTATGATGTGTGAAGGGTCAAAATAGTATTTTCTGAGCTGAGAAACATGAAAAACGTTATGGAGATTTGAAAGATTATAAGGAAGTGCAATTTGATATGTAACAGGTACTATTCTTTGGAGAATTTATTTTAGATTTAACTTTTTGGATTTGAGGGGCTCTGCCAATTCTAGTAATATGAGTGACTCTAAGGGAAACATGGTCCCCTTCTTTAAATTCTAGAGATTTCCTTCTATGATTAGCATAACTTTTCTGTCTACTTTGAGCAGTGAGTAATCTTTTCTTGAAAAATTTGATCTTCTTTGTGGTCTGTTATACTAAATTAGGTCCTAGCAAACTTTTCTCTTCTACTTTAGACCAAAACAAGGGTGACCTATATTTTCTACCATATAGAGCTTCAAATGGTGTCATCCTTATGCTGGAATAGTGACTATTGTTATAGGCAAACTCTATCAATGGTAGATGAGTATCCCAACTTCCCTAAACTTCTAACACACAAGCCCTAAGCATATCTCTAAGGTTTGAATAGTCTTCTCTGCTTGACCATCCTGTTTGAGGGTGGTAAGCTATACTAAAACGAAGTTTAGTACCTAAAGCTTCTTGCAGAGCTACCCAAAACTTAGAGGTAAATCTTGGATCCCTGTCTGAAACTATGCTTATGGGTATCCCATGTAGTCTTATAATTTCCTTAATATAAACCTGAGCCAACTTGTATAATGGGCAGCTAATCCTTATTGGTAAGATGTGGGTTAACTTAGTCAATCTATTAATTATTATCCATGCTGTATCATAACCTGAGGTAGTCCTAGGTAATCCTACCACAAAATCCATTGATATACTATCTCATTTCCATTCCGAAATATCTAAAAGTTGTAATAGTCCTGCGGGTTTCTAGTGCTCTATCTTGACCTTCTGACAGGTAAGACATCTAACTACAAAACTAGCTATGTCTCGCTTCATCCCATTCTACCAAAACAACTTTCTAAGGTCTTAATACATCTTAGTCATACTGGGATGCATAGTGAACCTACTGCAATATGCCTCAGATAAAATCTTATTCCTCAATTCTTCATTGTTAGGCACATATAGTCTCCCCTCATATGTCATAGCTCTCTTGTCATCAATGTGAAAATGCTCAAGTTGTTCTATTTGAAGCCTAACCTTTAAAGACTTTAGAAATTCATCACTTTCTTGGGCTTGTCTTATCTGGTCTCTTAAATCATATTCTATTCTATGTTCACTAGCATTTATACGATGGGGTTTTAGGGACACTAAAATATTCATATATCTGAATTCCTCTAATAACTTATGCTCCTCTATCATCATTAGGAACATGTATGGAGATTTTCTGCTGAATGCATAAGCAACCACATTAGCCTTGCTAAGCAAGATACGCTAATTCAAAATCATAGTCTTTCAAAAACTCCATCGATCTTCTTTGTCTCATATTTAATTCCTTTTGATCAAAGAGATATTTTTAACTCTTATGATTACTATACACCTCAAATTTTGCCCCATACAAATAGTATCTCTAGATTTTCAAGGCAAATACTACAGAGCTAGCTCTAAGTTATGCGTTGGATAGTTTTCTCTATAAGACCTAAGTTGTCTAGAGGCATAAGCCACAACTCTACCTTTTTGCAGTAACACACAACCTAATCATTTCTTGGATGCATCACAGTACACCACAAAATCTTTCTTAGGATCAGAAATTATTAAGATTGGGGTAGAGGTAAGCATATTCTTTAACTCTTGAAAACTTGCTTCACAAATTGAGTTCCACTCAAAAGACTGGTTCTTTCTAGTTAACCTAGTCAAAGGTAGAACTAGTTGAGAGAATTCTTTGATGAACCTCCTATAATAACTTGCTAATCCCAGAAAACTTCTAACTTCAATGACTATTTTTGGTCTTTCCCAGTGAACTACAGCTTCAACTTTACTTGGATCCACTGCTACCTCTTCTTGAGTGATCACATGGCCTAAGAATCTTATCTCACTCAACCAAAACTCACATTTTGCTAACTTGGCATACAATTGCTTTTCTTTCAAGATTTGCAATACTATTCTAAGGTGGTGTTCATGCTTCTCCCTAGTCTTAGAATAGATGAGGATATCATCTATGAAGACTACCATAAACTAATCAAGGTAAGGTCTAAAGACTCTATTCATGTAATCCATGAAAATTGCAAGAGCATTGCAAAAGGCATTACAAGGTATTCATAATGCCTATACTTGATCCTAAAGGCTGTCCTAGGTATGTCTTCCTGCTTCACTCTTATTTGATTATATCCTAACCTCAAATCTATTTTTGAGAAAACTGAGGCCCTAGCAATTGATCCAATAGGTCATCTATCCTAGGGAATGAATATTTATTCTTGATTGTGACTTTGTTCAACTACATATAGTCAATACAAAACCTCATGCTTCCATCTTTCTTCTTAACTAAAAGAACATATGTACCCCAAAGAGACACACTTGGCCTAATAAATCCCTTTTTAGCCAAAGGTGGTGTTCATGCTCCTCCCTAGTCTTAGAATAGATGAGGATATCATCTATGAAGACTATCACAAACTAATCAAGGTAAGGTCTAAAGACTCTATTCATGTAATCCATGAAAATTGCAAGAGCATTGCAAAAGGCATTACAAGGTATTCATAATGCCTATACTTGGTCCTAAAGGCTGCCTTAGGTATGTCTTCCTCGCTTCACTCTTAGTTGATTATATCATGACCTCAAATCTATTTTTGAGAAAATTGAGGCCCCTAGCAATTGATCCAATAGGTCATCTATCCTAGGAAATAGATATTTATTCTTGATTGTGACTTTGTTCAACTGCATATAGTCAATACAAAACCTCATGCTTCCATCTTTCTTCTTGACTAAAAGAACATATGCACCCCAAAGAGACACACTTTGCCTAATAAATCCCTTAGCCAATAGTTCCTCAATCTGTTTCTTAAGTTCAGTTAACTTTAAAAGAGACATTTTATAAGGTGCAAAGGATAGAAGTCCTATTCCTGGTGTGAGATCAATGGAAAACTCAACCTCTATTTCAGGTGGTAGGTGCACTATATCCTTAGGAAATGCTTCTGGAAATTCACTTACTATAGATATGCTATCTATTTTATACTCAACCTCTAAATTTAAATAATAAAGTAGAAACCCTTGAGCTCCTTTTGAGAGGCACTTCTTTATTTGGGTGGCATTAAGGAATAGGGAATCAGAAAGCTTTTGTTTATTAAGTAGGTCATTGGGAAAATAGGAAGTTTTTGGGAACAATCTAGAATGATGTCATTACTAGATAACCAATCCATTCCAATTATGATATCAATACTAATCAAAGGCAGACAAACAAGATCAATAACAAAAAGGTTTTCCTTTAACTAAAATGAGACAGTTCAAATAGACTTGAGAAGTAGAGACTTTTCCCCTTGTGTAAGTAGAGACTAACAAATCAAAAGGTAAGGAAGATAAAGACAAATTTAACTTCTTCACCCAGTCAATAGATATGAAGGAGTGCGTAACTCCTGAATCAAACAATACAATCAAGAGAGTATTTTTAAGAAAACCTGTACCTTTGATCATATCTGAGATTGAGTTGCTTCTTTTCCACTTAGAGTGAATACTCTTCCTTTAGTTTGCGGTCTGGGAACAGGATTGTTTAGTGGCTTTCCAGTGTTGCAATCTTTGGTATAGCGTCCTGCCTTTCCACACTGGTAGCAAACATTTTGGCCAAAAAGATAAGGTTTGGAGCCATGAGATTTTTTGCATTGATTGCACGGAGGTAAGGATTCCCTAACTGGCATCTGTCTACCCTTCCCTGGGTTCACTTTACTCTTAAAATTATTTTTCTTTTGCATTTCTATCACCCTTTTTCTTTTGAGAAAGTTCTGTTTTTCTCTCTCAAACTCCATCTCTAGGAAACTTTTTGCTGCTATCCTGCACTTATTTACTAGCGTGGCAAAGTCTTTGATCTCAAAAGTGGCTACCTTCTCTTTTATCTCTGGCCTTAACCCTTACTCAAATTTTGTAGCTTTCCAACGACCATTGGGGTTATTTTTAAAGTAAGAAGAGAATTTGGACAACTCATCAAACTTAGCTACATACTGACCTATGGTCATACTTCGCTACTTTAATTGTAAGAATTTAGTTTCCTGTTCATTCTTAACACTATCAGGAAAGTATTTGTCAAGAAAGTGGTTAAGAATACTTCCCAGGTAATTTCAATTCCACTAGATTTTAACAGGCTTTTGGCACCTCTCCACCAAAGGTTGTTCGCTCTCCTTCTAGCATATAGGTGGCAAAAATGATTTTTTGTGAATCCACACATCCCATTACTGTAAAGATCTTCTCTAACTGTATGAACCATTTTTCAGCTAAGACTGGATTGTAATCTCCATGGAATGAGGGTGGTGTAGCCTTCCTAAATTCAGAGAGTCCTTGGTAACAAGGATTGACTATAAGGGCTTTTTTTACTGAGTTCCCACTTCCTTCACCATGGTTATTGTGGTTCCTGTCTTGAGTCTCCTGCATGTGTTGTAAAACCATTATGTTTGATTCTGCTTGGGCCATGACAAATTCACCAAACCCTTAACAGCTCCTACTATCCCTGATAGAGTATCATTTGGTGTAGTCTGCAATTCTGTGATCTTTTGTCCTTCTGATACCATATAGTCCTACAAGTGCATAAACAACCCAATATTGCCCAATATTGAGTTGATCAGGCTCAATATTGTATAATTAGTGCATTGAGAATACTATAAGGCATGTAGAGAAAATTTTAGAGACATCATGTAGATAACAAAGACTCACCTAACATCTATTCATGCCTAGAACGGGGCTCTGATAGCAAAAATATAACACCCATTCATAATAAAGCTAATGATACAACTTTACATAAAAAGTTCAGAGTTGGACATTAAATATACAAAGATATAAAGCATAGAGTTCAAGCAAGAGTAAAGTTCTCTCGCCATAAGCTAAACATTTTTAAGCTAGATAATGAAACTACAATTTATTTAATTACAACTCCATATATTTCTAGCAGCTGGAACAGTCCACCTTCCTCTAGGGTATTACTTAACTAATCTGAAATCACCAAAAATAGAGTGAGAATTAAAAATTCTTAGTAGATAATGATTAATTCTAAAGTATTTGAGCTATGATGGTTCTATTTGTATCTTAGCACGGTAATTCACACGCTTAATATATCATCATCTTATCACATTACTTTTAATAAGATCATAATATTATAGACATTAAATGCTTAAATATATATGTTATGCAATACATAGTGTGACAAGCGTTAATATGAATATAATCTCTTTACTTTAATTTCCACTTTCATTCATTGTTTACACATATTTGAATGTCTTTTCTTAGAAAATTTCCATTCTATGGTATTATTTAACATTGTGACGATAAAGTAAAACTTTTACGTCACACTAATCAAGACAGTAATATAAAATGATCTTACATCTTATCCTCTCGCTTTCTTGGCTATAGCGAGAAATCTTAGTTAAATATCTTTCTTTCAAAATAATGTACTTGCCATAATGTATAAATTCACAAAATATATAGATGCATAAACTTAAACCATAAATATAACTAAAATAAAAAACTCAAGTAGCAAAAAATAAACAATAATAATACAAGTAAATTGATCTCATAATAAATTAAATAATAAAACATAGGATTAAGCAATAAACGGAATAAAGTATAGAAGTTATAAATTAATTCATAAACTTAAAATAAATGAAGTACGTAAGGATTAAAATAATATAAACTTGAGAAACATAAGATCTCAATAAAATTTTTCAAAATATAGAGTTGCCATATATAAATGTTAATTTCTAAAGGGACTGTATTTAAGATCAATTTTATTTAATTTCTTTTAAACTTTCTCATCATAGCCCTTAGTATGTCCTTATTATCATGACGCATCTAACGCATATTGGTTTTGTCATTTCAAGGGTGACAGTTGTCACAACGTGCCCGAAGGGCATCGCAACGAGAGACAACAAAAAATATTAAAAAAAATTAATTTCAATGGAGTCACCACCAATTTTTATTTATGGAAAAATCTAAAACCTTAGTTTTGCAAAACTGGTCTTTTAAAGAGATTGAATTCGAGAGTCCAATTATGCATAGGGAAGGGTGGAAACTTAATCCCACTGCACCCCTAATACATTCGTTTTGCAACGGTTACCCTAGAGCTGATTATGCAAATTAATAACTTTAATAATATTGATTTTTCCCCTTAAGAATATAATAATTATTCACAAATAAAATGAAGCAAAATTAGTACCATAACTATTTACAAAAAGGAAGATAAAATAAAATTAATATGATAATTATTTATAAAAGGAAATAAAAGCTAAATTGATATAGTAATTATTTACAAATAAAATAAAATAAAGTTAGATTAGTGCAACAATTATTTACAAAAAGAAATTAACAATAAAATTAATATGATAATCATTTATAAAAGGAAAGAAAAGCAAGATTGATATGGTAATTATTTACAAATAAAATAAAATAAAGTTAGATTAGTACAATAATTATTTACAAAAGAAAAGAAAAAAATAAAATTAATATGATAATCATTTATAAAAGGAAAGAAAAGCAAGATTGATATGGTAATTATTTACAAATAAAATAAAATAAAGTTAGATTAGTACAATAATTATTTACAAAAAGAAAAGAAAAATAAAATTAATATGATAATCATTTATAAAAGGAAACAAAAGCAAGATTGATATGATAATTATTCCCAAAAAATGTAAGATTAATATACAATTATTCAAAAAAGAAAAGGAAAGTAAATTAATGTCATGATTATTTACAAAAAAGAGAAATTTATATAACAATTATTTACAAACTAAAAAGGAAGTGAAATTAATGTTACAAATATTTAAGGAATTAAAATTGAACCAAATTTAAGAAAATTTAAATTTTGATTTGACAGAGATTGTCTGCTTCCTACGTATCCTCCGGTGCAATGAGGAATTCAAAATCACGTAGTTCTTGTAGAAAATATTTGTGGGTTGGATTGATTTTATTTATGAAAAGAATTTAAAAAAAGGAAAGAAAGAAAACAAATTCACTCAGACAGATTCAGATAAATGAGCTATACAATAAACCCTTACAATTCTCATAACCCTTGAGAATGGTCTAACCATATATCAATGTTAGAGATTGTTGCATGAATTTTAAAGACTTAAAAAAGAATTATTTTTTATTATTTGAGTAAAAACAAAACTCATTTTGTGTATATTTAAAAAAATAAAAAGGAATAAAATTAAAAAGGTAACGCTGAAGAACAATAAAGAACCAACATTTTGAAAAGGAATGACAAAACATGAAGAGAAAAAAAAAGATAAAGGAAATAATAAAAAAAAAAAAGAGGCACACCAATACTCCCACATGAAGTTAGTCTACCGTAGTCTACCATAGGCAATAGCTTTATCAACCCAAAACGAGTTGTGTACTGAACTAAGATAGGAAGCGTGCTTTGATGCGAAAGCCAAGGTAAATGTGTGTTGTGAGAGAGAAGGAAACGGCTCGATCACAAGGCAAAAGAATAAAGCACTGTGTTGCAAAGAAGAAAAAAAATGCTTGGCAAATGGCTTTCATGACGTTAAATAAATTGATGCACAGGGAAGGATGAAGATTAAAAAAGATATCAGGTACAATAGGCAAGAACTAAAAGAATAACGTTGATACCGATATGATCGCCTCAGGTAAATCTTCTTGCTCACTGGACCTTATTGTCGCAATGTTTTTGTCTCGCCCTTTTGTCCCAATCTCTCTGCTCCTTGCGCACAATCACGCTTCTTCCTCTTAATCTCTCTGCTTTTCTTCCCCAAGAAAAACCCCTTCCTTGAATTGCTTGGTATATTTATATGTGTTGAAGGATTACATGAAATTAAATGTGATTGATTATGATTGGAAACAAATTGATTTGATTGATTGCAAGATTTGATTTAATTGAAAATGCTAATTGATGCTAATTGTGAAATTTGATTTGATTGATATAAATTAAAACCAATTAAAAGATGCTGATTTATACTAATTGATACTAAATGGATGCAATTTTAATTTTTATTTTTATTATTTTCCATTTTTTATTATTTTTTATTTTTTTATTATTTTTTTATTTTTATATTTATTAATTTTTGGACTAAGATGCTACTCGGATTTGGACCAAAAGATTGGCCTTTATTATTATATATATTATTTTTTTATTTTTTTATTTTTTATTTTTTATTTTTTATTATTTTTTTTATTTTTTTTTATTTTTTTGTTTTTGAAAAATGATTCGGACAAAATACGTTGTTCATAGCTGTCTCTCTTACTTGTTTCCTTATTAGAAAATATAAAACCGTAGGTTTTGATATTTCCATAGTAAGGAACTAGTAAAGACATGAACATGTATTTTGTCCGAGCAAGGAAGATGATGAGAGCATATGCTTGTGAAAATGAAATGCAACCATGCAAATGCAATGCAGCTTTGCGACCACGTAAATGAAATGTAGCTTTGCAAATGAAAATGAATTGCAACCATGTGAATAAAATGCAGTCTTGCAAAATGAAATGCAACCATGTGAATGAAATGCGCCTTGCAAATGAAATGCAACCTTGCATAATTTGAAATTGAACTTGAAGATGCAAGCAGAATTGAAATAGATTTGAAATTGCAGACGGAATTGAAATAGATTTGAAATCGAACTTGAAAATGCAAGCGAATTTGAAATTGAAGATGCAGTTTAATTGGATTTTGAAGATGCAGGCAGAATTGAAATGGATTTGAAATTGAATTTGAAGATGCAAACGGATTTGAAATTGAAGATGCAGTTGTACAGAATTGAAATAAATTTGAAATTGGATGTTGAAGATGCAGACAGGATTAAAATTGAATTGAATGAGAAATTGAAATTGAGAATACAGCTTTGCAGAATTGAAAAATATTTGAAATTGAATGTGAAGATGCAGCTTTGGAAAATTGAAAATTGGAATTGAAATTAAATTGCAAATTTGTACACTAAAAAAAATTGCCCCAGTTTGTTGTTTCCAAGCATTGCTCTTCTGGGAAATTCTACGTCTAATCCATAATAAGCCCTCCAGTTTCATGAATCCACCACATGAGCTTTTTCTTTGAAGCTTTCAGATGATTTGGCTTCGTCCCTCTCTTTTGATCTTCGTTTCAAAATCTCTAACCTTCGCATTAATTTTTGCTCAAACAGCCACTTTTGGTTTTCGATCTAGCAAACCCTTTCCTTCTTTCTTTCTTTCTTTCTTGCCCTCCCTTCTTCTTCTGTCTTTCTTTCTTCTCTCTCTTTTTTTTTTTTTTTTTTACCCTTGCCCATTGCGCTACTGCTTTTGAATCCGGTATTGAGCTGTCTTGTCATATCTGAGCCCTGTCTACAGATATTCCTTCCATTGTATTTCAAATATAATGTTCTAATTATGCATAGTTTAGAAGAGAACAGAAAGAACATAATGCACTCTTTGATGATGGGACAGAGAACATGGAAAGAAAATGAGTGAAAGGAAAAAGTAGAATAGTAAAAATAAAAATGATAGAATAAGACAAATTCATTGTGTCTAGAAAGCGTCAAAAAATCGTGAATAGTCATGAAGAAACAGAGAAGATACAAAAGATTAGGAGGATTGCGATGCAGATTTCATATGATTAACCCATTTCATCGATTCTGTGGTTATACCGAACTTGCATTTTCAGGCCAAGAATATAATCCTTTGACATGTGCCAATGTTTGCCTCAATTCACTGATTCTTTCTTCTATCCTCCATCCATTGAATTGCCCCCAGCTTTAGTGTCGCCTCGGCTTCTCACCCTTGCTTGGATTTTGAGCTGGTATCTTGTTGCTTAGGCCGCCCTTTCGGGTTTTCAACCTAGCAGATTTTATTGCCCTTACTTTTGCCTAGATCGCCCTTTCGGGTTTTCAATCTAGCGAGCCCCTTTTTTTTTTTTTTTGTGCTCTAACTTTTGTCTAGACTGCCCCTTCAAGTTTTCAATCTAGCGAGCCCCTCTTTTTTTTTGTTATGCTCTAACTTTTGCCTAGACCGCCCTTTCGGGTTTTCAATCTAGCGAGCTTTTCTTTATGCGAAATACTTCTTCTGAGTTGATTGGCTTGGGAAACACTTGGCCTTCCATGTCAGTCAAGATCAATGCCCCCCCAGAGAATGCGTCCTTAACAATGTATGGGCCTTCGTATGTAGGTGACCATTTGCCTCTACTATCTTCCTGATTCGGCAATATCCTTTTTAAAACAAGATCACCTGGCTGAAATGTTTGTGGACGAATGTTCTTATTGAATGCCCTAGCCATCCTCTTTTGGTACAACTGTCCATGACAGATCGCATCCAATCGTTTTTCATCAATCATGTTCAATTGCTCATATCTCGTTTTGATCCACTCATTTTCTTCCAATTCAGCTTCCATCAAGACCCTTAAGGACTCTGGATCTCTACCTCTATTGGCGCCATCGCTTCCATTCCATACACTAATGAGTATGGAGTTGCCCCAGTTGAGAATCTTACCGAAGTGCGATATGCATGTAATGCATAAGGTAGCATGTCACTCCAATCCTTATATGTGACCACCATTTTCCCTAGGATCCTCTTGATATTTTTGTTTGCTGCTTCCACTGCCCCATTCATCTTTGGTCGATAAGGAGCCAAATTGTGGTGCTTGATCTTGAATTGTTCGCACGCCTTTGCACTTCTACACTATTGAAATTGGAGGCATTATCTGTAATGATCCTCTCGTAATCCATACCTACAGATGATGTTATTTTTTAGGAATTTTACTACCACCTTTTGTGTAACGCTGGCATAGGAGGCAACTTCTACCCATTTAGTGAAGTAGTCAATAGCCACTAAGATGAATCGATGCCCATTGGAGACCTTAGGGTTAATTGGGCCAATGACGTCGATGCCCCACATTGCAAACGGCCATGGTGATGTAAGGTTGTGCAAAAGGACTGGAGGAGAGTTAATGCGATCAGCATAGATTTGGCATTTGTGGCATCTTTTGACGAACTCAACACAATCTTTTTCTATTGTGAGCCAATAGTACCCGTGCCTTAAAATCTGTCGGGATAGTGTGTGCCCATTAGCATGGGTCCCACAAATACCCTCATGGACCTCCGATATGACAGTGCGGGCTTCTGTGGCATCAATGCACCTTAGCAAGACCCCATCATAGTTCTTTTTGTATAGTACGTCACCGGTGAGGAAGAATGACATTGCTAGCCGACGGAGCGTTCTTCTATCATTCTCATTTGCCCCAGTTGGGTACTCCTTTGCCTTAATGAATTGTTTGATATCATGGAACCATGGTCGACCATCTGCTCTTCTTCGATGTTCAAGCAAAGATGTCGTTCTCTTCTAACAATGACACTGAAGGCCGAACCTCCACCTCTAAATCGAGTTTGGTCATGACAGCCAAAGTGGCGAGTGCATCTGCAAAGTGATTTTTATCACGCGACAAATAGTTGAAGGTGATTTCTTCGAATTCCTTTGCTAGGCTAATCACATGTTCATAATACGACATTAGTCTATGTTCCTTGACTCGCCAATCCCCATTGACTTGATAAATGATGAGCGCTGAATCACCATAGACATCTAGGTATCTCACACCAAGAGATATTGCTGCTTTTAGTCCAGTTATACAGGCTTCATATTCGGCCATGTTGTTAGTGCAGTCGAATGCTAATTTAACTACAATTGGGAATTGTTTGTCACTGGCGACACTAATCAAGCCCAACCCCATTCCCATGGATGTTTACTGCACCATCGAAGTACATCTTCCACATCAAGCCTCCCTCTTCATCGTCTTCGCTCTCATCTTCCACGACTGCCAAGATACCTTCATCGGGAAATTCAACTTTCATTGACTAATATTCTTCGAGTGGATTCTCGGCTAGGTGATCAGTTATGACACTCCCTTTTACTGATTTTCTTGTCACATACTTAATGTCAAATTCTGCTAGAGCCACTTGCCATTTAGACATTCTTATGGAAATATGTGGACTTTCAAAGATATATTTCAAGGGATCCATTCGAGATATTAGCCAAGTTGTGTAGTACAACATGTATTGTCGTAATCTTCTTGCGGTCCATACGAGGGCACAACAAGTTTTCTCAATAGCCATATATCGAGATTCACAATCGTTGAATTTCTTGCTCAAATAGTAAATTGCTCGCTCTTTCCTACCAGTCTCATCATGTTGACCTAACACAGCACCTATGGACCCATGCAACACTGTGAGGTACAAGATAAGTGGTCGCCCTAATGTTGGTGGGACCAAAAGGGGAGGATTTATCAGGTACTTCTTGATTTTGTCAAAGGCTTCTTGACATCTATCATCCCATTTACCGGGGCTATCTTTCTTTAACAACTTGAAGATCGGTTCGCATGTATGGGTCAAATTAGAAATGAACCTTGCTATGTAGTTCAGACGTCCCAAGAAACCGCGAACCTCCTTCTCTGTCTTGGGTGCTGGCATGTTTTGGATGGCTTTGACTTTATCAGGGTCCACTTCGATGCCCTTCTTGCTGACAATGAATCCCAATAACTTTCCTGAGGATGCCCCAAAGGTGCACTTTGCTGGGTTTAATCTCAGCTTATAAGTTCTCAATCTTTCGAATAATTTTCTGAGCACGGCAACATGACTTTCTCCCTCTTGTGATTTGGCCACCATGTCATCAACATAGACCTCTAGTTCTTTGTGGATCATATCATGGAAAAGCGTAACCATGGCTCGCTGGTAGGTGGCTCCAGCGTTTTTCAATCCAAAAGGCATCACTCTGTAACAAAACACTCCCCATTGAGTGATAAAAGATGTTTTTTCTTTATCCTCATCTGCCATAAGGATCTGATTGTAGCCTGAATATCCATCCATGAAGGAAAACCGATGGCTTTTGGCAGTATTATCAACCAGAACATCTATGTGGGGCAGCGGAAAGTTATCTTTTGGACTGGCTTTATTCAAGTCTCGATAATCCACGCACATTCTAACCTTTCCATCTTTTTTGGGCACAGGTACTATATTTGCTATCCACTTTGGATAGAGTGGTACCTCTAAGAAGCCAGCATCAAGTTGCTTTGTAACTTCGTCTTTGATCTTAAGTGACATTTCAGGGCTTATCCTTCGCAGCCTTTGTTGTTTAGGTTCCATCCCCTCAAGTAATGGGATTTTGTGGGCCACTATGTTTGGGTCCAAGCCAGGCATATCTTTATACGACCAAGCAAAAATGTCCATATACTCTTTGAATAGTGCAACCATCTCTTCTTTTTCTGGATTATCAACTATTTTCAATTCTTTCTTTTCCTCATCAGTTCCTAGGTTCATTATTTCAACAACCTCATCATGTGGATTTATCCCTTTTTCTAACGAATCTATCATTTTGGCAAATTGTTGGCACAAGTTAGGATCTTCATCTTGTTCCTTCTCATTCAAGTCCGTTGTAACACAAGAATCAATTAATAGTTTATCACAATCATCCGCATGGGAAGGAGATCCCGAAAAGGAAGAATCCCTGGAATTGAGATAAGACTAGGAATGAATAAATTTGAAAGATTGTATCTTAATTGGAAAAAGAGGAAAGAAAAGGAGACAAAAGAGGGGAAAACCATGCATAATTATTCCATTATTTGATAAAATTTGAAATACAAAATGAAAAGATAAAAGCATCCATTACTCAAAATACAACAAATCATTCAAAGGTTTGATTCCCAGCTGTTCAAATCTTCTCCCCATCACTTGGGTGGATAAGCAATGAATCCTCCGCATTTCTCAGTATTAATCGCTTTCACCCAGCTCTAATGCCACAATTTCTGCAGCCTACAGGGAATGTCTCTTTGATATGCGTAATCTTCCTTGCACCGAACCAGGCGATTGCTCTTTCTTCCCTACTTTGTATCCTGTGCCAAGCTTTCTTGGGTTATCAGGTAACACAATGGGGTGTTTGATCCCTTGTAGTTGACTTCCTAGCCCTTTTCCTTGTTGAAATCCATTTTTGAGCATCATCTGAGCAACAACTTGATTCACACCGCCATTTGTTCCTTTGGCTCGCTTATATCTAGGTTTTGGAAAGAGACTTCAAGGGAGCCTTCAGCACAATCAATATAAGGAACTGTGACTGTTTAGACATCAATAACTCCTCCTCACCTTTAATAGTGATTAGCTTCCCTTCGGCTACAAATTTCACCCTTTGATGCAGGGTAGATGGAACGGCCCCAGCTTCGTGAATCCATGGCCTTCCTAATAACATAGTGTACCCTGGCTCAATATCCAATACTTGGAATTCCGTCAAAAAAGTGATTGGTCCTATTTCCAGTTGCAAACTG